>JAJUPC010000097.1:600000-1000000 GCA_023614405.1 Avena insularis
CACACACTCAACCGGGTGTGGTGATGCAACCTCTGTCGCACTGGTGCTCCATTGCATTACAATGTGGCATTCCATCAAGTGTTAGGGCTTCCTGACCATGGTTTGACACATGGAGTGTCATTGGATGTGTTGTTTTCCAACCCACACTGATCCACATGGCCACACACACTCAAGTGGGTGTGGTGATGCAACCTCTGTCAAATTGGTGCTCCATTGCATTCCAATGTTGCATTCCAGCATGTTCTAGGGCTTTCTCACCATGGTTTGACACATGGAGTGTCATTGCATGTGTACTTTTCCAAACCGCAATGATTCACATGGCCACACAAACTCAAGTGGGTGTGTTGATGCAATCTCTGTCACACTAGTGCTCTAGTGCATTCCAATGTTGCATTCCAACATGTTCTAGGGATTTCTGACCATGGTTTGACACATGAAGTATCATTGCATGTGTTCTTTTCAAACCACACTGATCCACATGGCCACACACTCAGGTGGGTGTGGTGATGCAACATATTTCAAACTGGTGCTCCATTGCATTCCAATGTTGCATGCCAGCATGTTCTAGGGTTTTATGACCATGAATTGACACATGGAGTATCATTGCATGTGTTCTTGTCCAAACCACACTGCCACACACACTCAAGTGGGTGTGGTGATGCAACCTCTGTCACACTGGTGCTCCATTGCATTCCAATGTGGCATACCAACATGTTCTAGGGCTTTCTGACCATGGTTTGACACATGGAGTGTCATAGCATGTGTTCTTTTCCAAACCACACTGATGCACATGGACACACACACTCAAGTGGGCGTGGTGATGCAACATCCTTCAAACTGGTGCTCCATTGCATTCCAATGTTGCACTGAAGCATGTTCTTGGGCTTTCTGACCATGGTTTGACACATCAAGTATCATGGCATGTATTATTTTCCAAACCACACTAATCCACATGGCCACACACACTCAAGTGGGAGTGGTGATGCAGCATCTTTCAAAGTGGTGCTCCATTGCAATACAATGTTGCATTCCAGCATGTTCTAGGGCTTTCTTACCATGGTTTGACACATGGAGTATCATTACATGTGTTCGTTTCCAAGCCACAATGATCCACATGGCCACACACACTAATGTGGGTGTGGTGATGCAACCTCTGTCACACTTGTGCTCCATTGCATTCCAATGTGGCATTCCAGCATGTGTTAGGGCTCTCTGACCATGGTTTGACACATGGAGTGTCATTGCATGTGTTCTTTTCCAAACCATGCTGATCCACATGGCCACACACACTAAAGTGGGTGTGGTGATGCAACATCTGTCACACTGCTGCTCCATTGCATTCCAATATTGCATTCTAGCATGTTCTAGGGATTTCTGACCATGGTTTGACACATAGCGTGTCATTGCATATGTTATTTTCCTAAGTACACGGATCCACATGGCCACACACACTCAAGTGGGTGTGGTGATGCAACCTCTGTCACACTGGTGCTCCATTCCATTCGAATGTTGCATTCCAACATGTTCTAGGGCTTTCTGACCATGGATTAACACAAGGACTGTCATAGCATGTGTTCTTTTCCAAACCACACTGATCCACATGGAAGCACAAACTTAAGTGGGTCTAGTGATGCATCATATTTCAAACTGGTGCTCCATTGCATTCCAATGTTGCATTCCAGCATGTTCTAGGGTTTTCTAACCATGAATTGACACATGGAGTATCATTGCGTGTGTTATTTTCCAAACCATAATGATCCACATTGCCACAAACAATCATGTGGGTATGGTGATGTAACCTCTATCACACTGGTGCTACATTGTATTTCCAATGTGGCATTCTAGCATGTTCTAGGGCTTTCTTACCATGGTTTGACACATGGAGTGTCATTGCATGTGTCCTTTTCCAAACCACACTGATCCACATGGCCACACAGACTCAAGTGGGTGTGGTGATGCAACATCTTTCAGACTGGTGCTCCATTGCCTTCCAATGTGTCATTTAAACATGTTCTAGGGCTTTTTTACCATGAATTGACACATGGACTATCATTGCATGTGTTCTTTTCCAAACCACAATGATCCACGATACCACACACACTCAAGTGGGTGTGGTGATGCAAACTCTATCACACTTGTGCTTCATTGCATTCCAATGTTGCATTCCAGCATGTTCTAATTCTTTCTGACCATTGTTTGACACATGGTGTGTTATTGCATGTGTTCTTTTCCAAACCGCACTGATCCACATGTCCACACACACTCAAGTCGGTGTGGTGATGCAACCTCTGCCACACTGGTGCTCCATTGCATTACAATGTTGCATTCCAGCATGTTCTAGGGCTTTCTTACCATGGTTTGACACATGGAGTGTCATAGCACGTGTTCTTTTCGAAACCACACTGATCCACATGGCCACACACACTCAAGTGGGTGTGGTGATGCAACATCTTTCAAACTCGTGCTCCATTGCAATCCAATGTTGCATTCTAGCATGTTCTAGGGCTTTCTTACCATGGTTTGACACATGTAGTATCATTACATGTGTTCTTTTTCAAACCATAATTATCCACATGGCCACACACACTCAAGTGGGTGTGGTGATGCAACCTCTGTGAGACTGGTGCTCCATTGCATTCCAATGTGGCATTCCAGCATGTGCTAGGGCTTTCTGACCATGGTTTGACACATGGAATGTCCTAGCATGTGTTCTTTTCCAAACCACACAGATGAACGTTGCCACACACACTCAAGTGGGTGTGGTGATGCACCATCTTTCATAGTAGTGCTCCATTTCATTCCAATATTGCATTGTTGCATGTTCTTGGCCTTTCTGACCATGGTTTGACACATGAAGTATCATTACATTTGTTCTTTTCCAAACCAGGCTGATCCACATGGCCACACACACTCAAGTGGGTGTGGTGATGCAACATCTTTCCAACTGGTGCTCCATTGCAATCCAATGTTGCATTCCAGCATGTTCTAGGGATTTCCTACAAAGGTTTGACACATGGAATATCATTACATGTGTTCTTTTTGAAACCACAATGATCCACATGGCCACACACACTCAGGTGGGTGTGGTGATGCACATATTTCAAACTGGTGCTCCATTGCATTCCAATGTTGCATTCCAGCATGTTCTAGGGATTTCTTACCATGGTTTGACACATAGAGTATCATTACATGTGTTCTTTTCCAAACCATAATGATCCACATGGCCACACACACTCAAGTGGGTGTGGTGATGCAACCTCTGTCAGACTGGTGCTGCATTGCATTCCAATGTTGCATTCTCGCAAGTTCTAGGGCTTTCTGACCATGGTTTGACACATGGAGTATCATTACATGTGTTCTTTTCCAAACCATAATGATCCACATGGACACACACTCAAGTGGGTGTGGTGATGCAACCTCTGTCAGACTGGTGCTGCATTGCATTCCAATGTTGCATTCTCGCATGTTCTAGGGCTTTCTAACCATGGTTTGACACATGGAGTATCATTGCATGTGTTCTTTTCCAAACCACAATGATCCACTTGGCCACACACACTCAAGTGGGTGTGGTGATGCTACCTCTTTCACACTAGTGCTCCATTGCATTCCAATGTTGCATTCCAGCATGTTCGAGGGCTTTCTGACCAAGATTTAACACATGAGTGTCATAGAATGTTTTCTTTTCCAAACCACACTGATCCACATGGCCACACACACTGAAGTGGGTGTGGTGATGCAACATCTTTCAAACTGGTGCTCCATTGCATTCCAATGTTGCATTCCAGCATGTTCTAGGGTTTTCTGACCATGAATTGATACGTGGAGTATCATTGCATGTGTTCTTTTCCAAACCACAATGATCCACATTGCCACATAGAATCAAGTGGGTTTGGTGATTTAACATCTATCACACTGGTGCAACATTGCATTCCAATGTGGCATTCCAACATGTTCTAGGGCTTTCTGACCATGGTTTGACACATGGAGTGTCATTGCTTGTGTCCTGTTCCAAACCACACTGATCCACATGGCCACACACATTCAACTAGGTGTGGTGATGCAATATCTTTCAGACTAGTGCTCCATTGCATTCCAATGTGGCATTCCAACATGTTCCAGGGATTTGTGACCATGAATTAGCACATGGACTATCATTGCATGTGTTCTTTTCCAAACCACAACGATCCACACTGCCACACACACTCAAGTGGGTGTGGTGATGCAACCTCTGTCACACTGGTGCTCCATTGCATTCCAATGTTGCATTCCAGCATGTTCTAGGTCTTTCTAACCATGGTTTGACACATGGAGTGTTATTGCATGTGTTCTTTTCCAAACCCCAATGATCCACATGGCCACACACACTCAAGTGGGCATGGTGATGCAACCTATGTTGTACTGGTGCTCCATTCCATCCCAATGTGGCATTCCAACTTGTTCTAGGGATTTTTGACCATGGTTTGACACATGGATTGTCATTGCATGTGTTCTTTTCCAAAACACACCGATTCACATGTACACACACTCAAGTGGGTGTGGTGATGTATCCTTTACCACACTGGTGCTCCATTGCATTCTAATGTTGCATTCCAGCATGTGCTAGGGCTTTCTAACCATGGTTTGACACATGGATTGTCATAGCATGTGTTCTTTTCCAAACCACACTGATCGACATGGCCACACACACTCAAGTGGGTGTGGTGATGCAACATCTTTCAAACTGGTGCTCCATTGCATTCCAATGTTGCATTGCAGCACGTTCTTAAGCTTTCTGACCATGGTTTGACACATGAAGTATCATTGCATGTGTTCTTTTCCAAACCACACTGATCCACATGGCCACACACACTCAAGTGGGTGTGGTGATGCGACATCTTTCAAACTGGTGCTCCATTGAAATTCAATGTTGCATTCCAGCATGTTCTATGGATTTCTTACCATGGTTTGACACATGGAGTATTATTACATGTGTTCTTTTCCAAACCACAATGATCCACATGGCCACACACACTCAAGTGGGTGTGGTGATGCAACCTCTGTCACACTGGTGCTCCATTGCATTCCAATGTGGCATTCCAGCATGTGGTAGGGCTTTCTGACCATGGTTTGACACATGGAATGCCATTGCATGTGTTATTTTCCAAGCCACACTGATCCACATGGCCACACACACTCAAGTGTGTGTGGTGATGCAACCTCTATCATATTGGTGCTCCATTGCATTCCAATGTTGCATTCCAGCATGTTCTAGGGCTTTCTAACCATGGTTTGACACATGGAGTGTCATTGCATGTGTTCTTTTCCAAACCACAATGATCCACATGGCCACACACAGTCAAGTGGGTGTGGTGATGCAACCTCTGTCACACTGGTGCTCCATTGCATTCCAATGTTGCATTCCAGCATGTTCTAGGGCTTTCTGACCATGGTTTGACACATGGAGTGTCATTGCCTATGTTCTTTTCCAAACCACACTGATCCACATGGCCACACACACTCAAGTGGGTGTGGTGATGCAAACTCTGTCACACTAGTGCTCCATTGCATTCCAATGTTCCATTCCAGCTTGTTCTAGGGCTTTCTGACCATGGTTTGACACATGGAGTGTCATTGCATGTGTTCTTTTCCAAAATACACTGATCCATGTTGCCACACACACTCAAGTGGGTTTGGGGATGCAACCTATGTCACACTGGTGCTCCAGTGCATTCCAATGTGGCATTCTAGCATGTGCTAGGGCTTTCTGACCATGGTTTGATACATGGAGTGTCATTGCATGTGTTGTTTTCCAAACCACGCTGATCCACATGGCACACACACTCATGTGGATGTGGTGATGTAACCTTTGTCACACTGGTGCTCCATTGCATTCCAATGTTGCATTATTGTTGGGGGGATGACCCTGGGTTGGCCAACACAGACTCAGCTGGCCGATTCCAAGGAGCTCTGGCCGTCTGGGCCCAATACAAGGAACCACAGCCGGGCGGAAATCTCCACCCGGTCTGCATTCAAGCTTCCCCGGCTGGCCCGTCTAGCCGGCTGGCCAAAAGAACCGGCTGGGACGCTGCTGCTAGCCATCCGCCTTGGATCCGCTGGCCAAGGTACGGTAGAGGTGATTCTCCTTGCTGAGCGTACCTCTGAACGGACAGGTTGGCTTCCCCGGTAGGTGCTACCAGACAACTGTGCCAAAGCTGGAGGCTGACGAGTAAAGCTCCGGCTGACGAGTAAATCTCCAGCTGACGAACAAAGTGCCGGCTGACGGAGAAAGCGCTAGATGACTGGTAAAGCAAAGGCGCTGGGACACTGTGGTGCTATCTCCCTGTACGAAAGGCTTCACTAGACCCGGGCCTACCGTTCAGTGACGTCTAGCCGGCCCACTTTGTAAACCCAAATCCAAACAGTAAACTCTAGAGCCCACTTTGTAAACTACCTCTCCCAACCAGTATATAAGGGAAGATGGTGCTTGGGTTCTAGTTAGACAATTACAAGTTAGAAGTTCTCTAGATTGGACAAGTTGAGTAGTTCATCTTCTTGCTATACCCACGAGAAGCTAGGGAAACATCTCAAGGAGCACCTGCACTGGGCATTTGCCCCCTGATAGTAGATCCTTGCAGGACTAGGAGTGTTACCTCGACAAGAGGGCTCTGAACCTAGGTGCATCATTGTGTTTGCAGTATCTGTGCCCAACCTATTGCGAGTAGCCACCGATAGCATGCTGATTGTCCCCTCTCAAGCCATCCCCGATGGCACTGCCGTGTTCCACACCATGACAATTCCAGCATGTTTTAGGGCTTTGTGACCATGGTTTAACACATGGAGTGTCATTGCATGTGTTCTTTTCCAAACCACAATGATCCACATGGCCACGCACACTCAAGTGGGTGTGGTGATGCAACCTCTGTCACACTGGTGCTCCATTGCATTTCAATGTTGCATTCCTGAAGGGTTCGCAACATAGAAAACGATTTTTTTTCTATGATGGGAACTATACTCTGTCTACTAGATACAAACAACGTGTGGATATACATCCATGGGGAACTTACCCTCGAAGACAACAAAGTTTTATTAATGAGTAGGAACTCGTGGATGATGTCGTCGTTCGCTTGCCGATCTCAAGATCATGTGGAAGTCCTAGCGCTACAAACCAGCAGCGCATCCGTACTCGCACACACGTTCAGGCCACTGAACAACCTTCGCCTCCTCACTCCAGTGATGCAGCGGAAGAAGCAACTCCTTCCAGACGAAATACAACCCGGAACATGTATCTCACTAATCTGAGACCATGGGGGAATAATACTAGAGGGGGAGAGAGATCCTTCACGAGGAGGTGTGAGGAAGAAGGGTGAGAGGGGTGGCCTTTTATAGGAGGAGGGGGTACCCATCCCCATGGTCGGCGCCCCATGGGGGGTGACCCCTCACCTCCCCCATTCATGTGGTGGTAACCCCCTCCACATAAATTTGTCCCTTAACATTCCTCTTTAAAGTATTTACTTTAAATGCATTAAATTTCTCCAAATTTAATGCTCTCTCATTTAATAAAACTCTTTTGTTAATTTTATTCAGAATTTTTTAATTACTTTAATTAACAAACATTCACATAAAACCCCCTGCAACATTTCAAAATTACATGCAGAACCAATTTCACCAATTTCACCCGAAACAATTTTGGTGTCTATTGAAATAATTCCAGCGCTTTGCAATTCATTCGTCTAAAACGTATTTGCTCCAAATGGTGTTGGTGTCCCTTAAGTGTGTCACCCTACACTTCGTGAATAATGCAGACATGATCGAGACCCCTCTCAGATGAATAATCAGAAGCGGGACCTGGAGATCCATACCGACTCCTACACATTCTACGATGACTTCTGTGATCGTGAGAACCTTTAACGTTAGTAACTAAATCCCTTTGTCTCGCGATATATTACATGCCCGATATTCGATCATCGGTATCTCCATACCTACTTTGATCTCGTTACCGACATGTACTCTTTTCTCGTTCCTATGATATAACAATCTAGTGATCTCATCACTTGCTTGCAAGCTAACCAATGTGATATCATCGAGAGGGCCCAGAGAATATCTATCTGTCATCGGGATGGACAAATCCCACTCTTGATCCATGAGCCTCTACATAACACTTTTGTAGTACCGAGACCACCTTTATAATCACCCTTTCATGGTGTGACGTTTGATGTTATCAAGATACTCTTCTAGTGTTAGTGATTAACATGATCTCATAGTCTATGGACTAGGATAACTTCGTTAGATGTTATAGCAATATAAACACAATGACTTTGATCGTAATGCTATACTTCGGATGAATGTTCATCACATCATTCCACTAATGTTGTGACCTCAATATTAACAACATCCAATGTCACGAAACCTTAATCATCTTGTTAATCAATGAGCTAGTTTATAAGAGATGCATAAATAGGAACTTTCCTTTTGTTTATTAAACACAGATATATTAACGTTTCCAAATTAATACAATTATAGCATGCAAAATAAACATTTATCATATACTTGGAATATGTATAATAAAAACTTTATTATTGCCTCTCAGGATATATTCCCTTCAATTCCAGCATGTCCTAGGGCTTTATGACCATGGTTTGACACATGGAGTGTCATTGCGTGTGTTGTTTTCCAAACCACACTGATCCACATGGCCACACACACTCAAGTGGGTGTGGTGATGTAACCTCTGTCACACTGGTGCTCCATTGCATTCCAATGTGGCATTCTAGCATGTTCTAGGGCTTTCTGACCATGGTTTGACACATGGAGTGTCATTGCATGTGTTCTTTTCTGAACCATGCTGATCCACATGGCCACACACACTCACGTGATGTGGTGATGCAACCTCTGTTACACTGGTGCTACATTGCATTCCAATAAATTATAGGGCTTTTTGACCATGGTTTGACACATGGAGTGTCATTGCATGTGTTCTTTTCCAAACCACAATGATCCACATGGACACAAACAATAAAGTGGGTTTGGTGATGCAACCTCTGTTGCACTAGTGCTCCATTGCATCCCAATGTGGCATTCCAGCATGTTCTAGGAATTTCTGACCATGGTTTGACACATGGAGTGTCATTGCATGTGTTTTTTACAAACTACACTGATCCACATGTCCACACACACTCAAGTGGGTGTGGTGATGTAACCTCTGTCACACTAGTGCTCCATTGCATTCCAATGTTGCATTTCAGCATGTTCTAGGGCTTTCTGACCATGGTTTAACACATGGAGTGTCATAGCATGTGTTCTTTTCCAAACCACAATGATCCACATGGACACAAACAATAAAGTGGGTGTGGTGATGCAACCTCTGTTGCACTAGTGCTCCATTGCATTCCAATGTTGCATTTCAGCATGTTCTAGGGCTTTCTGACCATGGTTTGACACATGGAGTGTCATTGCATGTGTTCTTTTCCAAACCACAATGATCCACATGGACACAAACAATAAAGTGGGTGTGGTGATGCAACCTCTGTTGCACTAGTGCTCCATTGCATCCCAATGTGGCATTCCAGCATGTTCTAGGAATTTCTGACCATGGTTTGACACATGGAGTGTCATTGCATGTGTTTTTTACAAACTACACTGATCCACATGTCCACACACACTCAAGTGTGTGTGGTGATGTAACCTCTGTCACACTGGTGCTCCATTGCATTCCAATGTTGCATTTCAGCATGTTCTAGGGCTTTCTGACCATGGTTTAACACATGGAGTGTCATAGCATGTGTTCTTTTCCAAACCATACTGATCCACATGGCCACACCCACTTGGTGATGCAACATCTTTCAAACTGGTGCTATATTGAATTCCAATGTTGCATTCTAGCATGTTCTAGGGTTTTCTGACCATGAATTTACACATGGAGTATCATTGCATGTGTTCTTTTCCAAAACACAATGATCCACATTACCACACACAATCAAGTGGGTGTGGTGATGCAACCTTTGTTACACTGGTGCTACATTGCATTCCAATGTGGCATTTTAGCATGTTCTAGGTCTTTCTGACCATGGTTTGACACATCGAGTGTCATTGCATGTGTCCTTTTCCAAATCACACTCGTACACATGGCCACAAACACTCAAGTGAGTGTGGTGATGCAACCTCTATCACACTAGTGCTGCATTGCATTCCAATGTTGCATTCTATCATGTTCTAGTGCTTTCTGACCATGGTTTGACACATGGAGTGTCATTGCATGTGTTCTTTTCCAAAACACATTGATCCACATGGCCACGCACACTCAAGTGGGTGTGGTGATGCAACCTCTGTCACACTGGTGCTCCATTGCATTTCAATGTTGCATTCCTGAAGGGTTCGCAACATAGAAAACGATTTTTTTTCTACGATGGGAACTATACTCTTTCTACTAGATACAAACAACGTGTGGATATACATCCATGGGGAACTTACCCTCGAAGACAACAAAGTTTTATTAATGAGTAGGAACTCGTGGATGATGTCGTCGTTCGCTTGCCGATCTCAAGATCATGTGGAAGTCCTAGCGCCACAAACCAGCAGCGCATCCGTACTCACACACACGTTCAGGCCACTGAACAACCTTCGCCTCCTCGCTCCAGTGATGCAGCGGAAGAAGCAACTCCTTCCAGACGAAATACAACCGGGAACATGTATCTCACTAATCTGAGACCATGGGGGAATAATACTAGAGGGGGAGAGAGATCCTTCACGAGGAGGTGTGAGGAAGAAGGGTGAGAGGGGTGGCCTTTTATAGGAGGAGGGGGTACCCATCCCCATGGTCGGCGACCCATGGGGGGTGACCCCTCACCTCCCCCATTCATGTGGTGGTAACCCCCTCCACATAAATTTGTCCCTTAACATTCCTCTTTAAAGTATTTACTTTAAATGCATTAAATTTCTCCAAATTTAATGCTCTCTCATTTAATAAAACTCTTTTGTTAATTTTATTCAGAATTTTCTAATTACTTTAATTAACAAACATTCACATAAAACCCCCTGCAACATTTCAAAATTACATGCAGAACCAATTTCACCAATTTCACCCGAAACAATTTTGGTGTCTATTGAAATAATTCCAGCGCTTTGCAATTCATTCGTCTAAAACGTATTTGCTCCAAATGGTGTTGGTGTCCCTTAAGTGTGTCACCCTACACTTCGTGAATAATGCAGACATGATCGAGACCCCTCTCAGATGAATAATCAGAAGCGGGACCTGGAGATCCATACCGACTCCTACACATTCTACGATGACTTCTGTGATCGTGAGAACCTTTAACGTTAGTAACTAAATCCCTTTGTCTCGCGATATATTACATGCCCGATATTCGATCATCGGTATCTCCATACCTACTTTGATCTCGTTACCGACATGTACTCTTTTCTCGTTCCTATGATATAACAGTCTAGTGATCTCATCACTTGCTTGCAAGCTAACCAATGTGATATCATCGAGAGGGCCCAGAGAATATCTATCTGTCATCGGGATGGACAAATCCCACTCTTGATCCATGAGCCTCTACATAACACTTTTGTAGTACTGAGACCACCTTTATAATCACCCTTTCATGGTGTGACGTTTGATGTTATCAAGATACTCTTCTAGTGTTAGTGATTAACATGATCTCATAGTCTATGGACTAGGATAACTTCGTTAGATGTTATAGCAATATAAACACAATGACTTTGATCGTAATGCTATACTTCGGATGAATGTTCATCACAACATTCCACTAATGTTGTGACCTCGATATTAACAACATCCAATGTCACGAAACCTTGATCATCTTGTTAATCAACGAGCTAGTTTATAAGAGATGCATAACTAGGAACTTTCCTTTTCTTTATTAAACACAGATATATTAACGTTTCCAAATTAATACAATTATAGCATGCAAAATAAACATTTATCATATACTGGGAATATGTATAATAACAACTTTATTATTGCCTCTCAGGATATATTCCCTTCAATTCCAGCATGTCCTAGGGCTTTATGACCATGGTTTGACACATGGAGTGTCTTTGTGTGTGTTGTTTTCCAAACAACACTGATCCACATGGCCACACACACTCAAGTGGGTGTGGTGATGCAACCTCTGTCACACTGGTGCTCCATTGCATTCCAATGTGGAATTCTAGCATGTTCTAGGGCTTTCTGACCATGGTTTGACACATGGAGTGTCATTGCATGTGTTCTTTTCCGAACCATGCTGATCCACATGGCCACACACACTCACGTGATGTGGTGATGCAACCTCTGTTACACTGGTGCTACATTGCATTCCAATAAATTATAGGGCTTTTTGACCATGGTTTGACACATGGAGTGTCATTGCATGTGTTCTTTTCCAAACCACAATGATCCACATGGACACAAACAATAAAGTGGGTTTGGTGATGCAACCTCTGTTGCACTAGTGCTCCATTGCATCCCAATGTGGCATTCCAGCATGTTCTAGGAATTTCTGACCATGGTTTGACACATGGAGTGTCATTGCATGTGTTTTTTTACAAACTACACTGATCCACATGTCCACACACACTCAAGTGGGTGTGGTGATGTAACCTCTGTTACACTAGTGCTCCATTGCATTCCAATGTTGCATTTCAGCATGTTCTAGGGCTTTCTGACCATGGTTTAACACATGGAGTGTCATAGCATGTGTTCTTTTCCAAACCACAATGATCCACATGGACACAAACAATAAAGTGGGTGTGGTGATCCAACCTCTGTTGCACTAGTGCTCCATTGCATTCCAATGTTGCATTTCAGCATGTTCTAGGGCTTTCTGACCATGGTTTGACACATGGAGTGTCATTGCATGTGTTCTTTTCCAAACCACAATGATCCACATGGACACAAACAATAAAGTGGGTGTGGTGATGTAACCTCTGTTGCACTAGTGCTCCATTGCATCCCGATGTGGCATTCCAGCATGTTCTAGGAATTTCTGACCATGGTTTGACACATGGAGTGTCATTGCATGTGTTTTTTACAAACTACACTGATCCACATGTCCACACACACTCAAGTGTGTGTGGTGATGTAACCTCTGTCACACTGGTGCTCCATTGCATTCCAATGTTGCAGTTCAGCATGTTCTAGGGCTTTCTGACCATGGTTTAACACATGGAGTGTCATAGCATGTGTTCTTTTCCAAACCATACTGATCCACATGGCCACACGCAACATCTTTCAAACTGGTGCTATATTGAATTCCAATGTTGCATTCTAGCATGTTCTAGGATTTTCTGACCATGAATTTACACATGGAGTATCATTGCATGTGTTCTTTTCCAAAACACAATGATCCACATTACCACACACAATCAAGTGGGTGTGGTGATGCAACCTTTGTTACACTGGTGCTACATTGCATTCCAATGTGGCATTCTAGCATGTTCTAGGTCTTTCAGACCATGGTTTGACACATCGAGTGTCATTGCATGTGTCCTTTTCCAAATCACACTCGTACACATGGCCACAAACACTCAAGTGGGTGTGGTGATGCAACCTCTATCTCACTAGTGCTCCATTGCATTCCAATGTGGTGTTCTAGGATGTTCTAGGGCTTTCTGACCATGGTTTGACACATGGAGTGTCATTGCATGTGTCCTTTTCCAAACCAAAAAGATCCATATGGCCACACACACTCAAGTGGGTGTGGTGATGCAACATCTTTCAGACTTGTGCTCCATTGCAATTCAATGTGGCATTCCAACATGTTCTAGGGCTTTCTGACCATGAATTGACACATGGACTACAATTGCATGTGTTATTTTCCATACCACAATGATCCACACAGCGACACACACTCAAGTGGGTGTGGTGACGCAACCTCTGTCACACTGGTGCTCCATTGCATTCCAATCTTGTATTCTATTATGTTCTATGTATTTGTGACCATGCTTTGACACATGGAGTGTCATTGCATGTGTTCTTTTCCAAACCCCAATGATCCACATGGCCACAGACACTCAAGTGGGGGTGGTGATGCCGCCTTTGTTGCACTGGTGCTCCATTGCATCCCAATGTGGCATTCCAGCATGTTCTCAGGATTTTTGACCATGGTTTGACACATGCAGTGTCATTGCATGTGTTCTTTTCCAAACCACACCGATCCACATGTCCACACACACTCAAGTGGGTGTCGTGATGCAACCTATGCCACACTGCTGCTCCATTGCATTCCAATGGTGTATTCCAGCATGTTCTAGGCTTTCTATCCATGGTTTGACACATGGAGTGTCATTGAATGTGTTCTTTTCCAAACCACACTGATCCACGTGGCCACTCATACTCAAGTGGGTTTGGTGATGCAACATCTTTCAAATTGGTGATCCATTGCATTCCAATGTTGCATTGCAGCATGTTCTTGGCCTTTCTGACCATGTTTTGACACATGAAGTATCATTGCATGTGTTCTTTCCCAAACGACACTGATCCACATGGCCACACACACTCAAGTGGGTTTGCTGATGCAGCATCTTTCAAACTAGTGCTCCATTGCAATCCAATGTTGCATTCCAGCATGTTCTAGGGCTTTCTTACCATTGTTTGACACATGGAGTATCATTACATGTGTTCTTTTCCAAACCACAATGATCCATATGGACACACATGCTCAAGTGGGTGTGGTTATGCAACCTCTGTCATGCTGGTCCTCCATTGCATTCCAATGTGGCGTTCCACCATGTTCTAGGGCTTTCTGAGCAAGGTTTGACACATGGAGTGTCATTGCATGCGTCCTTTTCGAAACCACGCTGATCCACATGGCCACACACACTTGTGTGGTGATGCAACCTCTGTCACAATGTTGCTCCATTGCATTCCAATGTTGCATTCCAGCATGTTCTAGGGCTTTTTGACCATGGTTTGACACATGGAGTGTCATTGCATGTGTTATTTTCCAAACCACAATGATCCACATGGCCACACACACTCAAGTGGGTGTGGTGATGCAACCTCTGTCACACTGGTGCTCCATTTCATTCCAATATTGCATTCTAGCATATTCTAGGGATTTCTGACCATGGTTTAACACGTGGAGTGTCATAGCATGTGTTCTTTTCCAAACCACACTGATCCACAAGGCCACACACAATCAAGTGGGTTTGGTGATGCAACCTCTATCACACTGGTGCTCCATTGCATTAAAATGTTAAATTCCAGCATGTTCTAGGGTTTTCTGACCATGAATTGAAAAATGGAGTATCATTGCATATGTTCTTTTCCAAACCAGAATGATCGACATTGCCACACACAATCAAGTGGATGTGGTGATGCAACCTCTGTCACACTAGTGCTACATTGCATTCCAATGTGGCATTCTAGCATGTTCTAGGTTTTTTTGACCATGGGTTGACACATGGCGTGTCATTTCATGTGTCCTTTTCTGAACCACACTGGCCCACATGGCCACACACAATCAAGTGGGTGTGGTGATGCAACCTCTATCACACTGGTGCTCCATTGCATTCCAATGTGGCGTTCTAGCATGTTCTAGGGCTTTCTGACCATGGTTTGACACATGGAGTGTCATTGGATGTGTCCTTTAAGAAACCAAAGTGATCCACATGGCCACACAAACTAAAGTGGGTATGGTGATGCAACAAATTTTAGACTGGTGCTCCATTGCATTTCAATGTGGCATTCTAACATGTTCCAGGGCTTTCTGACCATGAATTGACAAATGGACTATAATTGCATGTGTTCTTTTCCAAACCACAATGATCCACACTACCACATACACTCAAATGGGTGTGGTGATGCAACCTCTTTCACACTGGTGCTCCATTGCATTCCAATGTGGCATTCCAGCATGTTCTAGGGATTTCTAACCCTGGTTTGACACATGGAGGGTCATTGCATGTGTTCTTTTCCAAACCCCAATGATCCACATGGCCACACACACTCGGTGATGCAACCTTTGCCACACTGGTGCTCCATTGCATTCCAATGTTGCATTCCAGCATGTTCTAGGGCTTTCTAACCATGGTTTGACACATGGAGTGTCATAGAATGTGTTCTTTTGCAAACCACACTGATCCACGTGGCCATACACACTCAAGTGGGTGCGGTCATGCAACATCTTTCAAACTGGTGCTGTATTGCTTTCCAATGTTGCATTGCAGCATGTCCTTGGGCTTTTTGACCATGGTTTGACACATCAAGTATCATTGCTTGTGTTCTTTTCCAAACCACACTGATCCACATGGCCACACACACTCAACTGGGTTTGCTGTTGCAGCATCTTTCAAACTGGTGCTCCATTGCAATCCAATGTTGCATTCCAGCATGTTCTAGGGCTTTCTTACCATGGTTTGACACATGGAGTATCATTACATGTGTTCTTTTCCATACCACAATGATCCACATGGACACACACACTCAAGTGGGTGTGGTGATGCAACCTCTATCACGCTGGTCCTCCATTGCATTCCAATCTGGCATTCCACCATGTGTTAGGGCATTCTAAGCAAGGTTTGACACATCGAGTGTCATTGCATATGTTCTTTTCCAAACCACGCTGATCCACAAGGCCACACACACTCAAGTGGGTGTGGTGATGCAACCTCTATCACACTGGTGCTCCATTGCATTCCAATGTTGCATTCTAGCATGTTCTAGGGCTTTCTGACCATGGTTTGACCCATGGAGTATCATTGTATGTGTTCTTTTCCAAACCACAGTGATCCACATGGCCACACACAGTCAAGTGGGTGTGGTGATGCAACCTCTGTCACACTGGTACTCCATTTCATTCCAATGTTGCATTCTAGCATGTTCTAGGGCTTTCTGACGATGGTTTCACACATGGAGTGTCATTGCATGTGTTCTTTTCCAAACCACGCTGATCCACATGGCCACACACAAATATGTGGTTGTGGTTATGCAACATCTTTCAAACTGGTGCTCCATTGTATTCCAATGTTGCATTCCATCATATTCTAGGGTTTTCTGACCATTAAGTGACAGATGGAGTATCATTGCATGTGTTATTTTCCAAACCACAATGATCCACATTGCCACACACAATCAAGTGGGTGTCGTGATGCAACCTCTGTCACACTGGTGCTACATTGCATTCCAATGTGGCATTCTAGCATGTTCTAGGGATTTGGAACCATGGGTTGACACATGGAGTGTCATTGCATGTGTCCATTTCCAAACCACACCGGTCCATATGGCCACACACACTCAAGTGGGTGTGGTGATGCAACCTCTATCACGCTGGTGCTCCATTGCATTCCAATGTGGTGTTCTAGCATGTTCTAGGGCTTTCTGACCATGGTTTGACACATGGAGTGGCATTGCATGTTTCCTTTTCCAAATCACACTAATCCACATGGCCACACACACTCAAGTGGGTGTGGTGATGCAACATATTTAAGACTAGTGCTCCATTGCATTTCAATGTGACATTCCAACATGTTCCAGGGCTTTCTAACCATGAATTGACACATGGACTATAATTGCATGTGTTATTTTCCAAACCGCAATGATCCACATTGCCACACACACTCAAGTGGGTGTGGTGATGCAACCTCTGTCACACTGGTGCTCCATTGCATTCCAGTGTTGCATTCCAGCATGTTCTAGGTCTTTCTGACCATGGTTTGACACATGGAGTGTCATTGCATGTGTTCTTTTCCAAACCCCAATGATCCACCTGGCCACACGCACTCAAGTGGGTGTGGTGATGCAACCTCTGTTGCACTAGTGCTCCATTGTAGCCCAATGTCGCATTCCGGCATGTTCTAGGAATTTCTGACCATGGTTTGACACATGGAGTGTCATTGCATGTGTTCTTTTCCAAACCACATTGAACTACATGTCCACAAACACACAAGTGAGTGTGGTGATGCAACCTCCTCCACACTGGTGCTCCATTGCATTCCAATGTTGCATTGCAGCATGTTCTAGGCCTTTCTTACCATGGTTTGACACATGGAGTGTCATAGCATGTGTTCTTTTCCAAACCACACTGATCCACGTGGCCACACACACTCAAGTGGGTGTGGTGATGCAACATCTTTCAAACTGGTGCTCCATTGCATTCCAATGTTGCATTGCAACATGTTCTTGGGGTTTCTGACCATGGTTTGACACATGAATTATCATTGCATGTGTTCTTTTCCACACCACACAGATCCACATGGCCACACACACTCATGTGGGTGTGGTGATGCAACATCTTTCAAACTAGTGCTCCATTGCAATCCAATGTTGCATTCTAGCGTGTTCTAGGGCTTTATTACCATGGTTTGACACATGGAGTATCATTACATGTGTTCTTTTCCAAACCATAGTGATCCACATGGCCACACACACTCAAGTGGGTGTGGTGATGCAACCTATGTCACACTGGTGCTCCATTGCATTCCAATGTGGCATTCCAGCATGTGCTAGGGCTTTCTGACCATGGTTTGACACATGGAGTGTCATTGCGCGTGTTGTTTTCCAAACCACGATGATCCCCATGGACGCACACACTCAAGTAAGTGTGGTGATGCAACCTCTGTCACACTAGTGCTCCATTGCATTCCAATGTTGCATTCTAGCATGTTCGAGGGCTTTCTGACCATGGTTTGACACATGGAGTGTCATTGCATGTGTTCTTTTCCAAACCACAATGATCCACATGGACACGCACACTCAAGTGGGTGTGGTGATGCAACCTCTGTCATGCTGGTCCGCCATTGCATTCCAATGTGGCATTCCACCATGTGCTAGGGCTTTCTGAGCAAGGTTTGACACATGGAGTGTCATTGCATGTGTTCTTTTCAAAACCACGCTGGTCCACATGGGCTTGTTCGTCTGTGGTACCAAAGTTCGCAGGCCAGCGCATGGCGGTACGTAAGTTGCCTGAAATTACCGTGTTTCGAAAAGTTGGGCCGACAACTATTGAGAGGGGCCATTTCGAGGCAAACTCATCTCACCCCTGCCAAATTCAAACATTCCGTTAAACTGCCCCGTGAAGTAGACGGTCGGGACCCTCATGTCGGTCATCTGTCCGTGACGCGGGCGCCAACGCGGCAATCTCTTAGGCAAATCGAGTAGCTAAGTGGATTGGATGCGTTGACCGATTTCACAAATCCATTCCCAGCTTTCCCCTAGCACCGGCGGCGTCGGAATCCACCCTCCAGGCAGGACGATCCCTTCGAACATTTGACTTCCGGCACCAAGTTGCTACGCTCAGTTGCTACGCCTAGTCACTGATCCCGAGCTCCAATGGCGCATGTCGTAGCCACCGTTGCGAGGCTCTAGCGTGCCTCCGCCGCCGATGAGTCGAGCAGCTCAGAGGATGGCAGATCCTACTATCAAGAAAGAAGAAGTTCTGCCTACAAGCGGGTGATCTACCCTTATCTTTGCTATTCGCACTAGTTACAGCTACTAGCTGGCTACTGAACCTCAAATTGTTTGTTAGCCCAACATTGACAAACATATTTTGTCCACAGTTTTTTGTCAAGTGGGATCTGTGCGGACCCCCCTTACCTGGTTACGGTATTCCTCTATAGGTACGACTCTAAGGGCAAGAGGTATGGACACCATTGTTTCACAATGGAAGAAGCGCCTACAAAGATCTGCACTATATCTGGTATGGTTGCTGCTCTGCGTAATCATGTTGAATTATGGCCAAAGCAGACTGCAAAGTTCAGCTTCATGGATGAACGTGGCATCATGGTTCCTATAACGTGTGACAGTCAGCTAATTGGGTTGATGAAAAGGTATGCTTCGGCTGCCATGTTTTAGCTGAAATGTGATGTACTGGATGTGGAAGCTGCTGCAACTGGGAGTCGCCCTTCTATTCTTTGACAGGGTGGTTGCTCGAACCCAATTAGCTCCTGGTAAGCAAAGATCTCTTGGGGTTCGCATGTTTGTGCTGAATTGTAATTTTTGTTTTATTTACTCTGTAGATATTGGGCAGTTATGCAACAGTCTTGTTTCTTTGACAGGAAGCGCCGCAAGGTCAGAAACATGACTGTCGGGTCAGTCATTTTGCTGCCCGAAGAAATTAAAAACGAGTGGAAAGATGTCATTTTGCTGCCCGAAGAAATGAAAAACGTGTGGAAAGATGATGCTGGACACGATTCTGGTGCCCATTGACCCGGCGATGCAGAGTACGTGATGCTAAAAAAATTGGCACCGAGGAAGAGGAAGAAGGCAGGAAATGAAGAAGCCATTGGACGTGAAGGCTTGGCACCTAGGCTGCGGAAGAAGGCTGCTGGCAATGAAGATGCATAGTAATGTGTTGAACTTGAACCTATATATGTAATTCTGTTAAATTCTGATCGCTCTGTGTGTGGCACGTTGCTGGGCGAAACAATCTACCCACGTTCTCTGAGTAAAATGTACCGCGACTTAGGGTTGGAAACACCCGAGTCAGTACCGCGACAAGGATCCAATCCGGGACAGAGATCTAAATTGTGGCAGAAATTGATCCAAATCACAAATTCTTCCACAAATTAATCGAGACAGAGATCTAAATCGAGGCATTTCATTACTTCAACCACAAATTCTTCTAAACAAAGGTGCGATTTCACATCCTACATTAATTCAACCACTAGTCAACAATTTCACTTCCGCTGCCACTGTACTCAAAGCCGCCGGCTTCCTTGTCGCTATGGGACGGAACCTCCATGATGTCTGCATTGTTCGCGAGACGGAGCACCTCTTCGTGTCGAGCGGCGGCGATGACGATGTACTTGGTCTGTCCAGGGACGAACCAGAACCTCTCCCGCCCTTCTCGGTTGCGGAGATCCCGGTGCACCACGCCCGTCAACGATGTGTTTGCCAATCTTGTCCTTCCGCTCCTTCTTGAGCAGCGCCGGCCAGTACGGGCTGGCCGCCGCGTACCGGGGCAGCTCCCTCTTCCACGCAGGCATCTGGTGGCGGCGCACCGCGATTTTTCTCTCCATCTCGGCTCGGCCAGGTAGCGGAGCCACCGGCACCCCCACAGAGCTGATGCGCCATCCGTGGGGCACCTTCGCGGCTGGCGGCGTGAGGATGTCGAAGTTCGCGAACATCACCGCCTCGTACAAGTTCAGATCGGGCATCTCCATGGAGGCGCGGTGGAGATTGGAGAGGACGAGGGGATGGACGACGAAGCAACGCGCTGTGGTGCCTCCTATTTGTACATGAGGACGACGAAGCGACGGTCAGACCAAAGAAGTAATGCAGGGTCAGAAAAAAGAAGTAATGCAGGGTCAGAGCAATTTTTTTCCTCCCTAGAATTTGGGACCAATAGTTCAGACCGCTAGGTCAACAAGTACAAATATTACAACTTAAAAAGGCATGGAGCTTAAGCTAAATAGAACTAGTTATCACACATCTCCTTGATCTTCCTAATCTTGGACCGATGCGCATCTTCCTGTGAGAGCAAGGATCGAATTGTCTGCTCCTTCCTTTTAGCATCTTCCTTGCACAGCTTCAATTTTTTCTCTGCATTTTTCCTCATGCACTTGTCAATACTCATAGTTGTGTACTACAGGACTTTAGCCTGGTGGAGATCATTCCTTGCTTGAGTCAGTTCTTGCTCTGCTTTAGCCTTTAGGTCCAACGCCGCGTCCCTCTCCTTCTTGACTTTGATAATCTTGTCTTGCACCCACCTGAGATCTCGCTTATGCTTGGTCGTGTCAACTGGTTCCCATAGCTTCGTCTCAACACTGTCATGAAGTGAGCTGAATACGGATTCTTTCAACTCGACAATCATTTTCCATAGTTTGTCCAGCGTTTTCTGCATCGATGTGGGCCACTCTGGATCTACCCATTTGACAACACCGCAACTTCTGCCTTGCATCATTGCACGATGTCCTTGACACCGTAGAAACCTCCTGCCTGCGTTTCTTCCTTCGAACGCTACAAATTTAGTGGGCACATATCCATGTTTACATACTAGAGGACTGTCTTCATCCTCTAAACCGTGATAGTCGGAGTCATACATCGTCTAGTTGGCCTAACACATCATACGCGCATGAGTAAATATATTAGATCTAGCTCATAAAATAGATAACTGGCCACAGATGATAGAAATAGAGATGAGACGACTCACATCAAAATCACCATCCCTGTCGTCGCGACGCGTTTCCTCATCGTCTCCCCTTGAACCCATGGCGAGAGGGGAGGGGGGTGGCTGTCAGAGAGGGGATTGGGATGGAGGCGCCATCGGCTTGCGGCTACGGCAGGATGGGAGTGAAGTGGGGAAAGTGGCTTCGAGGGTAAGGAAGATAAGTACGGGGAGGAAGAGAAGTAATGGTGACGTGGCACTGGGATGTGGCCCACTGAACTCGTGAGACGTGACACCGCAAGGAGCGCCGTGTTGCCGGTTGTCGAGCAAGCATGGCCAATCATGCATGAAACGACCTACTTGGATCGCTCTCACGAAGACCACCCCAATCGTCCAAGCGCCCCAATCAAATGGTATGTAACAATCATCAACCAGAACAACTGTGTTAGGGCGTGCCTTCTAGAAGACTTGGTCTAACGGCTACCCATGCAATGACACTGGTGTATCCATGTGTGGTTTGTGAAAAGAACAGACATGCAATCACACTAGGTGGATCCATATGTGGTTTATGGAAGTAACAGGCATGCAATGACTCTAGCTGTGATTCATGAAAAGAACAGACATGCAGTGACACTAGTGGATCCATGTGTAGTTCATGGGAAGAACACACATCCAATGACACTGCTGGACTCTAGCTGTGGTTGATGAAAAGAACAGGCATGCAATGACACTGGTGACTCCATATGTGGTTTGTTAGGAGAACACACATGCAATGACACTAGGTGTGGTTCATGAAAAGAACAGACATGCAATGACACTGGTGGATCCTTATGTGGTTTGTGAGAAGAACAGACATGCAATGGCACTGGTGGATCCTTATGTGGTTCATGAAAAGAACTGACATGCAATGACACTAGGTGTGGTTCATGAAAAGAACTGACATGCAATGACACTAGGTGTGGTTCATGAAGAGAAAATACATGCAATGACACCGGTGGATCCATGTGTGGTTTATGGAAGTAACAAACATGCAATGACTCTAGCTATGGTTCATGAAAATAAAAGACATGCAATGACACCGGGTGTGGTTCATGAAAAGAACAGACATGCAATGACACTGGGTGTGGTTCATGAAAAGAACAGACATGCAATGACTCTAGCTGTGGTTCATGAAAAGAACACACATGCAATGACACTGGGTGTGGTTCATGAAAAGAACAGACATGCAATGACACTGGTGGATCCTTATGTGTGGTTCATGAAAAGAACAGGAATGCAATGACACTGGTGGATCCTTATGTGGTTTGTTTAGAAGAACAAACATGCAATGACACTAGGTGTGGTTCATGAAAAGAACAGACATGCAATGACCCTGGTAGATCCTTATGTGGTTTGTTTAGAGGAACAAACATGCAATGACACCGGTGGATCCACGTGTGGTTCATGAGAAGAACACACATCCAATGACATTGGTGGATCCTTGTGTGGTTCATGAAAAGAACAGACATGTACTGACACTGGGTGTGGTTCATGAAAAGAACAAACATGCAATGACACTGGTGGATCCTTATGTGGTTCATGAAAATTATAGACATGCAATGACACTGGTGGATCCTTATGTGGTTTGTTTAGAAGAACACAAAGGCAATGACACTGGGTGTGGTTCATGAAAAGAACAGACATGCAATGACACTGGTGGATCCTTATGTGGTTTGTTTAGAGGAACATACATGCAATGATACCGATCGATCCACGTGTGCTTCATGAGAAGAACACACATCCAATGACACTGGTAGATCCTTATGTGGTTCATGAGAGGAACACACATCCAATGACACTGGTAGATCCTTGTGTGGTTAATGAAAAGAACAGACATGCAATGACACTGGTGGATCCTTATGTGGTTTGTTTAGAAGAACACACATGCAATGACACTGGGTGTGGTTCATGAAAAGAACAGACATGCAATGACACTGATGGATCCTTATGTGGTTTGTTTAGAAGAACAAACATGCAATGACACCGGTGGATCCATGTGTGGTTCATGAGAAGAACACACATCCAATGACACTGGTGGATCCTTATGTGGTTCATGAAAAGAACTGACATGCAGTGACACTAGGTGTGGTTCATGAAAAGAACAGACATGCACTGACACTGGGTGTGGTTCATGAAAAGAACAGACATGCAATGACTCTAGCTATGGTTCATGAAAATAACACACATGCAATGAGACTGGGTGTGGTTCATGAAAATAACAAACATGCAATGACACTGGTGGATCCTTATGTGTGGTTCATGAAAATAACAGACATGCAATGACACTGGTGGATCCTTATGTGTGGTTCATGAAAAGAACAGACATGCAATGATCCACCTGGCCACACGCACTCAAGTGGGTGTGGTGATGCAACCTCTGTTGCACTAGTGCTCCATTGTAGCCCAATGTCACATTCCGGCATGTTCTAGGAATTTCTGACCATGGTTTGACACATGGAGTGTCATTGCATGTGTTCTTTTCCAAACCACATTGAACTACATGTCCACAAACACTCAAGTGGGTGTGGTGATGCAACCTCCTCCACACTGTTGCTCCATTGCATTCCAATGTTGCATTGCAGCATGTTCTAGGCCTTTCTTACCATGGTTTGACACATGGAGTGTCATAGCATGTGTTCTTTTCCAAACCACACTGATCCACGTGGCCACACACACTCAAGTGGGTGTGGTGATGCAACATCTTTCAAACTGGTGCTCCATTGCATTCCAATGTTGCATTGCAACATGTTCTTGGGGTTTCTGACCATGGTTTGACACATGAATTATCATTGCATGTGTTCTTTTCCACACCACACAGATCCACATGGCCACACACACTCATGTGGGTGTGGTGATGCAACATCTTTCAAACTAGTGCTCCATTGCAATCCAATGTTGCATTCTAGCATGTTCTAGGGCTTTATTACCATGGTTTGACACATGGAGTATCATTACATGTGTTCTTTTCCAAACCATAGTGATCCACATGGCCACAAACACTCAAGTGGGTGTGGTGATGCAACCTATGTCTGCTTGGTGCTCCATTGCATTCCAATGTGGCATTCCGGCATGCTAGGGCTTTGACCATGGTTTGACACATGGAGTGTCATTGCGTGTTGTTTTCCAAACCACGATGATCCCCATGGGCCTTTTACACTCAAGTAAGTGTGGTGATGCAACCTCTGTCACACTGGTGCTCCATTGCATTCCAATGTTGCATTCTAGCATGTTTGAGGGCTTTCTGACCATGGTTTGACACATGGAGTGTCATTGCATGTGTTCTTTTCCAAACCACAATGATCCACATGGACACGCACACTCAAGTGGGTGTGGTGATGCAACCTCTGTCATGCTGGTCCGCCATTGCATTCCAATGTGGCATTCCACCATGTGCTAGGGCTTTCTGAGCAAGGTTTGACACATGGAGTGTCATTGCATGTGTTCTTTTCAAAACCACGCTGGTCCACATGGGCTTGTTCGTCTGTGGTACCAAAGTTTGCAGGCCAGCGCATGGCGGTACGTAAGTTGCCTGAAATTACCGTGTTTCGAAAAGTTGGGCCGACAATTATTGAGAGGGGCCATTTCGAGGCAAACTCATCTCACCCCTGCCAAATTCAAACATTTCGTTAAACTGCCCCGTGAAGTAGACGGTCGGGACCCTCATGTCGGTCATCTGTCTGCGTGGCCTTGTCAACAACAACCTCTTAGGCAAATCGAGTATCTAAGTGGATTGGATGCATTGACCGATTTCACAAATCCATTCCCAGCTTTCCCCTAGCACCGGCGGCGTCGGAATCCACCCTCCAGGCAACACGATCCCTTCGAACATTTGACTTCCAGCACCAAGTTGCTACGGTCAGTTGCTACGCCCAGTCACTGATCCCGAGCTCCAATGGCGCATGTCGTAGCCACCGTTGCGAGGCTCTAGCGTGCCTCCGCCGCCGATGAGTCGAGCAGCTCAGAGGATGGCAGGTCCTACTATCAAGAAAGAAGAAGTTCTGCCTACAAGCGGGTGATCTACCCTTATCTTTGCTATTCGCACTAGTTACAGCTACTAGCTAGCTACTGAACCTCAAATTGTTTGTTAGCCCAACATTGACAAACATATTTTGTCCACAGTTTTTTGTCAAGTGGGATCTGTGCGGACCCCCCTTACCTGGTTACGGTATTCTTCTATAGGTACGACTCTAAGGGCAAGAGGTATGGACACCATTGTTTCACGATGGAAGAAGCGCCTACAAAGATCTGCACTATATCTGGTATGGTTGTTGCTCTGCGTAATCATGTTGAATTATGGCCAAAGCAGACTACAAAGTTCAGCTTCATGGATGAACGTGGCATCATGGTTCCTATAACGTGTGACAGTCAGCTAATTGGGTTGATGAAAAGGTATGCTTCGGCTGCCATGTTTTAGCTGAAATGTGATGTACTGGATGTGGAAGCTGCTGCAACTGGGAGTCGCCCTTCTATTCTTTGACAGGGTGGTTGCTCGAACCCAATTAGCTCCTGGTAAGCAAAGATCTCTTAGGGTTCGCATGTTTGTGCTGAATTGTAATTTTTGTTTTATTTACTCTGTAGATATTGGGCAGTTATGCAACAGTCTTGTTTCTTTGTGAAGCGCGCAAGGTCGAAACATATTTGTCGGGTCAGTCATTTTGCTGCCCGAAGAAATTAAAAACGAGTGGAAAGATGTCATTTTGCTGCCCGAAGAAATGAAAAACGTGTGGAAAGATGATGTTGGACACTATTCTGGTGCCCATTGACCCGGCGATGCAGAGTACGTGATGCTAAAAAAATTGGCACCGAGGAAGAGGAAGAAGGCAGGAAATGAAGAAGCCATTGGACGTGAAGGCTTGGCACCTAGGCTGCGGAAGAAGGCTGCTGGCAATGAAGATGCATAGTAATGTTTTGAACTTGAACCTATATATGTAATTCTGTTAAATTCTGATCGCTCTGTGTGTGGCACGTTGCTGGGCGAAACAATCTACCCACGTTCTCTGAGTAAAATGTACTGCGACTTAGGGTTGGAAACACCCGAGTCAGTACCGCGACAAGGATCCAATACGGGACAGAGATCTAAATCGTGGCAGAAATTGATCCAAATCACAAATTCTTCCACAAATTAATCGAGACAGAGATCTAAATCGAGGCATTTCATTACTTCAACCACAAATTCTTCTAAACAAAGGTGCGATTTCACATCCGACATTAATTCAACCACTAGTCAACAATTTCACTTCCGCTGCCACTGTACTCAGAGCCGCCGGCTTCCTTGTCGCTGTGGGACGGAACCTCCATGATGTCTGCATTGTTCGCGAGACGGAGCACCTCTTCGTGTCGAGCGGCGGCGATGACGATGTACTTGGTCCGTCCAGGGACGAACCAGAACCTCTCCCGCCCTTCTCGGTTGCGGAGATCCCGGTGCACCACGCCCGTCAACGATGTGTTTGCCAATCTTGTCCTTCCGCTCCTTCTTGAGCAGCGTCGGCCAGTACGGGCTGGCCGCCGCGTACCGGGGCAGTGCCCTCTTCCATGCAGGCATCTGGCGGCGGTGCTCCGCGATTTTTCTCTCCATCTCGGCTCGGCCAGGTAGCGGAGCCACCGGCACCCCCACAGAGCTGATGCGCCATCCGTGGGGCACCTTCGCGGCTGGCGGCGTGAGGATGTCGAAGTTCGCGAACATCACCGCCTTGTACAAGTTCAGATCGGGCATCTCCATGGAGGCGCGGTGGAGATTGGAGAGGACGAGGGGATGGACGACGAAGCAACGCGCTGTGGTGCCTCCTATTTGTACATGAGGACGACGAAGCGACGGTCAGACCAAAGAAGTAATGCAGGGTAAAACCAAAGAAGTAATGCAGGGTCAGAGCAATTTTTTCCTCCCTGGAATCTGGGACCAATAGTTCAGACCGCTAGGTCAACAAGTACAAATATTACAACTTAAAAAGGCATGGAGCTTAAGCTAAATAGAACTAGTTATCACACATCTCCTTGATCTTCCTAATATTTGCCCGATGCGCATCTTCCTGCGAGAGCAAGGATCGAATTGTCTGCTCCTTCCTTTTATCATCTTCCTTGCACAGCTTCAATTTTTTCTCTGCATTTTTCCTCATGCACTTGTCAATACTCATAGTTGTGTACTACAAGACTTTAGCCTGGTGGAGATCATTCCTTGCTTGAGTCAGTTCTTGCTCTGCTTTAGCCTTTAGGTCCAACGCCGCGTCCCTCTCCTTCTCGACTTTGATAATCTTGTCTTGCACCCACCTGAGATCTCGCTTATGCTTGGTCGTGTCAACTGGTTCCCATAGCTTCGTCTCAACACTGTTTATGAAGTGAGCTGAATACGGATTCTTTCAACTCGACAGTCATTTTCCATAGTTTGTCCAGCGTTTTCTGCATCGATGTGGGCCACTCTGGATCTACCCATTTGACAACACCGCAACTTCTGCCTTGCATCATTGCACGATGTCCTTGACACCGTAGAAACCTCACTGCGTTTCTTCCTTGAGCCTACAAATTTAGTGGGCACATATCCATGTTTACATACTAGAGGACTGTCTTCATCCTCTAAACCGTGATAGTCGGAGTCATACATCGTCTAGTTGGCCTAACACATCATACGCGCATGAGTAAATATATTAGATCTAGCTCATAAAATAGATAACTGGCCACAGATGATAGAAATAGAGATGAGATGACTCACATCGAAATCACCATCCCTGTCGTCGCGACGCGTTTCCTCATCGTCTCCCCTTGAACCCATGGCGAGAGGGGAGGGGGGTGGCTGTCAGAGAGGGGATTGGGATGGAGGCGCCATCGGCTTGCGGCTACGGCAGGATGGGAGTGAAGTGGGGAAAGTGGCTTCGAGGGTAAGGAAGAGAAGTACGGGGAGGAAGAGAAGTAATGGTGACGTGACATTGGGATGTGGCCCACTGAACTCGTGAGACGTGACACTCGCAACAGGGGAGCGCCCGGTGTTGCCAGTTTGTCCAGAGCAAGCATGGCCAATCATGCCGTAGAACAGCCTACTTGCGGATCGCTCTCACGAAGACCATCCCAATCGTCCAAGCGCCCCAATCAAATGGTATGTAACAATCGTCAACCAGAACAACTGTGTTAGGGCGTGCCTTCTAGAAGACTTGGTCTAACGGCTACCCATGCAATGACACTGGTGTATCCATGTGTGGTTTGTGAAAAGAACAGACATGCAATCACACTAGGTGGATCCATATGTGGTTTATGGAACTAACAGGCATGCAATGACTCTAGCTGTGATTCATGAAAAGAACAGACATGCAGTGACACTAGTGGATCCATGTGTAGTTCATGGGAAGAACACACATCCAATGACACTGCTGGACTCTAGCTGTGGTTCATGAAAAGAACAGGCATGCAATGACACTGGTGACTCCATATGTGGTTTGTTAGGAGAACACACATGCAATGACACTAGGTGTGGTTCATGAAAAGAACAGACATGCAATGACACTGGTGGATCCTTATGTTGTTTGTGAGAAGAACAGACATGCAATGGCACTGGTGGATCCTTATGTGGTTCATGAAAAGAACTGACATGCAATGACACTAGGTGTGGTTCATGAAAAGAACTGACATGCAATGACACTAGGTGTGGTTCATGAAAAGAACAGACATGCAATGACACCGGTGGATCCATGTGTGGTTTATGGAAGTAACAGACATGCAATGACTCTAGCTATGGTTCATGAAAATAAAAGACATGCAATGACACCGGGTGTGGTTCATGAAAAGAACAGACATGCAATGACACTGGGTGTGGTTCATGAAAAGAATAGACATGCAATGACTGTACCTGTGGTTCATGAAAAGAACACACATGCAATGACACTGGGTGTGGTTCATGAAAAGAACAGACATGCAATGACACTGGTGGATCCTTATGTGTGGTTCATGAAAAGAACAGGAATGCAATGACACTGGTGGATCCTTATGTGGTTTGTTTAGAAGAACACACATGCAATGACACTAGGTGTGGTTCATGAAAAGAACAGACATGCAATGACGCTGGTAGATCCTTATGTGGTTTGTTTAGAGGAACAGACATGCAATGACACCGGTGGATCCACGTGTGGTTCATGAGAAGAACACACATCCAATGACATTGGTGGATCCTTGTGTGGTTCATGAAAAGAACAGATATGTAGTGACACTGGGTGTGGTTCATGAAAGGAACAGACATGCAATGACACTGGTGGATCCTTATGTGGTTCATGAAAATAATAGACATGCAATGACACTGGTGGATCCTTATGTGGTTTGTTTAGAAGAACACACAGGCAATGACACTGGGTGTGGTTCATGAAAAGAACAGACATGCAATGACACTGGTGGATCCTTATGTGGTTTGTTTAGAGGAACAGACATGCAATGACACCGATCGATCCACGTGTGCTTCATGAGAAGAACACACATCCAATGACACTAGTAGATCCTTATGTGGTTCATGAGAGGAAAACACATCCAATGACACTGGTAGATCCTTGTGTGGTTCATGAAAAGAAGAGACATGCAATGACACTGGTGGATCCTTATGTGGTTTGTTTAGAAGAACACACATGCAATGACACTGGGTGTGGTTCATGAAAAGAACAGACATGCAATGACACTGATGGATCCTTATGTGGTTTGTTTAGAGGAACAAACATGCAATGACACCGGTGGATCCATGTGTGGTTCATGAGAAGAACACACATCCAATGACACTGGTGGATCCTTATGTGTGGTTCATGAAAAGAACAGACATGCAATAACACTGGTGGATCCTTATGTGTGGTTCATGAAAAGAACAGGAATGCAATGACACTGGTGGATCCTTATGTGGTTTGTTTAGAAGAACACACATGCAATGACACTGGGTGTGGTTCATGAAAAGAACGGACATGCAATGACACTAGTGGATCCTTATGTGGTTTGTTTAGAGGAACATACATGCAATGACACCGGTGGATCCACGTGTGGTTCATGAGAAGAAGACACATCCAATGACACTGGTGGATCCTTATGTGGTTCATGAAAAGAACTGACATGCAGTGACACTGGGTGTGGTTCATGAAAAGAACAGACATGCACTGACACTGGGTGTGGTTCATGAAAAGAATAGACATGCAATGACTCTAGCTATGGTTCATGAAAAGAACACACATGCAATGACACTGGGTGTGGTTCATGGAAATAACAGACATGCAATGACACTGGTGGATCCTTATGTGTGGTTCATGAAAAGAACAGACATGCAAAGACATCGGTGGATCCACATGTGGTTCATGAGAAGAACACACATCCAATGACATTGGTGGATCCTTATGTGGTTCATGAAAAGAACAGACATGCAGTGACACCGGGTGTGGTTCATGAAAAGAACAGACATGCAATGACACTGGGTGTGGTTCATGAAAAGAATAGACATGTAATGACTCTGGCAGTGGTTCATGAAAAGAACACACATGGAATGACACTGGGTGTGGTTCATGAAAAGAACACACATGCAATGGCACTGGTGGATCCTTATGTGGTTCATGAAAAGAACTGACATGCAATGACACTAGGTGTGGTTCATGAAAAGAACTGACATGCAATGACACTAGGTGTGGTTCATGAAAAGAACAGACATGCAATGACACTGGTGGATCCTTATGTGGTTTGTTTAGAAGAACACACATGCAATGACACTGGGTATGGTTCATGAAAAGAACAAACATGCAATGACACTGGTGGATCCTTTTGTGGTTTGTTTAGAGGAACATACATGCAATGACACCGGTGGATCCACGTGTGCTTCATGAGAAGAACACACATCCAATGACACTGGTAGATCCTTATGTGGTTCATGAGAAGAACACATAAGCAATGACACTGGTAGATCCTTGTATGGTTCATGAAAAGAACAGACATGCAATGACACTGGTGGATCCTTATGTGGTTTGTTTAGAAGAACACACATGCAATGACACTGGGTGTGATTCATGAAAAGAACGGACATGCAATGACACTGGTGGATCCTTATGTGGTTTGTTTAGAGGAATAGACATGCAATGACACTGGTGGATCCATGTGTGGTTCATGAGAAGAACACACATCCAATCACACTAGTGGATCCTTATGTGGTTTGTTTAGAGGAACATACATGCAATGACACCGGTGGATCCTTATGTGGTTTGTCTAGAGGAACACACATGCAATGACACCGGGTGCGGTTCATGAAAAGAACAGACATGCAATGACTTATGTGGTTTGTTTAGAAGAACACACATGCAATGACACTGGGTGTGGTTCATGAAAAGAACAGATAGGCAATGACACTGGTGGATGCTTATGTGGTTTGTTTAGACGAACACACATGCAATGACACATGGTGTGGTTCATGAAAAGATAAGACACGCAATGACACTGGTGGATCCTTATGTGGTTTTTCTAGAGGAACAAACATGCAATGGCACCGGTGGATCCACGTGTGGTTCATGAGAAGAACACACATCCAATGACACTGGTGGATCCTTATGTGGTTCATGAAAATAACAGACATGCAGTGACACTGTGTGTGGTTCATGAAAAGAACAGACATGCAATGCCACTGGTGGATCCTTATGTGGTTCATGAAAAGAACAGACATGCAATGACACTGGTGGATCCTTATGTGGTTTGTTTAGAAGAACACACATGCAATAACACTGGGTGTGGTTCATGAAAAGAACAGACATGCAATGACACTGGTGAATCCTTATGTGGTTTGTTTAGAGGAACATACATGCAATGACAGCGGTGGATCCACGTGTGGTTCATGAGAAGAACACACATCCAATGACACTAGTAGATCCTTATGTGGTTCATGAGAAGAACACACATCCAATGACACTGGTAGATCCTTGTGTGGTTCATGAAAAGAACAGACATGCAATTACACTGGTGGATCCTTATGTGGTTTGTTTAGAAAAACATACATGCAATGACACTGCGTGTGGTTCATGAAAAGAACTGATATGCAAAGACACTGGGTGTGGTTCATGAAAAGAACTGACATGCACTTACACTGGGTGTGGTTCATGAAAAGAACAGACATGCAATGACTCTAGCTATGGTTCATGAAAAGAACACACATGCAATGACACTGGGTGTGGTTCATGAAAAGAACAGACATGCAAGGACACCGGTGGATCCTTATGTGTGGTTCATGAAAAGAACAGACATGCAATGACACCGGTGGATCCACTCGTGGTTCATGAGAAGAACACACATCCAATGACACTACTGGATCCTTATGTGGTTCATGAAAAGAACAGACATGCAGTGACACCGGGTGTGGTTAATGAAAAGAACAGACATGCAATGACAGTGGTGGATCCTTGTGTGGTTTGTTTAGAGGAACATACATGCAATGACACCGGTGGATCCACGTGTGGTTCATGAGAAGAACACACATCCAATGACACTGGTGGATCCTTATGTGGTTCATGAAAAGAACAGACATGCAGTGACACTGGGAGTGGTTTATAAAAAGAACAAACATGCAATGACACCGGTGGATCCTTATGTGGTTCATGAAAAGAACAGACATGCAATGGTACTGGTGGATCCTTATGTGGTTTGTTTAGAAGAACACACATGCAATGACAGTGGGTGTGGTTCATGAAAAGAACAGACATGCAATGACACTGGTGGATCCTTATGTGGTTTGTTTAGAGGAACAGACATGCAATGACACCGGTCGATCCACGTGTGGTTCATGAGAAGAACACACATCCAATGACACTGGTAGATCCTTATGTGTTTCATGAGAAGAACACACATCCAATGACACTTGTAGATCCTTGTGTGGTTCATGAAAACAACAGACATGTAATGACACTAGTGGATCGTTATGTGGTTTGTTTAGAAGAACATAGAGGCAATGACACTGGGTGTAGTTCACGAAAAAACAAACATGCAATGACACTGGTGGATCCTTATGTGGTTTATGAAAAGAACAGACATGCAATGACACTAGTGGATCCTTGTGTCGTTCATGAGAAGAACACACATCCAATGACACTGGTGGATCCTTATGTGGTTTGTTTAGAGGAACAGACATGCAATGACACCGGTGGATCCTTATGTGGTCTGTCTAGAGGAACACACATGCAATGACACCGGGTGTGGTTCATGAAAAGAACAGACATGCAATGGCACTGGTGGATACTTATGTGGTTTGTTTAGAGTAACAGACATGCAGTGACACTGGTTGATCCTTACGTGGTTCATGAAAAGAACAGACATGCAGTGACACTGGGTGTGGTTCATGAAAAGAACAAACATGCAATGACACTGGTGGATCTTTACGTGGTTCATGAAAAGAACAGACATGCAATGACACTGGTGGATCCTTATGTGGTTTTTTTAGAAGAACACACATGCAATGACACTCGGTATGGTTCATGAAAAGAACAAACATGCAATGACACTGGTGGATCCTTACGTGGTTTGTTTAGAGGAACATACATGCAATGACACCGGTGGATCCACGTGTGCTTCATGAGAAGAACACACATCCAATGACACTGGTAGATCCTTATGTGGTTCATCAGAAGAACACACATCGAATGACACTGGTAGATCCTTGTATGGTTCATGAAAAGAACAGACATGCAATGACACTGGTGGATCCTTATGTGGTTTGTTTAGAAGAACACACATGCAATGACACTGGTGTGATTCATGAAAAGAACAGACATGCAATGACACTGGTGGATCCTTATGTGGTTTGTTTAGAGGAACAGACATGCAATGACACTGGTGGATCCATGTGTGGTTCATGAGAAGAACACACATCCAATCACACTAGTGGATCCTTATATGGTTTGTTTAGAGGAACATACATGCAATGACACCGATGGATCCTTATGTGGTTTGTCTAGAGGAACACACATGCAATGACACCGGGTGTGGTTCATGAAAAGAACAGACATGCAATGACTTATGTGGTTTGTTTAGAAGAACACACATGCAATGACACTGGGTGTGGTTCATGAAAAGAATAGATGGGCAATGACACTGGTGGATCCTTATGTGGTTTGTTTAGACGAACACACATGCAATGACACAGGGTGTGGTTCATGAAAAGATAAGACACGCAATGACACTGGTGGATCCTTATGTGGTTTTTCTAGAGGAACAAACATGGAATGACACCGGTGGATCCACGTGTGGTTCATGAGAAGAACACACATCCAATGACACTGGTGGATCCTTATGTGGTTCATGAAAATAACAGACATGCAGTGACACTGTGTGTGGTTCATGAAAAGAACAAACATGCAATGACACTGGTGGATCCTTATGTGGTTCTTGAAAAGAACAGACATGCAATGACACTGGTGGATCCTTATGTGGTTTGCTTAGAAGAACACACATGCAATAACACTGAGTGTGGTTCATGAAAAGAACAGACATGCAATGACACTGGTGAATCCTTATGTGGATTGTTTAGAGGAACATACATGCAATGACACCGGTGGATCCACGTGTGCTTCATGAGAAGAACACACATCCTATGACACGGGTAGATCCTTATGTGGTTAATGAGAAGAACACACATCCAATGACACTGGTAGATCCTTGTGTGGTTCATGAAAAGAACAGACATGCAATGTCACTGGTGGATCCTTATGTGGTTTGTTTAGAAAAATAGACATGCAATGACACTGCATGTGGTTCATGAAAAGAACTGACATGCAAACACACTGGGTGTGGTTCATGAAAAGAACTGACATGCACTTACACTAGGTGTGGTTCATGAAAAGAACAGACATGCAATGACTCTAGCTATGGTTCATGAAAAGAACACACATGCAATGACACTGGGTGTGGTTCATGAAAAGAATAGACATGCAATGACACCGGTGGATCCTTATGTGTGGTTCATGAAAACAACAGACATGCAATGACACCAGTGGATCCACGCGTGGTTCATGAGAAGAACACACATCCAATGACACTGCTGGATCCTTATGTGGTTCATGAAAAGAACAGACATGCAGTGACACCGGGTGTGGTTAATGAAAAGAACAGACATGCAATGATAGTGGTGGATCCTTGTGTGGTTTGTTTAGAGGAACATACATGCAATGACACCGGTGGATCCATGTGTGGTTCATGAGAAGAACACACATCCAATGACACAGGTGGATCCTTATGTGGTTCATGAAAAGAACAGACATGAAGTTACACTGGGTGTGGTTTATGAAAAGAACAGACATGCAATGACACCGGTGGATCCTTATGTGGTTCATGAAAAGAACAGACATGCAATGACACTGGTGGATCCTTATGTGGTTTGTTTAGAAGAACACACATGCAATGACACTGGGTGTGGTTCATGAAAAGAACAGACATGCAATGACCCAGGTGGATGCTTATGTGGTTTGTTTAGAGGAACATACATGCAATGACACCGGTCGATCCACGTGTGGTTCATGAGAAGAACACACATCCAATGACACTGGTAGATCCTTATGTGTTTCATGAGAAGAACACACATCCAATGATACGGGTAGATCCTTGTGTGGTTCACGAAAAGAACAGACATGCAATGACACTGGTGGATCCTTATGTGGTTTGTTTAGAGGAACATACATGCAATGACACCGGTGGATCCTTATGTGGTTTGTCTAGAGGAACACACATGCAATGACACCGGGTGCGGTTCATGAAAAGAACAGACATGCAATGACTTATGTGGTTTGTTTAGAAGAACACACATCCAATGACACTTGGTGTGGTTCATGAAAAGAACAGATAGGCAATGACACTGGTGGATCCTTATGTGGTTTGTCTAGACGAACACACATGCAATGACACAGGGTGTGGTTCATGAAAATATAAGACACGCAATGACACTGGTGGATCCTTATGTGGTTTTTATAGAGGAACAAACATGCAATGACACCGGTGGATCCACGTGTGGTTCATGAGAAGAACACACATCCAATGACACTGGTGGATCCTTATGTGGTTCATGAAAATAACAGACATGCAGTGACACTGTGTGTGGTTCATGAAAAGAACAGACATGCAATGACACTGGTGGATCCTTATGTGGTTCATGAAAACAACATACATGCAATGGCACTGGTGGATCCTTATGTGGTTTGTTTAGAAGAACACAAATGCAATAACACTGGGTGTGGGTCATGAAAAGAACAGACATGCAATGACAGTGGTGAATCCTTATGTGGTTTGTTTAGAGGAACATACATGCAATGACACCGGTGGATCCACGTGTGGTTCATGAGAAGAACACACATCCAATGACACTAGTAGATCCTTATGTGGTTCATGAGAAGAACACACATCCAATGACACTGGTAGATCCTTGTGTGGTTCATGAAAAGAACAGACATGCAATGACACTGGTGGATCCTTATGTGGTTTGTTTAGAAAAACATACATGCAATGACACTGCGTGTGGTTCATGAATAGAACTGACATGCAAAGACACTGGGTGTGGTTCATGAAAAGAACTGACATGCACTTACACTGGGTGTGGTTCATGAAAAGAACAGACCTGCAATGACTCTAGCTATGGTTCATGAAAAGAACACACATGCAATGACACTGGGTATGGTTCATGAAAAGAACAGACATGCAATGACACCGGTGGATCCTTATGTGTGGTTCATGAAAAGAATAGACATGCAATGACACCGGTGGATCCACGCGTGGTTCATGAGAAGAACACACATCCAATGACAATGCTGGATCCTTATGTGGTTCATGAAAAGAACAGACATGCAGTGACATCGGGTGTGGTTAATGAAAAGAACAGACATGCAGCGACAGTGGTGGATCGTTGTGTGGTTTGTTTAGAGGAACATACATGCAATGACACCGGTGGATCCACGTGTGGTTCATGAGAAGAACACACATCCAATGACACTGGTGGATCCTTATGTGGTTCATGAAAAGAACAGACATGCAGTGACACTGTGTGTGGTTCATGAAAAGAACAGACATGCAATGACACTGGTGGATCCTTATGTGGTTCATGAAAACAACATACATGCAATGACACTGGTGGATCCTTATGTGGTTTGTTTAGAAGAACACAAATGCAATAACACTGGGTGTGGGTCATGAAAAGAACAGACATGCAATGACAGTGGTGAATCCTTATGTGGTTTGTTTAGAGGAACATACATGCAATGACACCGGTGGATCCACGTGTGGTTCATGAGAAGAACACACATCCAATGACACTAGTAGATCCTTATGTGGTTCATGAGAAGAACACACATCCAATGACACTGGTAGATCCTTGTGTGGTTCATGAAAAGAACAGACATGTAATGACACTGGTGGATCGTTATGTGGTTTGTTTAGAAGAACACAGATGCAATGACACTAGGTGTGGTTCACGAAAAGAACAAACATGCAATGACACTGGTGGATCCTTATGTGGTTTATGAAAAGAACAGACATGCAATGACACTAGTGGATCCTTGTGTTGTTCATGAGAAGAACACACATCCAATGACACTGGTGGATCCTTATGTGGTTTGTTTAGAGGAACAGACATGCAATGACACCGGTGGATCCTTATGTGGTCTGTCTAGAGGAACACACATGCAATGACACCGGGTGTGGTTCATGAAAAGAACAAACATGCAATGGCACTGGTGGATCCTTATATGGTTTGTTTAGAGTAACAGACATGCAGTGACACTGGTTGATCCTTACGTGGTTCATGAAAAGAACAGACATGCATTTACACTTGGTGTGGTTCGTGAAAAGAACAGACATGCAATGAAACTGGTGGATCTTTACGTGGTTCATGAAAAGAACAGACATGCAATGACACTGGTGGATCCTTATGTGGTTTGTTTAGAAGAACACACATGCAATGACACTCGGTATGGTTCATGAAAAGAACAGACATGCAATGACACTGGTGGATCCTTACGTGGTTTGTTTAGAGGAACATACATGCAATGACACCGGTGGATCCACGTGCGCTTCATGAGAAGAACACACATCCAATGACACTGGTAGATCCTTATGTGGTTCATCAGAAGAACACACATCGAATGACACTGGTAGATCCTTGTATGGTTCATGAAAAGAACAGGCATGCAATGACACTGGTAGATCCTTATGTGGTTTGTTTAGATGAAGACACATGCAATGACACTGGGTGTGATTCATGAAAAGAACAGACATGCAATGACACTAGTGGATCCTTATGTGGTTTGTTTAGAGGAACAGACATGCAATGACACTGGTGGATCCATGTGTGGTTCATGAGAAGAACACACATCCAATCACACTAGTGGATCCATATATGGTTTGTTTAGAGGAACATACATGCAATGACACCGGTGGATCCTTATGTGGTTTGTCTAGAGGAACACACATGCAATGACACCGGGTGTGGTTCATGAAAAGAACAGACATGCAATGACTTATGTGGTTTGTTTAGAAGAACACACATGCAATGACACTGGGTGTGGTTCATGAAAAGAACAGATAGGCTATGACACTGGTGGATCCTTATATGGTTTGTTTAGACGAACACACATGCAATGACACAGGGTGTGGTTCATGAAAAGATAAGACATGCAATGACACTGGTGGATCCTTATGTGGTTTTTCTAGAGGAACAAACATGCAATGACACCGGTGGATCCACATGTGGTTCATGAGAAGAACACACATCCAATGACACTGGTGGATCCTTATGTGGTTCATGAAAATAACAGACATGCAGTGACACTGTGTGTGGTTCATGAAAAGAACAGACTTGCAATGACACTGGTGGATCCTTATGTGGTTCATGAAAAGAACAAACATGCAATGACACTGGTGGATCCTTATGTGGTTTGCTTAGAACAACACACATGCAATAACACTGGGTGTGGTTCATGAAAAGAACAGACATGCAATGACACTGGTGAATCCTTATGTGGATTGTTTAGAGGAACATACATGCAATGACACCGGTGGATCCACGTGTGGTTCATGAGAAGAACACACATCCAATGACACTGGTAGATCCTTATGTGGTTCATGAGAAGAACACACATCCAATGACACTGGTAGATCCTTGTGTGGTTCATGAAAAGAACAGACATGCAATGACACTGGTGGATCCTTATGTGGTTTGTTTAGAAAAACAGACATGCAATGACACTGCATGTGGTTCATGAAAAGAACTGACATGCAAACACACTAGGTGTGGTTCATGAAAAGAACTGACATGCACTTACACTAGGTGTGGTTCATGAAAAGAACAGACATGCAATGATTCTAGCTATGGTTCATGAAAAGAACACACATGCAATAACACTGGGTGTGGTTCATGAAAAGAACAGACATGCAATGACACCGGTGGATCCTTATGTGTGGTTCATGAAAAGAACAGACATGCAATGACACCGGTGGATCCACGCGTGGTTCATGAGAAGAACACACATCCAATGACACTGGTGGATCCTTATGTGGTTTGTTTAGAGGAACAGACATGCAATGACACCGGTGGATCCTTATGTGGTCTGTCTAGAGGAACACACATGCAATGACACCGGGTGTGGTTCATGAAAAGAACAGACATGCAATGGCACTGGTGGATCCTTATGTGGTTTGTTTAGAGTAACAGACATGCAGTGACACTGGTTGATCCTTACGTCGTTCATGAAAAGAACAGACATGCAGTGACACTGGGTGTGGTTCATGAAAAGAACACACATGCAATGACACTGGTGGATCTTTACGTGGTTCATGAAAATAACAGACATGCAATGACACTGGTGGATCCTTATGTGGTTTGTTAAGAAGAACACACATGCAATGACACTCGGTATGGTTCATGAAAAGAACAGACATGCAATGACACTGGTGGATCCTTACGTGGTTTGTTTAGAGGAACATACATGCAATGACACCGCTGGATCCACGTGTGCTTCATGAGAAGAACACACATCCAATGGCACTGGTAGATCCTTATGTGGTTCATCAGAAGAACACACATCGAATGACACTGGTAGATCCTTGTATGGTTCATGAAAAGAACATACATGAAATGACACTGGTGGATCCTTATGTGGTTTGTTTAGAAGAACACACATGCAATGACACTGGGTGTGATTCATGAAAAGAACAGACATGCAATGACACTGGTGGATCCATGTGTGGTTCATGAGAATAACACACATCCAATCACACTAGTGGATCCTTATATGGTTTGTTTATAGGAACATACATGCAATGACACCGGTGGATCCTTATGTGTTTTGTCTAGAGGAACACACATGCAATGACACCGGGTGTGGTTCATGAAAAGAACAGACATGCAATGACTTATGTGGTTTGTTTAGAAGAACTCACATGCAATGACACTGGGTGTGGTTCATGAAAAGAACAGATAGGCAATGACACTGTTGGATCCTTATGTGGTTTGTTTAGACGAACACACATGCAATGACCCAGGGTGTGGCTCATGAAAAGATAAGACACGCAATGACACTGGTGGATCCTTATGTGGTTTTTTTAGAGGAACAAACATGCAATGACACCAGTGGATCCACATGTGGTTCATGAGAAGAACACACATCCAATGACACTGGTGGATCCTTATGTGGTTCATGAAAATAACAGACATGCAGTGACACTGTGTGTGGTTCATGAAAAGAACAGACATGCAATGACACTGGTGGATCCTTATGTGATTCATGAAAAGAACAGACATGCAATGACACTGGTGGATCCTTATATGGTTTGCTTAGAAGAACACACATGCAATAACACTGGGTGTGGTTCATGAAAAGAACAGACATGCAATGACAGTGGTGAATCCTTATGTGGATTGTTTAGAGGAACATACATGCAATGACACCGGTGGATCCACGTGTGGTTCATGAGAAGAACACACATCCAATGACACTGGTAGATCCTTATGTGGTTCATGAGAAGAACACACATCCAATGACACTGCTAGATCCTTGTGTAGTTCATGAAAAGAACAGACATGCAATGACACTGGTGGATCCTTATGTGGTTTGTTTAGAAAAACAGACATGCAATGACACTGCATGTGGTTCATGAAAAGAACTGACATGCAAACACACTGGGTGTGGTTCATGAAAAGAACTGACATGCACTTACACTAGGTGTGGTTCATGAAAAGAACAGACATGCAATGACTCTAGCTATGGTTCATGAAAAGAACACACATGCAATGACACTGGGTGTGGTTCATGAAAAGTACAGACATGCAATGACAACGGTGGATCCTTATGTGTGGTTCATGAAAAGAACAGACATGCAATGACACCGGTGGATCCACGCATGGTTCATGAGAAGAACACACATCCAATGACACTGCTGGATCATTTTATGGTTCATGAAAAGAACATACATGCAGTGACACCGGGTGTGGTTAATGAAAAGAACAGACATGCAATGACAGTGGTGGATCCTTGTGTGGTTTGTTTAGAGGAACATACATGCAATGACACCGGTGGATCCACGTGTGGTTCATGAGAAGAACACACATCTAATGACACAGGTGGATCCTTATGTGGTTCATCAAAAGAACAGACGTGAAGTTACACTGGGTGTGGTTTATGAAAAGGACAGACATGCAATGACACCGGTGGATCCTTATGTGGTTCATGAAAAGAACAGACATGCAATGATACTGGTGGATCCTTATGTGGTTTGTTTAGAAGAACACACATGCAATGACACTAGGTGTGGTTCATGAAAAGAACAGACATGCAATGGCCCTGGTGGATCCTTATGTGGTTTGTTTAGAGGAACATATATGCAATGACACCGGTCGATCCACGTGTGGTTCATGAGAAGAACACACATCCAATGACACTGGTAGATCCTTATGTGTTTCATGAGAAGAACACACATCCAATGACACTGGTAGATCCTTGTGTGGTTCACGAAAAGAACAAACATGCAATGACACTGCTGGATCCTTATGTGGTTTGTTTAGAAGAAGACACATGCAATGACACTGGGTGTGGTTCACGAAAAGAACAAACATGCAATGACACTCGTGGATCCTTATGTGGTTTATGAAAAGAACAGACATGCAATGACACTGGTGGATCCATGTGTGGTTCATGAGAAGAACACACATCCACTAACACTGCTGGATCCTTATGTGGTTTGTTTAGAGGAACAAACATGCAATGACACCGGTGGATCCTTATGTGGTCTGTCTAGAGGAACACACATGCAATGACACCGGGTGTGGTTCATGAAAAGAACAGACATGCAATGACTTATGTGGTTTGTTTAGAAGAACACACATGCAATGACACTGGGTGTGGTTCATGAAAAGAACAGACATGCAATTACACTGGTGGATCCTTATGTGGTTTGTTTTGAAGAACACACATGCAATGACACTGGGTGTGGTCCATGAAAAGAACAGACACGTAATGACACTGGTGGATCCTTATGTGGTTTGTTTAGAGGAATAGACATGCAATGACACCGGTGGATCCACGTGTGGTTCATGAGAAGAACACACATCCAATGACACTGGTGGATCCTTATGTGGTTCATGAAAAGAACAGACATGAAGTGACACTAGGTGTGGTTCATGAAAAGAACTGACATGAACTGGCACTGGGTGTGGTTCATGAATAGAACAGACATGCAATGACTCTAGCTGTGGTTCATGAAAAGAACACACATGCAATGACACTGGGTGTGGTTCATGAAAAGAACAGACATGCAATGACACCGGTGGATCCTTATGTGTGGTTCATGAAAAGAACAGACATGCAATGACACCGGTGGATCCACGCGTGGTTCATGAGAAGAACACACATCCAATGACACTGGTGGATCCTTATGTGGTTCATGAAAAGAACAGACATGCAATGACACTGGGTGTGGTTCATGAAAAGAACACACATGCAATGACACTTGGTGTGGTTCATGAAAATAACAGACATGCAATGACACTGGTGGATCCTTATGTGTGGTTCATGAACAGAACATACATGCAATGACACTGGTGGATCCAGCTGGGGTTTGTTTACAAGAACACAAATGCAATGACACTGGGTGTGGTTCATGAAAAGAACAGACATGCAATGGCACTGGTGGATCCTTATGTGGTTTGTTTAGAGGAACAAACATGCAGTGACACTGGTTGATCCTTACGTGGTTCATGAAAAGAACAGACATGCAATGACACTGTGTGTGGTTCATGAAAAGAACAGACATGCAATGACACTGGTGGATCTTTACGTGGTTCATGAAAATAATAGACATGCAATGACACTGGTGGATCCTTATGTTGTTTGTTTAGAAGAACACACATGCAATGACACTGGGTATGGTTCATGAAAAGAACAGACATGCAATGACACTGGTGGATCCTTATGTGGTTTGTTTAGAGGAACATACATGCAATGACACCGGTGGATCCATGTGTGCTTCATGAGAAGAACACACATCCAATGACACTGGTAGATCCTTATGTGGTTCATGAGAAGAACACACATCCAATGACACTGGTAGATCCTTGTGTGGTTCATGAAAAGAACAGACATGCAATGACACTAGTGGATCCTTATGTGGTTCATGAAAAGAACAGACATGCAATGACACTGGTGGATCCTTATGTGGTTTGTTTAGAAGAACACACATGCAATGACACTGGGTGTGGTTCATGAAAAGAACAGACATGCAATGACATCGGTGGATCCACGCGTGGTTCATGAGAAGAACACACATCTAATGACACTGTTGGATCCTTATGTGGTTCATGAAAAGAACAGACATGCAGTGACACCGGGTGTGGTTAATGAAAAGAACATGCATGCAATGACAGTGGTGGATCCTTGTGTGGTTTGTTTAGAGGAACATACATGCAATGACACCGGTGGATCCACGTGTGGTTCATGAGAAGAACACACATCCAATGACATAGGTGGATCCTTATGTGGTTCATGAAAAGAACAGACATGAAGTTACACTGGGTGTGGTTTATGAGAAGAACAGACATGCAATGACACCGGTGGATCCTTATGTGGTTCATGAAAAGAACAGACATGCAATGACACTGGTGGATCCTTATGTGGTTTGTTTAAAAGAACACACATGCAATGACACTAGGTGTGGTCATGAAAAGAACAGACATGCAATGACCCTGGTGGATCCTTATGTGGTTTGTTTAGAGGAACATACATGCAATGACACCGGTCGATCCATGTGTGGTTCATGAGAAGGACACACATCCAATGACACTGGTAGATCCTTATGTGTTTCATGAGAAGAACACACATCCAATGAAACTGGTAGATCCTTGTGTGGTTCACGAAAAGAACAGACATGCAATGACACTGGTGGATCCTTATGTGGTTTGTATAGAAGAACACACATGCAATGACACTGGGTGTGGTTCACGAAAAGAACAAACATGCAATGACACTCGTGGATCCTTATGTGGTTTATGAAAAGAACAGACATGCAATGACACTGGTGGATCCATGTGTGGTTCATGAGAAGAACACACATCCAATGACACTGGTGGATCCTTATGTGGTTTGTTTAGAGGAACAGACATGCAATGACACCAGTGGATCCTTATGTGGTCTGTCTAGAGGAACACACATGCAATGACACCGGGTGTGGTTCATGAAAAGAACAGACATGCAATGACTTATGTGGTTTGTTTAGAAGAACACACATGCAATGACACTGGGTGTGGTTCATGAAAAGAACAGACATGCAATTACACTGGTGGATCCTTATGTGGTTTGTTTTGAAGAACACACATGCAATGACACTGGGTGTGGTCCATGAAAAGAACAGACACGTAATGACACTGGTGGATCCTTATGTGGTTTGTTTAGAGGAATAGACATGCAATGACACCGGTGGATCCACGTGTGGTTCATGAGAAGAACACACATCCAATGACACTGGTGGATCCTTATGTGGTTCATGAAAAGAACATACATGAAGTGACACTAGGTGTGGTTCATCAAAACAACTGACATGCACTGACACTGGGTGTGGTTCATGAATAGAACAGACATGCAATGACTCTAGCTATGGTTCATGAAAAGAACACACATGCAATGACACTGGGTGTGGTTCATGAAAAGAACAGACATGCAATGACACTGGTGGATCCTTATGTGTGGTTCATGAAAAGATCAGACATGCAATAACATTGGTGATCCACGAGTGGTTCATGAGAAGAACACACATCCAATGACACTGGTGGATCCTTATGCGGTTCATGAAAAGAACAGACATGCACTGACACCGGGTGTGGTTCATGAAAAGAACAGACATGCAATGACACTGGGTGTGGTGAATGAAAAGAACAGACATGCAATGACTCTAGCTGTGGTTCATGAAAAGAACACACATGCAATGACACTTGGTGTGGTTCATGAAAATAACAGACATGCAATGACACTGGTGGATCCTTATGTGTGGTTCATGAATAGAACATACATGCAATGACACTGGTGGATCCAGCTGGGGTTTGTTTAGAAGAACACAAATGCAATGACACTGGGTGTGGTTCATGAAAAGAACAGACATGTAATGGCACTGGTGGATCCTTATGTGGTTTGTTTAGAGGAACAGACATGCAGTGACACTGGTTGATCCTTACGTGGTTCATGAAAAGAACAGACATGCAGTGACACTGGTGTGGTTCATGAAAAGAACACACATGCAATGACACTGGTGGATCTTTACGTGGTTCATGAAAAGAATAGACATCCAATGACACTGGTGGATCCTTATGTGGTTTGTTTAGAAGAACACACATGCAATAACACTAGGTATGGTTCATGAAAAGAACAGACTTGCAATGACACTGGTGGATCCTTATGTGGTTTGTTTAGAGGAATAGACATGCAATGACACGGGTGGATCCATGTGTGGTTCATGAGAAGAACACACATCCAATGACACTGGTAGATCCTTGTGTGGTTCATGAGAAGAACACACATCCAATGACACTGGTAGATCCTTGTGTGGTTCATGAAAAGAACAGACATGCAATGACACTGGTGGATCCTTATGTGGTTCATGAAAAGAACAGACATGCAATGACACTGGTGAATCCTTATGTGGTTTGTTTAGAAGAACACACATGCAATGACACTGGGTGTGGTTCATGAAAATAACAGACATGCAATGACACTGGTGGATCCTTATGTGGTTTGTTTAGAGGAACATACATTCAATGACACCGGTCGATCCACGTGTGGTTCATGAGAAGAACACACATCCAATGACACTGGTAGATCCTTATGTGTTTCATGAGAAGAACACACATCCAATGACACTGGTAGATCCTTGTGTGGTTCATGAAAAGAACAGACATGCAATGACACTGGTGGATCCTTATGTGGTTTGTTTAGAAGAACACACATGCAATGACACGAGGTGTGGTTCACGAAAAGAACAAACGTGCAATGACACTGGTGGATCCTTATGTGGTTTCTGAAAAGAACAGACATGCAATGACAATGGTGGATCCATGTGGTTTATCAGAAGAACACACATCCAATGACACTGGTGGATCCTTATGTGGTTTGTTTAGAGGAACAGACATGCAATGACACCGGTGGATCCTTATGTGGTCTGTCTAGAGGAACACACATGCAATGACACCGGGTGTGGTTCATGAAAAGAACAGACATGCAATGACTTATGTGGTTTGTTTAGAAGACCACACATGCAATGACACTGGGTGTGGTTCATGAAAAGAACATACATGCAATGACACTGGTGGATCCTTATGTGGTTTGTTTTGAAGAACACACATGCAATGACACTGGGTGTGGTTCATGAAAAGAACAAACACGTAATGGCATTGGTGGATCCTTATGTGGTTTGTTTAGAGGAACAGACATGCAATGACACCGGTGGATCCACGTGTGGTTCATGAGAAGAACACACATCCAATGACACTGGTGGATCCTTATGTGGTTCATGAAAAGAACAGACATGCAGTGACACTAGGTGTGGTTCATGAAAAGAACTGACATGCACTGACACTGGGTGTGGTTCATGAATAGAACAGACATGCAATGACTCTAGCTGTGATTCATGAAAAGAACACACATGCAATGACACTGGGTGTGGTTCATGAAAAGAATAGACATGCAATGACACTGGTGGATCCTTATGTGTGGTTCATGAAAACAACAGACATGCAATGACATTGGTGGATCCACGAGTGGGTCATGAGAAGAACACACATCCAATGACACTGGTGGATCCTTATGTGGTTCATGAAAAGAACAGACATGCAGTGACACCGGGTGTGGTTCATGAAAAGAACAGACATGCAATGACACTAGGTGTGGTGAATGAAAAGAACAGACATGCAATGACTCTAGCTGTGGTACTTGAAAAGAACGCACATGCAATGACACTTGGTGTGGTTCATGAAAACAACAGACATGCAATGACACAGGTGGATCCTTATGTGTGGTTCATGAAAAGAACATACATGCAATGACACTGGTGGATCTAGCTGTGGTTTGTTTAGAAGAACACAAATGCAATGACACTGGGTGTGGTTCATGAAAAGAACAAACATGCAATGGCACTGGTGGATCCTTATGTCGTTTGTTTAGAGGAACAGACATGCAGTGACACTGGTTGATCCTTACGTGGTTCACGAAAAGAACAGACATGCAGTGACACTAGGTGTGGTTCATGAAAAGAACAGACATGCAATAACAGTGGTGGATCTTTACATGGTTCATGAAAAGAACAGACATGCAATGACACTGGTGGATCCTTATGTGGTTTGTTTATAAGAACACACATGCAATGACACTAGGTATGGTTCATGAAAAGAACAGAAATGCAATGACACTGGTGGATCCTTATGTGGTTTGTTTAGAGGAACATACATGCAATGACACCGGTGGATCCACTGTGCTTCATGAGAAGAACACACATCCAATGACACTGGTAGATCCTTATGTGGTTCATGAGAACAACACACATCCAATGACACTGGTAGATCCTTGTATGGTTCATGAAAAGAACAGACATGCAATGACACTGGTGGATCCTTATGTGGTTTGTTTAGAAGAACACACATGCAATGACACTGGGTGTGATTCATGAAAAGAACAGACATGCAATGACACTGGTGGATCCTTATGTGGTTTGTTTAGAGGAACAGACATGCAATGACAGTGGTGCATCCATGTGTGGTTCATGAGAAGAACACACATCCAATGACACTGGTGGATCCTTATGTGGTTTGTTTAGAGGAACAGACATGCAATGACACCGGTGTATCCTTATGTGGTTTGTCTAGAAGAACACACATGCAATGACACCGGGTGTGGTTCATGAAAAGAACAGACATGCAATGACTTATGTGGTTTGTTTAGAAGAACACACATGCAATGACACTGGGTGTGGTTCATGAAAAGAACATATAGGCAATGACACTGGTGGATCCTTATGTGGTTTGTTTAGACGAACACACATGCAATGACACAGGGTGTGGTTCATGAAAAGATAAGACACACAATGAGACTGGTGGATCCTTATGTGGTTTGTCTAGAGGAACAAACATGCAATGACACCAGTGGATCCACGTGTGGTTCATGAGAAGAACACACATCCAATGACACTGGTGGATCCTTATGTGGTTCATGAAAAGAACAGACATGCAGTGACACTGGGTGTGGTTCATGAAAAGAACAGACATGCAATGACACTGGTGGATCCTTATGTGGTTCATGAAAAGAACAGACATGCAATGACACTGGTGGATCCTTATGTGGTTTGTTTAGAAGAACACACATGCAATGACACTGGGTGTGGTTCATGAAAAGAACAGACATGCAATGACACTGGTGAATCCTTATGTGGTTTGTTTAGAGGAACATACATGCAATGACACTGGTGAATCATTATGTGGTTTGTTTAGAGGAACATACATGCAATGACACTGGTGGATCTACGTGTGGTTCATGAGAAGAACACACATCCAATGACACTGTTAGATCCTTATGTGGTTCATGAGAAGAACACACATCCAATGACACTGGTAGATCCTTGTGTGGTTCATGAAAAGAACAGACATGCAATGACACTGGTGGATCCTTATGTGGTTTGTTTAGAAAAATAGACATGCAATGACACTGGGTGTGGTTCATGAACAGAACTGACATACAATGACACTGGGTGTGGTTCATGAAAAGAACTTACATGCACTTACACTGGGTGTAGTTCATGAAAAGAATAGACATGCAATGACTCTATCTATGGTTCATGAAAAGAACAAACATGAAATGACACTGGGTGTGGTTCATGAAAAGAACAGACATGCAATGACACCGGTGGATCCTTATGTCTGGTTCATCAAAAAAGAACAGACATGCAATGACACCGGTGGATCCACGTGTGGTTCATGAGAAGAACACACATCCAATGACACTGGTGGATCCTTATGTGGTTCATGAAAAGCACAAACATGCAGTGACACCGGGTGTGGTTCATGAAAAGAACATGCATACAATGAGACTAGTGGATCCTTATGTGTGGTTCATGAAAAGAACAGACATGCAATGACACCGGTGGATCCACGTGTGGTTCATGAGAAGAACATACATCCAATGAAACTGGTGGATCCTTATGTGGTTGATGAAAAGAACAGACATGCAGTGACATTCCGTGTGGTTCGTGAAAAGAACAGACATGGAATGACACTTGGTGTGGTTCATGAAAAGAACAAACATGCAATGAATCTAGCTGTGGTTCATGAAAAGAACACACATGCAATGCCACTCGTAGATCCTTATGTGTTTCATGAAAAGAACAGACATGCAATGACACTGGTAGATCCTTATGTGGTTCATGAGAAGAACAGACATCCAATGACACTGGTAGATCCTTGCGTGGTTCATGAAAAGAACTGACATGCAATGACACTAGTGGATCCTTATGTGGTTTGTTTAGAAGAACACACATGCAATGACACTGGGTGTGGTTCATGAAAAGAATAGACATGCAATGACACTGGTGGATCCTTATGTGGTTTGTTTAGAGGAACAGACATGCAATGACACCATTGGATCCATGTGTGGTTCATAAGAAGAACACACATCCAATGACACTGGTGGATCCTTATGTGGTTTGTTTAGAGGAACATACATGCAATGACACCGGTGGATCCTTATGTGGTCTGTCTAGAGGAACACACATGCAATGTCACCGAGTGTGGTTCATGAAAAGAACAGACATGCAATGACTTATGTGGTTTGTTTAGAAGAACACACATGCAATGACACTGGGTGTGGTTCATGAAAAGAACAGACAGGCAATGACACTGGTGGATCCTTATGTGGTTTGTATAGAAGAACACACATGCAATGACACAGGGTGTGGTTCATGAAAAGAACAGACACGCAATGACACTGGTGGATCCTTATGTGGTTTGTTTAGAGGAACAGACATGCAATGACACCGGTGGATCCACGTGTGGTTCATAAGAAGAACAAACATCCAATGAAACTGGTGGATCCTTATATGGTTCATGAAAAGAATAGACATGCAGTGACATTGCGTGTGGTTCGTGAAAAGAACAGACATGGAATGACACTAGTGGATCCTTATGTGGTGCATGAAAAGAACAGACATGCAATGACACTGGTGGATCCTTAGGTGGTTTGTTTAGAAGAACACACATGCAATGACACTGGGTGTGCTTCATGAAAAGAACAGACATGCAATGACACTGGTGGATCCTTATGTTGTTTGTTTAGAGGAACAGAAATGCAATTACACCGGTGGTCCACGTGTTGTTCATGAGAAGAACACACATCCAATGACACTTGTAGATCCTTATGTGGTTCATGAGAAGAACACACATCCAATGACACTCGAAAATCCTTGTGTGGTTCATGGAAAGAACAGACATGCAATGGCACTGGTGGATCCTTATGTGGTTTGTTTAGAGGAACAGACATGCAGTGACACTGGTGGATCCTTACGTGGTTCATGAAAAGAACAGACATGCAGTGACACTGGGTGTGGTTCATGAAAAGAACATACATGCAATGACACTGGTGGATCTTTACGTGGTTCATGCAGAGAACAGACATGCAATGACACTGGTGGATCCTTATGTGATTTGTTTAGAAGAACACACATGCAATGACACTAGGTATGGTTCATGAAAAGAATAGACATGCAATGACACTTGTGGATCCTTACGTGGTTTGTTTAGAGGAACATACATGCAATGACACCGGTGGATCCACGTGTGCTTCATGAGAAGAACACACATCCAATGACACTGGTAGATCCTTATGTGGTTCATGAGAAGAACACACATCCAATGACACTGGTAGATCCTTGTATGGTTCATGAAAAAAACAGACATGCAATGACACTGGTGGATCCTCATGTGGTTTGTTTAGAAGAACACACATGCAATGACACTGGGTGTGATTCATGAAAAGAACAGACATGCAATGACACTGGTGGATCCTTATGTGGTTTGTTTAGAGGAACAGACATGCAATGACACTGGTGGATCCATGTGTGGTTCATGAGAAGAACACACATCCAATGACACTGGTGGATCCTTATGTGGTTTGTTTAGAGGAACAGACATGCAATGACATCGGTGGATCCTTATGTGGTCTGTATAGAGGAACACACATGCAATGACACCGGGTGTGGTTCATGAAAAGAACAGACATGCAATGACTTATGTGGTTTGTTTAGAGGAACACACATGCAATGACACTGGGTGTGGTTCATGAAAAGAACAGATAGGCAATGACACTGGTGGATCCCTATGTGGTTTGTTTAGACGAACAAACATGCAATGACACAGGATGTGGTTCATGAAAAGATAAGTCACGCAATGACACTGGTGGATCCTTATGTGGTTTTTCTAGAGGAACAGACATGCAATGACACTGGTGGATCCACGATTGGGTCATGAGAAGAACACACATCCAATGACACTGGTGGATCCTTATGTGGTTCATGAAAAGAACAGACATGCAGTGACACTGGGTGTGGTTCATGAAAAGAACAGACATGCAATGACACTGGTGGATCCTTATGTGGTTCATGAAAAGAACAGACATGCAATGACACTGGTGGATCCTTATGTGGTTTGTTTAGAAGAACACACTTGCAATGACACTGGGTGTGGTTCATGAAAAGAACAGACATGCAGTGACACTGGTGAATCCTTATGTGGTTTGTTTAGAGGAACATACATGCAATGACACCGGTGGATCCAGGTGTAGTTCATGAGAAGAACACACATCCAATGACACTGGTAGATCCTTATGTGGTTCATGAGAAGAACACACATCCAATGACACTGGTAGATCCTTGTGTGGTTCATGAAAAGAACAGACATGCAATGACACTGGTGGATCCTTATGTGGTTTGTTTAGAAAAAGAGACATGCAATGACACTGGGTGTGGTTCATGAAAAAAACTGGCATGCAATAACACTGGGTGTGGTTCATGAAAAGAACTGACATGCACTTACACTGGGTGTGGTTGATGAAAAGAACAGACATGCAATGACTCTAGCTATGGTTCATGAAAAGAACACACATGCAATGACACTGAGTGTGGTTCATGAAAAGAATAGACATGCAATGACACCGGTGGATCCTTATGTCTGGTTCATGAAAAGAACAGACATGCAATGACACCGGTGGATCCACGTGTGGTTCATGAGAAGAACACAGATCCAATGACACTGGTGGATCCTTATGTGGTTCATGAAAAGAACAGACATGCAGTGACACCGGGTGAGGTTCATGAAAAGAATAGACATGCAATGACATTGGTGGATCCTTATGTGTGGTTCATGAAAAGAACAGACATGCAATGACACCGGTGGATCCACGTGTGGTTCATGAGAAGAACACACATCCAATGAAACTTGTGGATCCTTATGTGGTTCATGAAAAGAACAAACATGCAGTGACACCGAGTGTTGTTCATGAAAAGAACAAACATGCAATGACACTGGGTGTGGTTCATGAAAAGAATAGACATGCAATGACTCTAGCTGTGGTTCATGAAAAGAACACACATGCAATGCCACTGGTAGATCCTTATGTGTTTCATGAAAAGAACAGACATGCAATGACACTGGTAGATCCTTATGTGGTTCATGAGAAGAACGTACATCCAATGACACTGGTAGATCGTTGCGTGGTTCATGAAAAGAACAGACATGCAATGACACTAGTGGATCCTTATGTGGTTTGTTTAGAAGAACACACATGCAATGACACTGGGTGTGGTTCATGAAAAGAAAAGACATGCAATGACACTGGTGGATCCTTATGTGGTTTGTTTAGAGGAACAGACATGGAATGACACCGGTGGATCCATGTGTGGTCCATGAGAAGAACACACATCCAATGACACTGGTGGATCCTTATGTGGTTTGTTTAGAGGAACATACATGCAATGACACCGGTGGATCCTTATGTGGTTTGTCTAGAGTAACACACATGCAATGTCACCGGGTGTGGTTCATGAAAAGAACAAACATGCAATGACTTATGTAGTTTGTTTAGAAGAACACACATGCAATGATACTAGGTTTGGTTCATGAAAAGAACAGACAGGCAATGACACTGGTAGATCCTTATGTGGTCTGTATAGAAGAACACACATGCAATGACACATGGTGTGGTTCATGAAAAGAACAGACACGCAATGACACTGGTGGATCCTTATGTGGTTTGTTTACAGGAACAGACATGCAATGACACCGGTGGATCCACGTGTGGTTCATAAGAAGAACACACATCCAATGACACTGGTGAAGCCTTATATGGTTCATGAAAAGAACAGACATGCAGTGACATTGGGTGTGGTTCGTGAAAATAACACACATGGAATGACACTGGTGGATCCTTATGTGGTGCATGAAAAGAAAAGACATGCAATGACACTGGTGGATCCTTAGGTGGTTTGTTTAGAAGAACACACATGCAATGGCAATGGGTGTGGTTCATGAAAAGAACAGACATGCAATGACACTGGTGGATCCTTATGTGGTTTGTTTAGAGGAACAGACATGCAATGACACCGGTGGATCCACGTGTTGTTCATGAGAAGAACACACATCCAATGACACTGGTAGATCCTTATGTGGTTCATGAGAAGAACACACATCCAATGACACTGGTAAATCCTTGTGTGGTTCATGGTAAGAACAGACATGCAATGACACTGAAGGATCCTTATGTGGTTTGTTTAGCAGAACAGATATGCAATGACACTGGGTGTGGTTCATGAAAAGAACTGACATGCAATGACACTGGGTGTGGTTCATGAAAAGAACAGACATGCACTGACACTGGGTGTGGTTCATGAAAAGAACAGACATGCAATGACTCTAGCTGTGGTTCATGAAAAGAACACACATGCAATGACACTGGGTGTAGTTCATGAAAAGAACAGACATGGAATGACACTGGTGGATCCTTATGTGTGGTTCATGGAAAGAACAAACATGCAATGGCACCGGTGGATCCATGCGTGGTTCATCAGAAGAACACAAATCCAATGACACTGGTGGATCCTTATGTGGTTCATTAAAAGAACAGACATTCATTGACACCGGGTGTGGTTGATGAAAAGAACAATCATGCAATGACACTGGTGGATCCTTATGTGTGGTTCATGAAAAGAATAGACCTGCAATGACACTGGTGGATCCACGTGTGGTTCATGAGAAGAACACACATCCAATGACACTGGTGGATCCTTATGTGGTTCATGAAAAGAACAGACATGCAGTGACACTGGGTGTGGTTCATGAAAAGAATAGACATGCAATGACACTAGGTGTGGTTCATGAAAAGAACAGACATGCAATGACTCTAGCTGTGGTTCATAAAAAGAACACACATGCAATGCCACTTGTAGATCCTTATGTGGTTCATGAAAAGAACAGACATGCAATGACACTGGTAGATGCTTATGTGGTTCATGAGTAGAACACACATCCAATGACACTGGTAGATCGTTGTGTGGTTCATCAAAAGAACAGACATACAATGACACTGGTGGATCCTTATGTGGTTTGTTTAGAAGAACACACATGCAATGACACTGGGTGTGGTTCATGAAAAGAACATACATGCAATGACACTGGTTGATCCTTATGTGGTTTGTTTAGAGGAACAGACATGCAATGACACCGGTGGATCCATGTGTGGTTCATGAGAAGAACACACATCCAATGACACTGGTGGATCCATATGTGGTTTGTTTAGAGGAACAAACATACAATGACACCGGTGGATCCTTATGTGGTCTGCCTAGAGAAACACACACGCAATGATACCGGGTGTGGTTCATGAAAAGAACAGACATGCAATGACTTATGTGGTTTGTTTAGAAGAACACACATGCAATGACACTGGGTGTGGTTCATGAAAAGAACAGACAGGCAATGACACTGGTGGATCCTTATGTGGTTTGTATAGAAGAACACACATGCAATGATACAAGGTGTGGTTCATGAAAAGAACAGACACGCAATGACATTGGTGGATCCTTCTGTGGTTTGTTTAGTGGAACAGACATGGAATGACACCAGTGGATCCATGTGTGGTTCATTAGAAGAACACACATCCAATGACACTAGTGGATCCTTATGTGGTTCATGAAAAGAACAGACATGCAGTGACACTAGGTGTGGTTCATGAAAAGAATAGCCATGCAATGACACTCGTGGATCCTTATGTGGTTCATGAAAAGAATAGACATGCAATGACACTGGTGGATCCTTATGTGGTTTGTTTAGAGGAACAGACATGCAATGACACCGGTGGATCCATGTGTGGTTCATGAGAAGAACACACATCCAATGACACTGGTGGATCCTCATGTGGTTTGTTTAGAGGAACATACATGCAATGACACCGGTGGATCCTTATGTGGTCTGTCTAGAGGAACACACATGCAATGTCACCGGGTGTGGTTCATGAAAAGAACAGACATGCCATGAGTTATGTGGTTTGTTTAGAAGAGCACACATGCAATGACACTGGGTTTGGTTCATGAAAAGAACAGACAGGCAATGACACTGGTAGATCCTTATGTGGTTTGTATAGAAGAACACACATGCAATGACACATGGTGTGGTTCATGAAAAGAACAGACACGCAATGACACTAGTGGATCCTTATGTGGTTTGTTTAGAGGAACAGACATGCAATGAGACCGGTGGATCCACGTGTGGTTCATAAGAAGAACACACATCCAATGACACTGGTGGAGCCTTATATGGTTCATGAAAAGAACAGACATGCAGTGACATTGGGTGTGGTTCGTGAAAAGAACAGACATGGAATGACACTGGTGGATCCTTATGTGGTGCATGAAAAGAAAAGACATGCAATGACACTGGTGGATCGTTAGGAGGTTTGTTTAGAAGAACACACATGCAATGACACTGGGTGTGGTTCATGAAAAGAACAGACATGCAATGACACTGGTGGATCCTGATGTGGTTTGTTTAGAGGAACAGACATGCAATGACACCGGTGGATCCACGTGTTGTTCATGAGAAGAACACACATCCAATGACACTGGTAGATCCTTATGTGGTTCAGGAGAAGAACACACATCCAATGACACTGGTAAATCCTTGTGTGGTTCATGGTAAGAACAGGCATTCAATGACACTGATGGATCCTTATGTGGTTTGTTTAGCAGAACAAACATGCAATGACACTGGGTGTGGTTCATGAAAAGAACTAACATGCAATGACACTGGGTGTGGTTCATGAAAAGAACAGACATGCACTGACACTGGTTGTGGTTCATGAAAGGAACAGACATGCAATGACTCTAGCTGTGGTTCATGAAAAGAACACACATGCAATGACACTGGGTGTAGTTCATGAAAAGAACAGACATGGAATGACACTGGTGGATCCTTATGTGTGGTTCATGGAAAGAACAAACATGCAATGGCACCGGTGGATCCACACGTGGTTCATCAGAAGAACACAAATCCAATGACACTGGTGGATCCTTATGTGGTTCATGAAAAGAACAGACATTCAGTGACACCGGGTGTGGTTCATGAAAAGAACAAACATGCAATGACACTGGTGGATCCTTATGTGTGGTTCATGAAAAGAATAGACATGCAATGACACCGGTGGATCCACGTGTGGTTCATGAGAAGAACACACATCCAATGACACTGGTGGATCCTTATGTGGTTCATGAAAAGAACAAACATGCAGTGACACTGGGTGTGGTTCATGAAAAGAATAGACCTGCAATGACACTGGGTGTGGTTCATGAAAAGAACAGACATGCAATGACTCTAGCTGTGGTTCATGAAAAGAACACACATGCAATGCTAGTTGTAGATCCTTATGTGGTTCATGAAAAGAACAGACATGCAATGACACTGGTAGATCCTTATGTGGTTCATGATTAGAACACACATCCAATGACACTGGTAGATCGTTGTGTGGTTCATCAAAAGAACAGACATACAATGACACTGGTGGATCCTTATGTGGTTTGTTTAGAAGAACACACATGCAATGACACTGGGTGTGGTTCATGAAAAGAACAGACATGCAATGACCCTGGTTGATCCGTATGTGGTTTGTTTAGAGGAACAGACATGCAATGACACCGGTGGATCCATGTGTGGTTCATGAGAAGAACACACATCCAATGACACTGGTGGATCCTTATGTGGTTTGTGTAGAGGAACAGACATACAATGACACAGGTGGATCCTTATGTGGTCTGCCTAGAGGAACACACATGCAATGATACCGGGTGTGATTCATGAAAAGAACAGACATGCAATGACTTATGTGGTTTGTTTAGAAGAACACACATGCAATGACACTAGGTGTGGTTCATGAAAAGAAGAGACAGGCAATGACACTGGTGGATCCTTATGTGGTTTGTATAGAAGAACACACATGCAATGATACAGGGTGTGGTTCATAAAAAGAACATACACGCAATGACATTGGTGGATCCTTTTGTGGTTTGTTTAGAGGAACAGACATGGAATGACACCGGTGGATCCACGTGTGGTTCATTAGAAGAACACACATCCAATGACACTAGTGGATCCTTATGTGGTTCATGAAAAGAATAGACATGCAGTGACACTAGGTGTGGTTCATGAAAAGAATAGCCGTGCAATGACACTCGTGAATCCTTATGTGGTTCATGAAAAGAATAGACATGCAATGAGACTGGTGGATCCTTAGGTGGTTTGTTTAGAAGAACACACATGTAATGACACTGGGTGTGGTTTATGAAAAGAACGAACATGCAATGACACTGGTGGATCCTTATGTGGTTTGTTTAGAGGAATAGACATGCAATGACACCGGTGGATCCACGTGTGGTTCATGAGAAGAACACACATCCAATGACACTTGTAGATCCTTATGTGGTTCATGAGAAGAACACACATCCAATGACACTGATAGATCCTTGTGTGATTCATGAAAAAAACAGACATGCAATGACACTGGTGGATCCTTATGTGGTTTGTTTAGAAGAACACACATCCAATGACACTGGGTGTGGTTCATGAAAAGAACTGACATGCAATGACACTGGGTGTGGTTCATGAAAAGAACAGATATGCACTAACACTAGGTGTGGTTCATGAAAAGAACACACATGCAATGACTCTAGCTGTGGTTCATGAAAAGAACAGACATGGAATGACACTGGTGGATCCTTATGTGTGGTTCATGAAAAGAACAGACATGCAATGACACAGGTGGATGCACGTGTGGTTCATGAGAAGAACACACATCCAATGACACTGGTGGATCCTTATGTGTTTCATGAAAGGAACAGACATGCATTGACACCGGGTGTGGTTCATGAAAAGAACAGACATGCAATGACACTGGTGGATCCTTATGTGGTTTGTTTAGAAAAACACACATGCAATGACACTGGGTGTGGTTCATGAAAAGAACAGACATGCACTGACACTGGGTGTGGTTCATGAAAAGAACAGACATGCAATGACACTGGTGGATCCACGTGTGGTTCATGAGAAGAACACACATCCAATGACACTGGTGGATCCTGATGTGGTTCATGAAAAGAACACACATCCAGTGACACCGGGTGTGGTTCATGAAAAGAACAGACATGCAATGACACTGGTGGATCCTTATGTGTGGTTCATGAAAAGATCAGACATGTAATGACATCGGTGGATCCACGTGTGGTTCATGAGAAGAACACACATCTAATGACACTAGTGGATCCTTATGTGGTTCATGAAAAGAACAGACATCCACTGACGCCGGGTGTGGTTCATGAAAAGAACAGACATGCAATGACACTGGGTGTGGTTCATGAAAAGAACAGACATGCAATGACTCTAGCTATTATTCATGAAAAGAACACACATGCAATGACACTGGGTGTGGTTCATGAAAAGAACATACATGCAATGACACTGGTGGATCCTTATGTGTGATTCATGAAAACAACAGACATGCAATAACACTGGTAGATCCTTATGTGGTTCATGAGAATAACACACATCCAATGACACTGGTAGATCCTTGTGTGGTTCATGAAAAGAAGAGACATGCAATGACACTGGTGGATCCTTATGTGGTTTGTTTAGAAGAACACACATGCAATGACACTGGGTGTGGTTCATGAAAAGAACAGACATGCAATGACACTGGTGGATCCTTATGTGGTTTGTTTAGAGGAACAAACATGCAATGACACCGGTGGATCCATGTGTGGTTTATGAGAAGAACACACATCCAATGACACTGGTGGATCCTTATGTGGTTTGTTTAGAGGAACAGACATACAATGACACCGGTGGATCCTTATGTGGTCTGCCTAGAGGAACACACATGCAATGATACTGGGTGTGGTTCATGAAAATAAGAGACATGCAATGACTTATGTGGTTTGTTTAGAAGAACACACATGCAATGACACTGGGTGTGGTTCATAAAAACAACAGACAGGAAATGACACTGGTGGATCCTTATGTGGTTTGTATAGAAGAACACACATGCAATGATATAGGGTGTGATTCATGAAAAGAACAAACACGCAATGACACTGGTGGATCCTTATGTGGTTTGTTTAGAGGAACAGACATGGAATGACACCGGTGGATCCACGTGTGGTTCATTAGAAGAACACACATCCAATGACACTAGTGGATCCTTATGTGGTTCATGAAAAGAACAGACATGCAGTGACACTGGGTGTGGTTCATGAAAAGAACATCCATGCGATGACACTGGTGGATCCTTATGTGGTTCATGAAAAGAATAGACATGCAATGACACTGGTGGATCCTTAGGTGGTTTGTTTAGAAGAACACACATGCAATGACACTGGGTCTGGTTCATGAAAAGAACAAACATGCTATGACACTGGTGGATCCTTATGTGGTTTGTTTAGAGGAACAGACATGCAATGACACCGGTGGATCCACGTGTGGTTCATGAGAAGAACACACATCCAATGACACTTGTAGATCCTTATGTGGTTCATAATAAGAACACACATCCAATGAAACTGGTAGATCCTTGTGTGATTCATGAAAAGAACACATGCAATGACACTGGTGGATCCTTATGTGGTTTCTTTAGAAGAACTCACATGCAATGACACTGGGTGTGGTTCATGAAAAGAACAAACATGCACTGACACTGGGTGTGGTTCATGAAAAGAACACACATGCAATGACTCTAGCTGTGGTTCATGAAAAGAACAGACATGGTATGACACTGGTGGATCCTTATGTGTGGTTCATGAAAAGAACAGACATGCAATGACACCGGTGGATGCACGTGTGGTTCATGAGAAGAACACACATCCAATGACACTGGTGGATCCTTACGTGGTTCATGAAAAGAACACACATCCAGTGACACCGGGTGTGGTTCATGAAAAGAACAGACATGCAATGACACTGGTGGATCCTTATGTGTGGTTCATGAAAAGATCAGACATGTAATGACACCGGTGGATCCACGTGTGGTTCATGAGAAGAGCACACATCCAATGACACTGGTGGATCCTTATGTGGTTCATGAAAAGAACAGACATCCAATGACGCCGGGTGTGGTTCATGAAAAGAATAGACATGCAATGACACTAGGTGTGGTTCATGAAAAGAACAGACATGCAATGACTCTAGCTATGGTTAATGAAAAGAACTCACATGCAATGACACTGGGTGTGGTTCAGGAGAAGAACAGACATGCAATGACACTGGTGGATCCTTATGTGTGATTCATGAAAAGAACAGACATGCAATAACACTGGTAGATCCTTATGTGGTTCATGAGAACAACACACATCCAATGACACTGGTAGATCCTTGTTTGGTTCATGAAAAGAAGAGACATGCAATGACACTGGTGGATCCTTGTGTGGTTTGTTTAGAAGAACACACATGCAATGACACTGGGTGTGGTTCATGAAAAGAACAGACATGCAATGACACTGGTGGATCCTTATGTGGTTTGTTTAGAGGAACAAACATGCAATGACACCGGTGGATCCATGTGTGGTTCATGAGAAGAACACACATCCAATGACATTGGTGGATCCTTATGTGGTTTGTTTAGAGGAATAGACATGCAATCACACCGGTGGATCCTTATGTGGTCTGTCTAGAGGAACACACATGCAATGACACCAGGTGTGGTGCATGAAAAGAATAGACATGCAGTGACTTATGTGGTTTGTTGAGAAGAACACACATGCAATGACACCGGGTGTGGTTCATGAAAAGAATAGACATGCAATGACACTAGGTGTGGTTTATGAAAAGAACAGACATGAAGTGACTCTAGCTGTGGTTCATGAAAAGATCACACATGCAATGACACTGGGTGTGGTTCATGAAAAGAACAGACATGCAATGACACTAGTGGATCCTTATGCATGGTTCATGAAAATAATAGACATGCAATGACACTGGTGGAGCCTTATGTGGTTTGTTTAGAAGAACACACATGCAATGACACTAGGTGTGGTTCATGAAAAGAACAGACATGCCATGACACTGGCGGATCCTTATGTGCTTTGTTTAGGGGAACATACATGCAATGACACCGGTGGATACACCTGTGGTTCATGAGAAGAACACACATCCAATGACACTGGTGGATCCTTATGTGGTTCATGAAAAGAACAGACATGCAGTGACACTTGGTGTGGTTTATGAAAAGAACAAACATGCAATGACACTAGTGGATTCTTATGTGGTTCATGAAAAGAACATACATACAATGAAACTGGTGGATCCTTATGTGGTTTGTTTATAAAAACATACATGCAATGACACTAGGTGTGGTTCATGAAAAGAACAGACATGCAATGACACTAGTGGATCCTTATGTGATTTGTTTAGAGGAACAAACATGCAATGACACCAGTGTATCCACGTGTGGTTCATGAGAAGATCACACATCCAATGACACTGGTAGATCCTTATGTGGTTCATGAGAAGAACACACATCCAATGACACTGGTAGATCCTTGTGTGGTTCATGAAAAGAACAGACATGCAATGACACTGGTGGATCCTTATGTGGTTTGTTTAGAAGAACAGACATGCAATTACACTGGGTGTGGTTCATTAAAATAACAGACATGCAATGACACTGGTGGATCCTTATGTGGTTTGTATAGATGAACACACATGCAATGATAGAGGGTGTGGTTCATGAAAAGAACAAACACGCAATGACACTAGTGGATCCTTATGTGGTTTGTTTAGAGGAACAAACATGGAATGACACCGATGGATCCACGTGTGGTTCATTAGAAGAACACACATCCAATGACACTAGTGGATCCTTATGTGGTTCATGAAAAGAACAGACATGGAGTGACACTGGGTGTGGTTCATGAGAAGAACAGCCATGCAATGACACTGGTGGATCCTTATGTGGTTCATGAAAAGAATAGACACGGAATGACACTGGTGGATCCTTAGGTGGTTTGTTTAGAAGAACACACATGCAATGACACTAGGTGTGGTTCATGAAAAGAACAAACATGCAATGACACTGGTGGATCCTTATGTGGTTTGTTTAGAGGAACAGACATGCAATGACATCGGTGGATCCACGTGTGGTTCATGAGAAGAACACACATCCAATGACACTTGTAGATCCTTATGTGGTTCATGAGAAGAACACACATCCAATGACACTGGTTGATCCTTGTGTGATTCATGAAAAGAACAGACATGCAATGACACTGGTGGATCCTTATGTGGTTTGTTTAGAAGAACACACATGCAATGACACTGGGTGTGGTTCATGAAAAGAACTGACATGCAATGACACTGGGTGTGGTTCATGAAAAGAACAGACATGCACGGACACTAGGTGTGGTTCAATAAAACTACACACATGCAATGACTCTAGCTGTGGTTCATGAAAAGAACAGACATGGAATGAAACTGGTGGATCCTTATGTGTGGTTCATGAAAAGAACAGACATCCAATGACACCGGTGGATCCACGTGTGGTTCATGAGAAGAACACACATCCAATGACACTGGTGGATCCTTATGTGGTTCATGAAAAGAACACACATGCAGTGACACCGGGTGTGGTTCATGAAAAGAACAGACATGCAATGACACTGGTGGATCCTTATGTGTGGTTCATGAAAATATCAGACATGTAATGACACCGGTGGATCCACGTGTGGTTCATGAGAAAAACACACATCCAATGACACTGTTGGATCCTTATGTGGTTCATGAAAAGAACAGACATCCAGTGACGCCGGGTGTGGTTCATGAAAAGAACAGACATGCAATGACACTGGGTGTGGTTCATGAAAAGAACAGACATGCAATGACTCTAGCTATTATTCATGAAAAGAACACACATGCAATGACACTGGGTGTGGTTCATGAAAAGAACAGACATGCAATGACACTGGTGGATCCTTATGTGTGATTCATGAAAAGAACAGACATGCAATAACACTGGTAGATCCTTATGTGGTTCATGAGAACAACACACATCCAATGACACTGGTGGATACTTGTGTGGTTCATGAAAAGAAGAGACATGCAATGACACTGGTGGATCCTTATGTGGTTTGTTTAGAAGAACACACATGTAATAACACTAGGTGTGGTTCATGAAAAGAACAGACATGCAATGACACTGGTGGAGCCTTACGTGGTTTGTTTAGAAGAACACACATGCAATGACACTGGGTGTGGTTCATGAAAAGAACAGACATGCAATAACACTGGTGGATCCTTATGTGCTTTGTTTAGGGGAACATACATGCAATGACACTGATGGAGCCACATGTGGTTCATGAGAAGAACACACATCCAATGACACTGGTGGATTCTTATGTGGTTCATGAAAAGAACAGGCATGCAGTGACACTGGGAGTGGTTTATGAAAACAACAAACATGCAATGACACTAGTGGATTCTTATGTGGTTCATGAAAATAACAAACATGCAATGATACTGGTGGATCCTTATGTGGTTTGTTTAGAAAAACATACATGCAATGACACTAGGTGTGGTTCATGAAAAGAACAGACATGCAATGACACTGGTGGATCCTTATGTGGTTTGTTTAGAGGAACAGACATGCAATGACACCAGTGGATCCACGTGTGGTTCATGAGAAGATCACACATCCAATGACACTGGTAGATCCTTATGTGGTTCATGAGAAGAACACACATCCAATGACACTGGGTGTGGTTCATGAAAAGAACATACATGCAATGACACCGGTGGATCCTTATGTGGTTTGTTTAGAAGAACACACATGCAATTACACTGGGTGTGGTTCATGAAAATAACAGACATGCAATGACACTGGTGGATCCTTATGTGGTTTTTTAGAGGAACATACATGTAATGACATCGGTGGATCCATGTGTGGTTCATGAGAAGAACACACATCCAATGACACTGGTGGATCCTTATGTGGTTTGTTTAGAGGAACAGACATGCCATGACACCGGTGGATCCTTGCGTGGTATGTCTAGAGGAACACACATGCAATGACACAGGGTGTGGTTCATGAAAAGAACAGACATAAAATGACTTATGTTGTTTGTTTAGAAGAACACACATGCAATGACACTGGGTCTTGTTCATGAAAAGAACAGACAAGCAATGACACTGGTGGATCCTTGTGTGGTTTGTTTAGAAGAACACACATGCAATGGAACAGGGTGTGGTTCATGAAAAGAATGGACACGCAATGACACTGGTGGATCCTTATGTGGTTTGTTTAGAGGAACAGACATGCAATGACACCGGTGGATCCACGTGTGGTTCATGATAAGAACACACATCCAATGACACTGCTGGATCCTTATGTGGTTCATGAAAAGAACAGACATGCAGTGACACTGGGTGTGGTTCATGAAAAGAACAGACATGCAATGACACTAGTGGATCATTATGTGGTTCATGAAAAGAACAGACATGTAATGACACTGGTCGATCCTTATGTGGTTCATGAAAAGAATAGACATGCAATGACACTGGTGGATCCTTATGTGGTTTGTTTAGAAGAACACACATGCAATGACACTAGGTGTGGTTCATGAAAAGAACAAACATGCAATGAAACTGGTGGATCCTTATGTGGTTTGTTTAGAGGAACATACATGCAATGACACCGGTGGATCCACGTGTGGTTCATGAGAAGAACACACATCCAATGACACTGGTAGGTCCTTATGTGGTTCATGTGAAGAACACACATCCAATGACACTGGTAGATCCTTGTGTGGTTCGTGAAAAGAACAGACATGCAATGACACTGGTGGAGCCTTATGTGGTTTGTTTAGAAGAACACACATGCAATGACACTAGGTGTGGTTCATGAAAAGAACTGACATGCAATGACACTAGGTGTGGTTCATGAAAAGAATAGACATGCACTGACACTGGGTGTGGTTCATGAAAAGAACACACATGCAATGACTCTAGTTGTGGTTCATGAAAAGAACACACATGCAATGACACTGGGTGTGGTTCATGAAAATAACAGACATGCAATGACACTGGTGGATCCTTATGTGTGGTTCATGAAAAGAACAGACATGCAATGACACCGGTGGATCCACGTGTGGTTCATGAGAAGAACACACATCCAATGACACTAGTGGATCCTTATGTGGTTCATGAAAAGAACAGACATGCAGTGACACCGGGTGTGGTTCATGAAAAGAATAGACATGCAATGACACTGGGTGTGGTTCATGAAAAGAACAAACTTGCAATGACTCTAGCTATGGTTCATGAAAAGAACACACATGCAATGACACTGGGTGTGGTTCATGAAAAGAACAGACATGCAATGACACTGGTGGATCCTTATGTGTGGTTCATGAAAAGAATAGACATGCAATGACACTGGTGGATCCTTATGTGGTTTGTTTAGAAGAATACACATGCAATGACACTAGGTGTGGTTCATGAAAAGAACAGACATGCAATGACACTGGTGGATTCTTATGTGGTTTGTTTAGAGGAACAGATATGCAATGACACCGGTGGATCCACGTGTGGTTCATGAGAAGAACACACATCCAATGACACTGTTGGATCTATCTTGGCCTAATTTGATGTATTCCACGATGTATTTCATTGTACAAGACACTTTCCATTTTTATACTACTCAGTATTGCCCTTGGTTTTATGTGGTACTACTTAGTTTTGGCCCCCCTCTCTATCTTTGGTAGAAGCCCAAACATGTGCTCACCCTGTCTTCTACTCCCTAATTGGTTGTCACAGTTGTCACGCGGATCGTGCGCACCAACCGTTGATTCTGTGCGATCCAACGATGATCATTGCACACGTCGTGCCCTTCACAGTACAACGTGAGACAGCACGGTCGTCTCCCTCCGCGAGACTTCTACAGGAAGGAACACGATGCCGTCCGTGGAAAAAGTCGTCGAGCGGTCATGTCAAGTTTAATCAAGTCTGAAAAGCCTACTACTACTACTGCAACTCATGCACAGGGCAACGGGGTCATCGAGTGCATGCCTGTCGACGGGACGCTGCAATTTATTGCCACTTGATTTTAATCAGACATATCCCATTTTGACGTAGCACTCTCAATCTCACTTCCAACTGGGCCCTACCGCTAGTAAATTCCATGAGTCAAGGACCCCCTCGAGTAGATCTAACATTGCTAGAAATTAGTTCCGCGCCACTTGCATGCAGTGGAATCGAGGTCTGCCATGAGCGTGTTTTCAATGCAGCTCTAAAGTGGAGATCGTGGCTGTTTCAAAAAAGATGGAACCGAAAAAAAGGGTGGAGATTGTGGTAGCCCCCACCCCCCGCCACCATGCGTTTCCACTCGAGGACTACGAACGGTCCGGTGTTTATAACCCCCCTCGACTTTTCTTCTTCCATGAGCTCGTGTCATTTCCCCCTAGTCTGCCTAGTCCCAAGACCCCAATCTACACCTGCCGCGCGTGCCGAAGCTCCCTCGTTTGCACTACCTCTTTCCCTTGGTGCGCCATGAAGTTTACGCGTGGAGACGATCCGAAGGTGAAGCCAGTTGAAGGCGCAGTAGCAGATGGCTCTGTCGTTGCCAAGCAGGCAGAGGCGTCTTCTCCGGGCACGAACGTCGCTTGTCACCACGCCATCGAGGGTGCGAGCTCATCCATCCAGCCAGTAGCCGTCGCCACCGAGCAGCAGGTGGTAGCCGTCGCCGCCGAGCAGCGAGTGTTAGCCATCGCCATGACGGCCGAAAGCAGCGGTGAAGCGGTGGCCGACAATGTCGTGGTACTAGCAGTAGATCTGGATGGGGGCAGGCGGCAGGCAGAGGCAATCCGGTGATCTACATCGACGACCCCATCACCGTTCAAGAAATCTTCGACGCAATCGTGGTGAATGATGAGTTCGAGGAGGAGATCCCTGATGAGGAGTCTGAGGTACTATATTGCTAGCTTCTCTAGTCGCAGCCGCGGTTTTCACTGTTCATACATAGGATTTGCTCAACCGTGAACATATTCTTTTGCTCTTGAAGTAGGGTAGTATATATATGATTCGAGCGTTTGATTGATGCATCTGCCATCTAGTCACAAAACCCCAATCCGTCTAGTCACAAAACCCCAATCTGCTCATCTGCCATCTAGTTGAGTTTGCTAGTTGAGTGTTGATTTCGATATACAGCAGGCCTATAACATTACATTTCTATTCCTTACTGAGCCCAATGATTCAAATTTGCACCAAAATAGTGCAAGGGCATCTGATGGTGTTTCTTAGGGATGGTTAGTGAACCTGAGGCAGCAATGCACATAAACAATATAGGTTGTGCTGTTGGTATTTTGGTTCTCCGACTCCATTGCTGAAAAAAATGAGGCCCTAACTTTTCTCTCATATGAAACCTAAATATATAATCTTTCTATTGTTTATGATCTACGAATGCGTTGTATGATGAATTTGTATATCACTAAATATTGTTTTGTACGATTACATTTCAATTTCTTATTGTGGCCAATGATTCAAATTTGCCCAAAGAGAGGCAGACACATTGGTGTCAAATTTTTTCAGGGATGAGTGAGCGAACCTGGGGCCATGTACAAGATCGATATAAGCTGTGCAATTGTTACTTGGTTCGCTTACGCCATCTCTGTAGAAACTTATGAGGCGGCAATCTTTATTCTACATTCATAGAACTATGATATTCGAATTATCTATTCCATGCATTCATAGTGTATAAGAATTACATTTTAGTTTGTCACCGAGACCGATGATTGAAATTTTCCCCAAAAGAGTTCAAGAGGAGACACGTATGATGGTGTCGTGTTTTAGGGATGGGTTGGTGAACCTGAGGCAGCAATGCACACAAACAATATAGGTTGTGCTGTTGGTACTTTGGTTCTCCAACTCCATCTCTGAAACAAATTATGAGGCCCTTGATTTATTCTCATATGGAACTACATATATGATCCTTGAATTGTTTCTGATCTTTTAATGATTGGTATGATCCATATGTATATGAATGGTTTTGATCATAAGTATTTTTAACATGTACCTGAAGATTAATTGTTTGGTTTTTTATTTATAATTACAATATTTAGGCTTGTTTTTGTACCTGACTATGTATATCCCTGAATATTGTTTTGTACGATTACATTTCAATTTCTTATTGTGGCCAATGATTCAAATTTGCCCCAAAGAGAGGCAGACACATTGGTGTCAGAGTTTTTTAGGGATGAGTGAGCGAACCTAGGACCATGTACAAGAACAATATAAGATGTGCAATTGTTACTTGGTTCGCTCACGCCGTCCCTGAATAAACTTATGAGGCCGCAATCTTTATTCTACATTCATAGAACTATGATATTCGAATTATCTATTCCATGCATTCATAGTGTATAAGAATTACATTTTAGTTTGTCAACGAGACCGATGATTGAAATTTTCCCCAAAAGAGTTCAAGAGGAGACACGTATGATGGTGTCGTGTTTTAGGGATGGGTTGGTGAACCTGAGGCAGCAATGCACACAAACAATATAGGTTGTGCTGTTGGTACTTTGGTTCTCCAACTCCATCTCTGAAACAAATTATGAGGCCCTTGATTTATTCTCATATGGAACTACATATATGATCCTTGAATTGTTTCTGATCTTTTAATGATTGGTATGATCCATATGTATATGAATGGTTTTGATCATAAGTATTTTTAACATGTACCTGAAGATTAATTGTTTGGTTTTTTATTTATAATTACAATATTTAGGCTTGTTTTGTACCTGACTATGTATATCCCTGAATAATTTGTACGATTACATTTCAATTTCTTATTGTGGCCAATGATTCAAATTTGCCCCAAAAGAGAGGCAGACACATTGGTGTCAGATTTTTTCAGGGACGAGTTAGTGAACCTAGGGCGATGTACAAGAACAATATAGGCTGTGCAATTGTTACTTGGTTCACTTACGTCCCCTCAGAGAAACTTATGAGGCCTTAATCTTTATTCTACATTCATAGAACTATGATATTAGAATTACCTATTCCATGCATTCAGTGTATAAGAATTACATTTTAGTTTGTCACCGAGGCCGATGATTGAAATTTTCCCCAAAAGAGTTCAAGGGGAGACACATATGACGGTGTCATGTTTTAGGGATGGGTTGGTGAACCTGATGCAGCAATGCACACAAACAATATAGGTTGTGTTGTTGGTACTTTGGTTCACCTGCTCCATCTCTGAAACAAATTATGAGGCCCTAGATTTATTCTCATATGGAACTACATATATGATCCTTGAATTGTTTCTGATCTTTTAATGATTGGTATGATGCATATGTATATGAATGGTTTTGATCAAAAGTATTTTTTACATGCACCTGAAGATTAATTGTTTGCTTTTTTATTTATAATTACAATATTTAGGCTTGTTTTTGTACCTGACTATGTATATCACTGAATAATGTTTTGTACGATCACATTTCAATTTCTTATTGTGGCCAATGATTCAAATTTGTCCCAAAAGAGAGGCAGACACATTGGTGTCAGATTTTTTCAGGGATGAGTTAGTGAACCTGGGGCGATGTACAACAACATTACAGGTTGTGCAATTGTTACTTGGTTCGCTGACTCCATCCCTGAAGAAACTTACGAGGCCGCAATCTTTATCCTACATTCACTCTGATGCAATTATTTATCATTGTGTTGAGATGAAATGATATATGAACCGATCAAACTATTGTTGAGATGCTTTATCTTTGATATCCACGGATATATTGTCTTACATATACATGTTGTCACTTCTTGAGTTGTAATACAATTCAATCATATGTATGAGTTCTAAGTTATGTTCTTAAAAATCAACAGGAGGATGATGATGAAGTGGACGATAGCAAGGTATCCAGGGACAACAAGAGCTGCTACATGCTGAGGCGGTTACGGTGTGGGCTAATCCGTTTCCACCATAGGGGGAGACTGTTTTGCCCATTCTATGGCAGAGCAATCAACGTGGACCTCAACAGCATGATCCAGCACACGGAGGCCGTTTGCAGAGGTGAAGGCAGAAGCCACAGGCCGATTACCTAGGCACGGCACGCAACCTATGGCAAATTCCTCCGGGAGTATGTCAGGACTGGCCTGTATCCCATCGACTAGGCTGTCGCTGCCTCCTGCTGATAAATCCCTGCCCTGCTAGGCATCTCCGTGTCCCGGCCTCCTGCCGCAGCCCCTGCTTTTATTTTGTTCTAGTTAATTATTACCTGTGTGTGGCATGTAAGACAATATATTCATGGTGTCTCTAGTGAACCTTCTATATTAATCTACTCCTTTATATGGAGTGCCTTAAAGTTTCTAGTGTTCAATTATATTTACTGATCATGCTCATGCACACTACAAAATATTTCTAGTGCTCGATTATATTATAATTGTCAAGAAATACATCAACAAGTTAAATTGGTCGAAATTTTGTATTGAAGTTACTAAATGTATCACACACATAATAAACTAGAAACTAAAATTTAGTTCAAACACATAATGTATCACCACCACTTGTTGTCGTCCTTGACTTGCTCCCCCTTCAGCCGCTTGATGTTGCCACCGTCCCAAGATCCCTGCTCGTCCTGAACCCGCTTTCTGTCCTCCTCACGCTTCTTCTCCTGGGCTAGTTTGCAACCAGGGCACAGCTCTCTCGCGAAAAACCCCGCCTTAACCATCCCATCTTTCATGGTAATGAGCTTACTGTACAACTCGTACGCCATGTAGGCGTCTCTGGCTGCATACTCGAGGCGCGCCTGGCTCATCGGCTGCCACTCCCAGTAGTCGTGATCGAGTCGCTTCAATTTCTTCAGTTTTCATAGGATTTATCGATGATTTCCGCTGCTAGATCACCCATGCCATCCTTCGCTGGGTATGATTTTGGATGTCAATGTGGTGCCCCTCTGGGATTTTTATCAATGCACGAGAAAGCATAATTGTGTCATTTGTGATATCCACGCTAGTGAAAGTTATCCCTTTCCTACACAAGAACTCGACCAGAGCCGGACAACGCATCTCAGTTGGTTTACTCCTGCACTTAGATGGTTCTAGGGATGTAAGGGAACAAGGGATTCACAAGTGGTGATCTCAAATTTAAATTTCACATACCTGCAGAAGTGGTAAACGAGGACCTCCTCATGTATGGCGATTTGCACGACAGCGATCTCTTGTGGAGGATTTTTTGATTATTTGTACGGGTGTACTCCAAGTCTAGCCCCACAAACTTGTGCTTCTCTTTCCCAAGCGATTGCTCAAACCTGGCGAGAGTTGTCTCCACAGTCGCTTCATCATTTGTGTACACCACTGTCAAAGTCATGGTGCCATGGGCAGGGACCAAGTGGGTCTCTGTTGTGTGTTTCCCATCGTCCATGCCTACAAGGAAATGGGTGAAAGAAAATGCCTGCAAGGAACTGCCTGCGAGAGGAAGAAGAAGATGAACCGACGGTTCCAGAACAGAGGAAGAAGAAGCGCCTAGGAAAAACCGTAGAGGAATGACTGAGGAAGAGGAATGACTGCATAAGAAACGTGGTAACTACAACTTTCGGTTCGAGAACTCACCGTGGTTACGTGGAGATCATGGCAGTGCTGCCGGTTCAACAAGTGGGGCCAGTTCCTGCGAGAATATGAAATTAGCTGTGCATTTTTCTATGCGAGAAATTGAGAGAAGTCGTTTATATTTTGTCTTTCATAATTAAACACAATGAAGTTGGTACAGCCCAAGAGATTTGAACAAAATAGATTTGCTAGTTTAACATACAACAACACTTACATGCCCAACATGGCAGAACTTGGAGAGCCCCAGAACTTGAGCTACCACAGAGACCTCGGCAGAGGTGGCAGAATTGGTGCGGGTGCAACCACGGCGACGGCGAGCTCGGATTCTAGAGGAGGAAAACAGAACCGAGCATGGTCGACAAGGTGATAGATCTCACCGGGAACCAATTCTCGTCCCTGACCGTGCCATGGGTGCGTCCATGGTGAGGGCGAGCTCCGACTCGGATAGGGAGGAGAGCGGGGCTGAGTAGCTTCGTCACTTCCCAGCTCTGCGCCATGGCCGCGACCACAGATTGCCGCTCTAGGGAAGAAGACGCGTAATGGATGCAGGCGCCAGCGCTGCAAGCCTACAAGGAGGAGAGCTAGGCCGAGCAGGTTCGTCCACGTCCCAGCTCCACGCCATTGCTACGACGCCCCACAGATTGCCGCTTTAGGGAAGAAGAAAACACGTAATGGATGCAGGCGCCAATGCTGCAAACCTAATTGACACCTAAACGACGGGAGTGACAGGAGCAACATAACAGCGAGAACTGACAGGAGGGGCCCAACTTGACGGCCGTTAGCCTGATTTTTTGTATTGAAATGTAAAGTTGAATTCGTGTCGAAAAAGACCCTCTGAGTATTTGGCACACCAACTGTAGTCATCGCGGATGATTTCAAGGAACTTGGGTACCGCGTTGCCTGGACACCCCAACTTTCGGGCCACAAAATGATATTCTTGATCCACATGGCCACACACACTTAAGTGGGTGTGGTTATGCAACCTTTGTCACACTAGTGCTCCATTGCATTCCAATGTTGCATTCCAGCATGTTCTAGGGCTTTCTGAGCATGGTTTGACACATGGAGTGTCATTGCATGTGTTCTTTTCCAAACCACGCTGATCCACATGGCCACACACACTCAAGTGGATGTGGTGATGCATCCTCTGTCATACTGGTGCTCCATTGCATTCCAATGTTGTATTCTAGCACTTTCTAGGGCTTTGTGACCATGGTTTGACACATTGAGTGCCATTGCATGTGTTATTTTCCAAACCACGCTGATCCACATGTCCGCACACAATCAAGTGGGTGTGGTGATGCAACATCTTTAAAATTGGTGCTCCATTGCATTCCAATGTTGCCTTCCACCATGTTCTATGGTTTTTTGACAAAGAATTAACACATGGAGTATCATTGCATGTGTTCTTTTCCAAACCATAATGATCCACATTGCCACACACAATCAAGTGGGTGTGGTGATGCAACCTCTGTCACACTTGTGCTACATTGCATTCCAATGTGGCATTCTAGCGTGTTCTAGGGATTTCTGACCATGGGTTGACACATGGAGTGTCATTGCATGTGTCCTTTTCCAAACCACACTAGTCCACATGGCCACACACACTCAAGTTGGTGTGGTGATGCAGCCTCTATCACGCTGGTGCTCCATTGCATTCCAATGTGGCATTCCAGCATGTGATAGGGCTTTCTGACCATGGTTTGACACATGGAGTGTCACTGCATGTGTTCTTTTCCAAACCACGATGATCCACATGGCCACACACACTCAAGTGAGTGTGGTGATGCAACCTCTGTCAAACTGGTGCTCCATTGCATTCCAATGTTGCATTCTATCATGTCCTAGGGCTTTCTGACCATGGTTTGACACATGGAGTGTCATTGCATGTGTCCTTTTCCAAACCCCAATGATCCACATGGCCACACACACTCAAGTGGGTGTGGTGATGCAACCTCTGTTGCAATGGTGCTCCATTGCATCCCAATGTCGCATTCCAATATGTTCTAGGGATTTCTGACCATGGTTTGACACATGGAGTGTTATTGCATGTGTTCTTTTCCAAACCACGATGATCCACATGGCCACACACACTCAAGTGAGTGTGGTGATGCAACCTCTGTCAAACTGGTGCTCCATTGCATTCTAATGTTGCATTCTAGCATGTCCTAGGGCTTTCTGGCCATGGTTTGACACATGGAGTGTCATTGCATGTGGTCTTTTCCAAACCATAATGATCCCCATGGCTGCACACACTCAAGTGTGTGTGGTGATGCAACCTATGATACACTAGTGCTCCATTACATTCTAATGTTGCATTCCAACATGTTCTAGGGCTTTCTGACCATGGATTGACACATAGCGTGTCATTGCTTTGTTCTTTTCAAAACCACACTGATCCACATGGCCACACACAGTAAAGTGGGTGTGGTGATGCAACCTCTATCACACTTGTGCTCCATTGCATTCCAATGTCCCATTTCAGCTTGTTCTAGGGCTTTCTGACCATGGTTTAACACATGGAGTGTCATTGCATGTGTTCTTTTCCAAAATACACTGATCCTCATGGGCACACACACTCAAGTGGGTGTGGTGATGCAACATATGTCACACTGGTACTCCATTGCATTCCAATTTGGCATTCCAGCATGTGCTAGGGCTTTCTGACCATGGTTTGACACTTGGAGTGTCATTGCATGTGTTCTTTTCCAGACCATAATGATCCACATGGCCACACACACTCAAGTGGGTGTGGTGATGCAACCTCTGTCACACGGGTGCTCCTTTGCATTTCAATGTTGCATTCCATCATGTCCTAGGGCTTTCTTACTATCGTTTGAAACATGGAATGTAATTGCGTGTGTTCTTTTCCAAACCACACTGATCCACATGGCCATACACACTCAAGTGGGTGTGGTGAAGCAACCTCTTTCACACTGGTGCTCCGTTGCATTCTAGCATGTTCTAAGGCTTTCTGACCCTTGTTTGACACATGGAGTGTCATTGTCTGTGTTCTTTTCCAAACCACGCTGATCCACATGGCCACACACAGTCAAGTGGGTGTGGTGATGCAACCTCTGTCACACTGGTGCTCCATTGCATTCTAATGTTCCATTCCAGCTTGTTCTAGGCACTACAAGAAAAGTTTCCTGCCGCAACGAATTAGCCCGACGGTCATCGTAGAAGGCACGTCTTCCGCGACAAAATTCTCGGCTCGGCTGTGGCCGATGGAAAACTTTTTTTTCTAGTTTCGCGGCCCTCTACTACGACGAATCTGCTAAAACATGGAGGAAGCTCGGCTGGCGCGTGGCAGAAGCAAGTTTTTTGTTTCCTCGCGCGATGTTGGCTCGCCGATGTCTTTTGAGGCGTGTGGGTCCCAGACGTTAGTGTCTCTAGCGGACCATACTTTTCAGTCACGCCTCCCTGATTTGAACTCAATAACGTTGCTCGAGGCGTCTTCTGTTTAGTCAGGCTGCTAGGTCCCACATGTCAGCCTCTCATTAGAAGGATCGTGTGTATGATGGAATTTTTTCCCTTCGCTCGCGCTACCCTGTTATGAAGTTCATAGCGCTGCTCGATGCATCTACTGTCTAATCAACCTCTTGGGACGCACATGGCATCCTCTCATTAGAAGAAACATGCGTATGATGGAATTTTTTCCTTCGCTGGTGCTACCCTGTTCCGAGTTGATAGTGATGCTCGACGCATCTACCGTTTAACCAACCTCCTGAGACCCACATGTCATCCTCTCATTAGAAGAAACGTGTGTATGATGGATTTTTTTCCTTCGCTTGCGCTACCCTGTTCCGAACTTGATAGCGTTGTTCAATGCATCTACCATTTAATCATGATGCTGGGCCCCACATGTCATCCTATCATTAGAAGAAACGTGTGTATGATGGAGTTTTTCCTTCGCTGGCGCTACCCTATTCCGAGTTGATAGCACTGCTCGACGCATCTACCGTTTAACCAAACTCCTAAGCCCCACATGTCATCCTCTCATTAGAAGAAATGTGTGTATGATGGATTGTTTTCCCTTTGCTCGCGCTACCCTGTTCCAAACTTGATAGCGCTGTTCGATGCATCTACCATTTAATCACGATGCTGGGCCCCACATTTCATCCTCTCATTAGAAGAAACATGTGTACGATGGATTTTTACCCTCTTCCGCGCCTTCATGTTCCAAACTTGATAGTGTTGCTCGTTGCTTCAGCCATTTATATAGGCTGGTGGGCCTGACATGTCAGCCTCACATTAGAAGAATCGTGGGTATGATGGAATTTTTTTCTTCTCTAGCGCTACCCTGTTCCGAACTAGATAGCTTGCTCGACAAATATACCATTTGCTCATGCTGCTAGGTCCCCCATTTCAGCATCTCATTACAAGAAACGTGTGCATGCTGAAGTTTTTTCTCGCTCGTGCCTCCCTGTTTCGAACTGGCAACGTTGATCGATGCAGCATCTGTATAAGGTCGCGCTTCTGGGTCCCACATATCAGCTTCTTTGTAAATGAAACATTGATTTGTCGATGCAACATATATATAAGGTCTCTGCTGGGTCCAACATGTCAGTGTCTCTTCAAATGCAAAGTGTGTATGATGGACTCCGCTATTTTGACCTTGGCAACATTGCTGGGTCCTAGATGTCAGCCTTCTCTGTGTAAGAAACATGTGTATGTTGGAAAAAATGTAAAAGAACAATAGAGATTATACTATATATTATATATTATATTGAAAAAACTAGGAATCAAACTCAAGACTTCAACAAATGGGAACCGCGTGTGCTTCCACTATGCCAGAACCATCTATGCCACTACTGGAAAAGATTACATTTAGAAATGTTGAAATCACTTAAAATTAAAAGGCAGCGACCCTGACGACTTGCCATAAAAAATGCTAAATGCTCTGTACAAATACAACATGGGTAGGAGAAGCTTGTCCTATACTTTATGAGAATGGCACGGAAATACTAAATTAAGATGATTTTGGGCGATAAAAAAATAACTTGGGTCCAATCTTGTGAACCAATGGGCTTCTTATAGTGGGATCCTTACCGAAACTTATTCAGTGTGGTTCAAGCTTAGAAAACCAAGTAATAATGTGTGGAGGGTTGGTGGCCCATAGCCAACCTGAACCCGGAAGGATAAATTAGCGAGGTTTTGGGCCACAGTTGGGTAGAATGTAGTACTATTTTCTAATAACCTCCTCACTGAAAATTCAATATACTCAATATGTCGTGGGTCAGCAATCCACCTGACCCGGCAGGCTAAATTCAATATAGTTCGTACCCTATCCTCCAAAAAAATTGCAGTTGGTACCCTAAAAAATATATACTCTGCTCACCACGAAAGGATAATTAAGGGTTTTTCTTTTGAAACAAGAATATGGGAAGTCTTTTGTCCGAAGTGGGGTTGAAATATTCATTTTCATAGGCTGAGTAGTCAAAATATTATACTGAAGGTCGATGGTCCACCTGACTTGGTTGTACCTGCGCCGAATCCGAAAGAATGAAGTTGGAAATGGAGAAAAGTGACCGATATTGTGCCTTATTATACACAGCAAACATAGCGAGGAACTTGGGCAGCGCAGTATTCGAACATGGAAAGTAGTAGAGGGAGTTTGACTGATTGACATAAAATCGTGTCATATCAAGACTTACAGTGCACAATCATCTTTTCAGCAAAGGATGTATTTTGAGATGGTTTGGGTGGCTTTGAATCGGCCTAAGTGCCTAATCGATTTGATGTACTCAAAATGTTGTAATCATGCCATATAAACTGTTGGCGATAGACACACGGTGGCCTTGACTTGCCCAGCCGCAGACACCTCAGGTAAACACCAGCTTAAACTGATCACTCGAAGTTGTATACTTCCGTACGATGAAATTAGTACATGACACAATTAGCGCCAACATGTGGCATTGTCATCATGCAAAAAGGCTCAGAATTTGCACATTTAGTTCATAGTTTCGAACACAATAATACAACCAGTTTGTACATTAGCACAGACAGTACAATGTCGGCACATCAAAGCTTGACTTGTTCATGTCACATCAAAGCTTGAGTTGTTCATTTCACATACACAAGAATGAGCAAGGATACATACTGTATTGAACAAGTAATTTCATGGTAGCGCCAAAAGTATGTCATGTATCAGAGACAATATGGGGTCTGCGTAAACAATTTTTCCTTTTTGGAACGATGTGCATTAACTCTCTTTTTTTAGAATATCGGCATAAACATTTGCGGCTATCATCCTAGGGCGTCTCGGCCTGCTTTGGCATACCGAGCAAAGATCAATTATGGCCCGGTTAAGGCCTGTTTTGTGGCCCTATAAGAATCAGTGACCTACTATTCCCTATTCGGTAAGAGGAAAGGAGGAATATTCCTCTAAAAACACAAAGCTGCACGAGGTGCGATGGTTCAAAAAAAATGCACGGGTCGCATATATACAAGCCAGTAACAGTACTGAAAACTATAGTACAGAAGTCACGCTACGAAATAAGCACGGCTACATGGATTATGCTGTGGAAGGCAATACTAAATACAAAAGCACGGCAGGCATCATATAAATTGATTCAACCTAGCCACTAAAACCGGTGTACTAACAATAAAATGTTGAACCACCATGCAAAAAAAGATGACACAACAATACACCAGAAAGATCCACAGCTCAGTCTAGGGACGACACAATGAGCATACCGAACCTAAACTAGGCCTAAACCAAATTGTTGTGTGTTGCACACAGTTCCAATCATCTTTGGGAAGGCTGATAACTGCCAAAGGCTCACCTTTAGTTGGCTACAGGTTGCAGCATTTAATCTGAGGGAATTGTATTCTGCGAAATTTCCGGTATGTTATGTACACACAGTTTTTCCTCATGAATGGGAACAATGTGCCATCAGCAACCTTGCATCCGCATTTCTTCATCATATTGTCAATGATTGTATAATTGAGACCGAGAAACAGAGAGTTGTCCCCTAGGCTGTTAACCTGCCTCCAAACGATGACCCCTAGAGGTCCAGCAGAGCTAGGATCCTCTTCAAAAATGTAGACACGAGAGGCAGGATATAGCCATCAGTTAGTCTTATTTTGAGCATGATGGATGATTTCACCCTCTTCGCCATGGGCAATCCCCAAGCCATACATTGTAATTATGATCAGCAAGCGTTCACCATCAGTCGATCGAGTGAGGAACCACATGCCTGGTCGATCATTCAGAATAGGTGATGGGATTACAAACGGAAGCTCCTTGTTTCCTGCAACATCTGAATTCGAGACAAAAAGTGCATTACTGGCATACATATTCTAACACCAGCATTCTTCATTGTTCATGCTAACAGTGTGAATAGGCAAATCCTGACAATAATATTACTCAATAAATTAACAACATTAGGAATTGCATTTCTTACTCTGCTATTCCGAATATCTTGAGTTCTTGCTTATCTTAGATTCCTAATTGTTGTAAGTTTCAAAATAGGAAGTGCCACTTTTTTATATAGAGGCATGTCCACTTGAATCCTATAGGATTAGATGCTTGTTGTATTTTGGATCAAGTGGTGTTTGATTGCACAAGAAAACCAAAGGAATTGTACAAAGAGGTTGGAGTGGATGGAAATTTTCCTCCAAAATAGAGTGCAAAGGAATCCTTTGAAGGAATTCCTAAGGATTATACTCTTTCGAATCAAACAACATTTTATAGAAAAAAATCCTAAGGATCCAAATCCTACAAAAATCCTACACAATTCCTCTGAATCCCAAGGCAAAATCCAAAAAGGAAAGATTGGTGTCCAACAAAAATCCTATGTGATTCCTACAATCTGATGAGGGCCAGAAAGTACAAACAGATAAATAAACTCGGCTTCACTGTGTTGCGCTCACAATTGAGATGTTGGTTAATAATACCTTTCATATTGACAATGAACAAACTTAGTAGTGCAGGGATGCCGTCATATACTATATTTTTGGAAGGCATATTACTGGTACTAATTCATTACTGGCAATGGTTCATTCATTTTTTTAGGACATAAAGCGTGTGCTTATTCAGTCATACGAAAGGTAAAACATAAACAAGGTAGCTAAAGAACAACTTCACTGAATCACTTGCAATGTATCATCATTGAACTAGAATTACCTTCGGATGTGGGATCCTAGCAGTAGGTGCAGTCTTGACTTGTGACCGCAAAAATGAGGCCACCGTGTTCAATGGCATCATAGTACTGTCGTCTTCCAAGACCTGAATGCTCCAGACATCTCCAAACTTGGCTACCGCCTTCAAGGTAGGCGATTTCACTGTTGGATAACACGAGGAGCTTATAGTCTATGTAACCCCCAGCTTATGTGGGCACTCTGCAGATTACGATCTTCAACAGGTCAACAGATCCATCCCACAACTTATTGTACTTTTCTCCATACCTGCGGATTCGCCAAAAAAAACTTTTGAATTGTGAATGAGTTCAGAAATGACTACATGTAACTAGGGGAACCCTGGCTGGCTAGTAGCATTACAGGTTATATCGTGGATGTGAGGCGGCCGCAATGGCACAAGTATCCATCGATGGAAGGTCGATTACTCGATAGGTGTAGATGTTCGCTAGGCACCAGGCCCCACTCTGGTCCACCGCGGCGAGCCAGTCGCTGTTCATGCCAACCTAGAATTTTTCATGCATGAAGGGCAGGATGGCGATGCACCGAGGATGGTCGAGGGGCACCAGTCGTGCAGACGATGTACCCTCATACCGTCATAGTGCTCGTCAAACCAATAAGCAGGCTGAGGCATCAGTAGGCAGGGTTCATTCCAATGGTGAATAGTCCATTTTGTACCTTCATTGTTGGCGATATGATTGTACAGCAACTCGTAGCATGCGGCTAGCCTGACGGTGCTGGAAATATCCAGATGCTGAATGATGAGGTCGACATCGTCCGCGCTTAGTTGATCCCACTTGCATCACCCGCTGAGCTTCGAATCGGCCATCATAGCCAGATGGATTTTGGCGGATGCCAAGTGCGGCTAGGGTTTTCTGCAGGAGGAGGGGAGCGTTAGAAGAGAGAGCATGGGGAAGATAGTGGGCGGCGTGGGGACTGGGGAAGAAGATGGAGAGGCAAAGAAGAAAAAAATGAGGGAGGAGATTTTACTTGCTTGCTCTGTCTAGTCAACAGCAGCATCGAAGACACCGCCGCCTAGACTTCACTGTATGTTAGACTAGCACGCCACACAACTAGTAATTTGACAATACTCCTACTTACTACGTATCAGAGGTGCAGTATTATCTAGTCACATCAGTTTGACCAGAGGGTTTTCTTTTTACAACTTTCATTTAACATAGTGTACTAGTATTTTCAACGGAAAATAGGAGGACAAACTAGTAGTAGTAGCGGCGACCTGGACACATGTACTTTCATCTTGTTCCCCTACATGCAAAACTCGTAGCATAGAACCGAAAATATATACACATGATATAATGCACAATACGGGTGTGTCTGTGGTATTTTTGGCATGTCGCATGTGTTCATATATGTTCTAATATAAGGTACATGAAATTACACATGTACAACATGCGACCGCGTAGCAAAATGAGTGACGTGCAAGGACACCAGATTTCGCTCAAGTCAGACAATGTGCATGACTTTGTGTGGCTCTGATTCATTGACATGTGGGCCCTGTTAAGATCGGCTCCACCTGCCAGTCAGAATCTGCATGCACAATGCGCTTAGAGCCACTAGGTACGTCCATGACGGAAATTACAATTTGCAACTAGCTCCACTGGCAACAAGCTGTTGCATGTGGCACTTCCAAGTTTTCAGAAAATGTGAAATAAATCATGAACATAGATCATATTTATATAGTTCATCTATAAATTTCCATCCCAAAAATATTACTAGTACATGGCTTGACCACCACAAAATGAACAAATGAACACAAGATATTGTTCGTTTAGGTTTTTTCCTTTTCATTGACACATGTCACATAAAATCTTATTGTGGGACCGAATATTGTAGATGCACAAGATACAACATATCCAATGTTTCGGATTTATTTCACATTTTTTGAGAACTCGAAAGTGCAACAAATAATACAGGGGTGCAGGCGCAACGAGTTGCAGAATATTCAACCCGCACTGACTAAAACTATGGCTTGCATACATAAGGAGTTTGATCAAATCGCAGGCCATGCACTACATTGCAGCGAGATGAGTGTTAGAGTACAGCAAGTTAATGGCAGAGGCCATATGATAGAAATAAGGCGAAGGAAATAATTCAAGATACGCAAATTCCTATTCCATATGATCTCCCTTGAACAGTTAATTATGCCGGTTCCAATCCTTCGCGTTGGCCAAGCTTGGGATGAACCACAACAGAGTCTACCGCCAATTTTAGCCAATGTTTTTTTGAGGGAAATTCCAGCCAATGTTGGTTGAGAAACCAACAGCAGCGTCTTGAGCATTCATACTGATGCGTCATATTTCAGGACAAATATTAAATCCACCAAGACTAACTGCATGCGGCGAGGTGTATACAGAGTTGCTCCTTGTTAGATCTCCAGGGCCAAGTCCTGCCGCGCCAACTGGAATGGTAATTGGATAGTTCAATCCAAGGAAGGTAGAAAATGCTCCAAGGTCTAAAACCCTCCGCAATTGCATTGGTGGAAGTAACCTACTAGTGTCAATCGAGAACACAGGGCAGCAAAACCCTGTAGAATAGGTGTGAATATTGCGGCTATGATGATAACCAACATTTTCAGCCACAGGATAAGTAGTGTCATACCGCCTAGCATTAACACCCACGGTATTAATCAAAATAAGGCTACCACCATCAGGAGATCTTGTTAACCACCACAGATTAGGACTGTACTCACGATTACCGTCTAATTCAGGTGGCCCCGGAAGACGCATAGGAACTTTCAAGGAAAGCACATTCAGAGGTCAGCAGAGCAAAATTTTAATGATGAAGCTTGAAAATTTAAGGATGGAAATTTTATCCCATGCTCGAGGATCCCATGCATAAACATTGCCAATCTGAGTTATAGCATAGATAACTCCATTGTGGATAATTGCATCGCGGTAGCTGAACATGCTGAACTGGTTCTCAAGAACCATCCACATACCATGAGAACCATCAAGGAAGGCAATTACCGTGTCGAAGATGGCCAGGACAGAAAAATACTTATAGTTCCCAACAGCTGTGGGAACTCGGCAAATGGCCATCTTCAGTAGATTAGTAGGCTGACCAACCGCGATAAACTTAAGTACCTCGGGTGTGGCCTCAAAATCGAAGATCGCTGGTAGAGGAATCCGGCAATGAGTGAACACATTCACAAGCTCCCAGTTCTAGGCGAGGGCAAAAGTGGCGATCCAATCTCCATGGGTGCCTGCCCACTTCTTACCCTCATAATCTGGCATCACAACATCGGAGGAGGACCTATCCAGCGACGTCAGCTTGCACAAGGTCCACCCGAACTTCTTCGGTGGCTTCTGCATGCCCCTGCCGCAATAGTAGAGAGCAAGCGGCAGCTGGCAGGGCGAGACGGCAAACAGTCTATCAAACTGGGCGCTGCAGCTGATCCTAAACCGACATGGAGGCGTTGGCGTGTGCCTGTATTTGTGTGCGAGTGGTAATGGCCGTCGCTGGGACGCTGGAGGTGAAGTGAGGATGGATATCGAGGCAAAGAGAAATACGGAATGAAATAAAACCAAGTGTGCCTTCTTTCTCTCTGCTAAATCTACAGTGCCTATCGAACTGGGCTACGGAGATGCTCCGAAAGCGGCATGGCGGCGTTGGCGTGTGCTAAAGGTGGGCGAGTGGGGATCAGTGAGAACATGGAGAGGAAGAAGACAGAGAGCAGAAGAAAATACTAGAATAAATCGATTGAAATCGTACCGCCTACCGAGCATGGTTTTTCTCTCTTCCCTACGTTTCCTGGTGCCTATCGAGTATATAGGCCAGGCCTTTCAAGGAGTAGTACATCATCAGCTAGCCTAGCACGAGATGGAGCTGTACTGTCCTCTCAAATAAATGGTCATGGCAGAGAGATGGTTTGGAGTATACTCGGAGCTCCTCTTGCCAAACGTAATAATCCTTGGATCTTCTACGTTCATCATCTTGTGCAGTCACATTTGGAACAAGTACAGTACTCCCTCTGATTGGGATTTTAGGTCCGGAGAGCTTTTCCAAATATTTTGAGATTATAAGTCTGGAGATTTAACTCTCCTACTTCCCAGCGCACTAATAATTACAACCGCTAATTTTGAGGGCTCACAGCCTCTTTTTTCTATGGACAATAACTCCAGCGATGCGTCGCGACCAGTGCATGGGCTACAAATATGGAGTTGATTGGCCACTTCTTTCCTTCCACCCACGTGAGTAAAAAATAAATTAAGGTGAGGGAGTTTCAGAGGCATTAATAGGGGAAGTTGAAACAACCGCCCGAATTTTCTTGGTCCCAGGGAAACGGCCCTCCGGACTAATAATCCTGTATAGAGGGAGTACTACTATACTACTACTACTGTAACTAATAAACACATAAAGGTTCCACCGGTAATTAAGGAACCAAACCTGAAATATTACTACTCTCGAACTCTTGTGTAGTACAACAACAAAATGCTCACAAAATGGGCTACCCGTATGACAGTACCATCTATACACCCACACACTGCCACCTCAAATAAGCTTGCATGCCACACCGCCAATTTCCTCTCCCCTGTCGGCCCTAAGCCCCCATTACTACACCCAAAATCGAACATCTCTCAGTTCAATAAAGAAAAAAGTCGACAATCTCTAAAAAAAACCATCCACCAAAAGAAAATCCATTGTCTAATGCTTCCCGTTCATTATGAATGGACGGTCGCAATTGCTCGAGCGCCGGGAGGGAGTAGTAGTTGTCTGAGCTACTGGTTGTAGCTCCGTGAAAGCACACGCTTGGAAGCGGCAGAAGAATTTATTCTCTATCAGTGATGGAAGAAGATCGACGATATACAATACCAAATCAACAAGTCAGTGGTTTTATCCGTCTGACCAGTGAGAGCCGACACGAGTGGTGAACAACTTGAAGCGTAGCGGAACAGGTGCCTTTAAGGCATACAGTACGTACACCTCCGTTCTGATTTAGGATGGTCACATAGTGCTAAATGACTTAGACTACTCCAGTAACTTGCACATGTACCTTCATCATAGTGGGTAACAACATGTGTGTAGTGTCACGCAAAGTCCTAATTAATTAGGTTGTACTCCCTCCATTTAGAAATATAAGATGTTTTAGCTTTGTGGATTGAATGTATCTAAATGTCTTTTAGTGTATGGGTTCGTAGAGGTTAAGAGTGAATCTATACACTAAAAGGTGTCTACATACATTCATCTCGCAAAGCTAAAGCGTCTTATACTTCTGAACGGAGGGAGTAGAATCACATATACTACTAGTCTTAGTATGTGTGATGTTATGGTAACTATTATTACGTCACTTTCTTTTTTCATTAATTAACTCTGAAAAGACATTTAATTCGAGACAAGTATCTACACATACTTGTAGCTCAAGTTTGTCAAGATGCAAAGTCTTAGGAAGAAGTTGAACCTATTATCAAAACTCTCTGTGGTTTATGATATGGAGTATATTAATTGACTGTCCAATGGTGCCTCCAAAAGCTTTTCCTTAAAACTTTCAAAGCAACCTACAATTTACTTGTAGTTCAAATTTGACCTAATTTTGATGAATCTACATAGAGTCATTCAAGTGGTGGAGTTAGCTAGGAAGTTTGAAAACTCATAAAACATAGGAATTGTTAGTACAACATGTTGGTGCACTATATACACTAGTAAGTTGCACGTGCCTTGCACGTGAGACTCGGATAGTTGACATATGACATATCATCACTAAATACAATTATAACTGGTAAAGCACAAAAAATTATAAATTCGATCAACATCTATAAAGTATGGGTGTATATTTGGTCCTTGTACTTTGTATCATCATGTAGAAGTAAAAGATTATTAGCTACCTAACACATGAAATTTATGATAACATGGTCTAGAGAAACAAGGGAGAAGATTCTAGTATGAAGGAGAACTGTGTTTTGAGGTTTGTGCATAGCATTCTTTATGCCGAAGACTATCAATATAATCTTCCAGATGCTAGAATGGACAAGAAGATCCAACAGCTAGAAAAGATGGGATTCACAAGTCTTGATCCAATGGTCAATATTCAAATTTATTCGTACACTATATAGTGGTTTGTAATGAAGACTATCAATAGAATCTTCAAGATGCTAGAATGGAAAACAAGATCCAATGACTAGAAATGTTTGGATTCGCGAGTCTTGATCCAACGATCAATATTCAAAGTTGTTTGTACACTATATAGTGGTAAGATCATGTAGAAGTCAATGATTATTAGCTACTAGTAAGTTGCACATGAGACTCAGATAGTAGACATATGACATATCATCACTATATAAAATTATAATTTGTAAAGCACAAAAAATTATAAATTTGATCAACATCTATAAAGTATGGGTGTATATTTGGTCCTTGTACTTTGTATCATCATGTGTAGAAGTCAAAAATTATTAGCTACCTACCACATGAAATTTTTGATAACATGGTGTAGAGAAACAAGGGAGAAGATTCTAGTATGATGGAGAAGTGTGTTTTGAGGTTTGTGCATAGCATTCATTATGCCGAAGACTATTAATAGAATCTTCTAGATGCTAGATTGGAAAAGAAGATCCAACAGCTAGAAATGCTAGGATTCACGAATCTTGATCCAACGGTTAACATTCAAAGTTATTTGTACACTATATAGTGGTTTCTAATGAAGACTATCAATAGAATCTTCAAGATGCTAGAATGGAAAAGAAGATCCAACGACTAGAAATGTTTGGATTCGCGAGTCTTGATCCAACGTTAATATTAAAAGTTATTTGTACACTATATAGTAGTAAGATCATGTAGAAGTCAATGATTATTAGCTACTAGTAAGTTGCACATGAAACTCACATAGTAGACATACGACATATCATCAATATATAAAATTATAATTTGTAAAGCACAAAAAATTATATATTTGATCAACATTTATAAAGTATGGGTGTATATTTGGTCCTTGTACTTTGTATCATCATGTGTAGAAGTCAAAGATTATTAGCTACGTAACACATGAAATTTTTGATAACATGGTGTAGAGAAACAAGGGAGAAGATTCTAGTATGATGGATAAGTGTGTTTTGAGGTTTGTGCATAGCATTCATTATGCCGAAGACTATTAATAGAATCTTCTAGATGCTAGAATGGAAATGAAGATCCAACAGCTAGAAATGCTAGGATTCGCGAACCTTGATCCAACGGTCAACATTCAAAGTTATTCATACACTATATAGTGGTTTGTAATGAAGACTATCAATAGAATATTCAAGATGCTAGAATGGAAAAGAAGATCCAACGACTGGAAATGTTGGGATTCGTGACTCTTGATCCAATGGTCAATATTCAGTAAGTTGTTTGTACACTATATAGTGGTAAGATCATGTAGAAGTCAACGATTATTAGCTACTAGTAAGTTGCACATGACACTCAGATAGTAGACGTATCACATATCATCACCATATAAAATGATAATTTGTAAAGCACAAAAAAATATAAATTTGATCAACATGTAGAAAGTATGGGTGTATATTTGGTCCTTGTACTTTGTATCATTATGTGTAGAAGTCAAAGATTATTAGCTACCTAACACATGAAATTTTTGATAACATGGTGTAGAGAAACAAGGGAGAAGATTCTAGTATGATGGAGAAGTGTGTTTTGAGGTTTGTGCATAGAATTCATTATGCCGAAGACTATCTATAGAATATTCAAGATGTTATAATGGAAAAGAAGATCCAACAACTAGAAATGTTGGGATTCACAACTCTTGATCCAACGTCAATATTCAGTAAGTTGTTTGTACACTATATAGTGGTGAAGTTAACGATTATTAGCTACTAGTAAGTTGCACAGGAGACTCAGATAGTAGACATATGATATATCATCACTAGATAAAATTATAATTGGTAAAGCACAAAAAATTATAAATTTGATCAACATCTATAAAGTATGGGTGTATATTTTATCCTTGTACTTTGTATCATCATGTAGAAATCAAAGATTATTAGTTACCTAACACATGAAATTTTTGATAACATGGTCTAGAGCAACAGGGGAGAAGATTCTAGTATGGTGGAGAAGTGTGTTTTGAGGTTTGTGCATATATAGCATTCATTATGCCGAAGATTATCCATAGAATCTTCTAGATGTTAGAATGGAAAAGAAGATCCAACGGCTAGAAATGTTGGGATTCACGAGTCTTGATCCAACGGTCAACATTCAAAGTTGTTCGTACACTATATAGTGGTTTGTAATGAAGACTATCAATAGAATCTTCAAGATGCGCTAGAATGGAAAAGAAGATCCAACGACTAGAAATGTTGGGATTCGCGAGTCTTGATCCAACGGTCAATATTCAAAGTTGTTTGTACACTATGTAGTGGTAAGATCATGTGAAGTCAATGATTATTAGCTACTAGTAAGTTGCACGTGAGACTCATATAGTAGACGTATGCCATATCATCACTATATACAATTGTAATTGGTAAACCACAAAAAATTATAAATTTGAGCAACATCTATAAAGTATGGGTGTATATTTGGTGCTTGTACTTTGTATCATCATGTAGAAGTCTTAGATTATTAGCTACCTAACACATGAAATTTTTGATAACATGGTCTAGAGAAATAGGGGAGAAGATTCTAGTATGGTGGAGAAGTGTGTTTTGAGGTTTGTGCATATATAGCATTCATTATGCCGAAGATTATCCATAGAATCTTCTAGATGTTAGAATGGAAAAGAAGATCCAACGGCTAGAAATGTTGGGATTCACGAGTCTTGATCCAACGGTCAACATTCAAAGTTGTTCGTACACTATATAGTGGTTTGTAATGAAGACTATCAATAGAATCTTCAAGATGCGCTAGAATGGAAAAGAAAATCCAACGACTAGAAATGTTGGGATTCGCGAGTCTTGATCCAACGGTCAATATTCAAAGTTGTTTGTACACTATGTAGTGGTAAGATCATGTGAAGTCAATGATTATTAGCTACTAGTAAGTTGCACGTGAGACTCATATAGTAGACGTATGCCATATCATCACTATATACAATTGTAATTGGTAAACCACAAAAAATTATAAATTTGAGCAACATCTATAAAGTATGGGTGTATATTTGGTGCTTGTACTTTGTATCATCATTTAGAAGTCTTAGATTATTAGCTACCTAACACATGAAATTTTTGATCACATGCATGGTCTAGAGAAACAAGGGAGAAGCTTCTAGTATGACGGAGAAGTGTGTTTTGAGGCTTGTGCATACTATTCATTATGCCGAAGACTATCAATAGAACCTTCTAGATGCTAGAATGGAAAAGAAGATCCAACGGCTAGAAATGCATGGATTCATGAGTCTTGATCAAACGGTCAACATTCAAAGTTATTCGTACACTATATAATGGTAAGATAAGATAAAATACTAGTCAGTTGCACGTGTCCTGCACGTGAGGCTCGGATAATAGACATCTGGCATATCATCACTATATAAAATTATAATAGGTAGAGAGGAAAAAATATAAATTTGATCAACATCTATAAAGTATGGGTTTATATTTGGTTCTTCTAGTTTCTATCATCATGTGTAGAAGTCAAAGATTATTACCTACCTAACACTTGAAAATTTTCGTAACATGGTCTAGAGAAACGAGGGAGAAGATTCTAGTATGATGGAGACATGTGTTTTGAGAGGTTTATGCATAGTGCATTCATTGTGTTCGAGACTATCAATAGAATCGTGTAGATGCTAGAAAGGAAAAGAAGATCCAATGACTGGAAATGTTCAGATTTGCGAGTCTCGATCCAACGGTCAATATTCAAAGTTATTCGTACACTATATAGTGGTAAGGTAAGGTGTCTAAAAACATGGCTTGTGGCATTCAGACTGTCTTTACAGAAAGGAATAATCTCATTGTCACTCAGAAAATTAAGAATGATATTTCCTGATATTTGGAACTCACATCGACGACATTTTTTACTACAAGAAGATGCACCCGTCTACCTCCAAAAAGACAATTAACTCAAGAGCAATCTACCACATTACTTCGTTAAATTGTCAAGATGCAAAATCTTAGCAAGAAGTTGAACTTGTTGTAAAAACTATCGGTGGTGGTTTGTGATATATTAAACCAGCCCCCAATGGTTACCTCCAAAAAACGTAAAACTTTCAATGCAACCTACAATTTACTTGTAGTTCAAAATTGACCTAATTTTAATAAATCGACGTAAAATCAATTTCAAGTGGGCAAAGTTAGCTATAGGAATAAGTTTGAAAACTCATAAAACACGGGAATCATAAGTACAACATGAGAGTCCACTATATATGTCTGAAAGCTTGGCTTGTGGCGTTTAGGTCCATATCCTTTGGACTTTGTTTACGAAAACGAACAATAATCTCATCATCACTCGGAAAATTGAGAATGTTCTTTCCTGATAGTTGGAAACTCACACCGGCGATACTGATTACTACAAGAATATGCATCCATCTACCTCCAAAGAGACATTTAATTAAAGAAAAATCTATCGCTATTACTTGTAGCTCAAGTTTGAGCTAATTTTTCGTTAAATTATCAAGATGAAAAATCTTAATTAGAAAGGAGTTAAAAACCTATTGTCAAAACTCTCAGTTGTTTTCTGATATATTAACTGAGCCCCCAATGGGTACACCTACAATTTTTTTGTAATTATTTAGAAGCAACCTACAATAATTTAGTTGTTGTAGTTCAAGTTTGCCAAATTTTGATAAATTTAGGCATGAAGTCATTCAAGTGGGGCAAAGTTAATTAGCTACACAGGGAGTTTGAAAACTCATAAAACATGGGAATCGTAAGTAAAACACGTTGGTCCACTTAATATGTCTAAAGGATTGGCTTATGGCATTGAGATCCATATTCTTCAGACTTTCTTTACATAAAAGAACCATCTCATCATCACTCGAAAAACTAAGGATTTTCTTTCCTCATAGTTAGAAACTCACACCGACGACATTGTTTACTAGAAGAAGATGCACCCATCTACCTACGAAAATACATTTAATTCAAGAGCAATCTATCGTGCTTACTTGTAGCTCAATTTTGATATAATTTTGTTAAATCGACAAGAAGTCACTCAAGTGTGCAAAGTTTGCTAGGAAGCTTGAAAAATCCTAGTACTAAAACTTGGGCATTACGTATAAGAAACCGTTGGTCCAGTTTGTGTGATAATTGGGGTGGTTGCATTTTCTTTTAACTATGGCAGGTCTCGTAGGAGAGAGGTGGTTGAGAGTTAACACGATCGATGGAAGTACAACTTACATCAAGGACCTCATAAAAAAATGAAAATTTCATCCAAGTCCATCCATTTAACACAATGACCCTAAAACTAAATAATGGTGTGTGTTTTGTGGTTTGCGCATACTAGTGTTCATCGTGTTAAAGATTATCAATAGAATCTTTCTCGATGCTAAGGGAAAATAGAAGATCTAATGGTTAGCAATGTTTGGAGTTGCCAGTCTTGATCCGGCGGTCAATGTTCGAAGTTAATTCGTACACTATACAATGGTGGTATGGTATTGTAAGAGATAATACAAGATAAAGATAAGATAAGCAGTACCACGAATGGTCGATCTAATGTTTGGTCTCGTAGGAGCGAGGTGCTTGAGAGTTAAGACGGTCAGTGGAAGTACAAGTTACATCAATGACCTCATAAAAATGAAAATTGCATCCAAGTCCATGCATGCATTTAGCACAAGGACCATGAAACTAAGCAATGAAGTGTGTGTTTTGAGGTTTGTGCATACTAGCATCCATTATGCTAAAGACTATCGGTAGAATCTTTCTAGATGCTAATAATGGAAGATAAGATCCAATGGTTAGCAAATTTGGATTTGCCAGTCTTGATCCAATGGTCAATGTTCAAAGTTTGGATTTGCCAATCTTGATCCAACGATCAATGTTCAAAACGGGTTCAAAATTTCCTTCCCTCCCGATGTTTGGCCGATCTTTTGGATAACCTTCCCTCCCGATGTTTGGGAAGCAAGTGAAAATTTCGAAAACTGGAATAGTTTGAATTTTTGTGCCGCCAAGGACCAAAGTGGTTTCCTTCCTATGTACTCCTCGTCCCTACTCCACACCAACACGCGGCTGCCGATCACGCCAGAGACACAAAGCCGTTGTACCAAGGGACACATGCATAGTACCATGCTGTGGACGAGGAGAGAGAGATCAGTCGGACCGGTGTGCGAGGGGGAAGGGGGAGAGAGATGGAGCATAGGGCAGGAGAGAGAAAACACACGATTTGTTTTGCGTGCATAGGTCCTGAAATTTACTACTAGTAGAGTGTACACTATAAGGCCGCAGGAGTACCTCGTGTCAAAAACCCATCATAACTTTGCTCTGACATGGAACCGCCTTCAACTTCTCTTCGCCGCTGCCCTCTTCCCCTGCCAACATTTTATTCTCTTAGCATGTACAACACGTGGACGGAGGTGACCATATGTCTAAGCGAAGAAATATACTACTCCCGCATTGTGTAAAAAAGCACAGCTTAATAAGGCTCAGATAGTAAATCGTATGACATATTATCACTAGATAAAATTATAATTGGTAAAGCACAAAAAATTGTAAATTTGATCAACATCTATAAACTATGGGTTTATATTTGGTCCTTGTACTTTGTATCATCATGTGTAGAAGTCAAATATTATTAGCTACCTAACACTTGAAATTTTTGGTATCATGGTCTAGAGAAACGAGGGAGAAGATTCTAGTATGATGGAGAAGTGTGTTTTGAGAGGTTTATGCATAGTGCATTCATTGTGTTCAAGACTATCAATAGAATCTTCTAGATGCTAGAATGTAAAAGAAGATCCAACGACTAGAAATGCTGGGATTCACGAGTCTTGATCCAACGGTCAACATTCAAACTTATCCGTGCACTATATAGTGGTAAGATAAGATAAGATAAGATAAGATCATGTAGAAGTCAACGATTATTAGCTACGAGGGAGAAGATTCTAGTATGATGGAGAAGTGTGTTTTGAGAGGTTGATGGATAGTGCATTCATTGTGTTCAAGACTATCAATAGAATCTTCTAGATGCTAGAATGGAAATGAAGATCCAACGGCTAGAAATGCTGGGATTCGCGAGTCTTGATCCAACGATCAACATTCAAACTTATCCGTACACTATATAGTGGTAAGATAATATAAGATAAGATAAGATAAGATCATGTAGAAGTCAACGATTATTAGCTACGAGGGAGAAGATTCTAGTATGGTGGAGAAGTGTGTTTTGAGGTTTGTGCATAACATTCATTATGCTGAAGACTATTAATATAATCTTCTAGATGCTAGAATGGAAAAGAAGATCCAACGGCTGGAAATGTTGGGATTCATGAGTCTTGATCCAACGGTCAATATTCAAAGTTATTCGTACACTATATAGTCATAAGATAAGATAAGATAAGATATCTCTATCTCTGCTACTATCAAGAGCGAGGTGCTTGAGAGTTAACACGGTCAGAGTAAGAACAAGTTACATTAAGGACCTCGCAAAAAATGAAAATTGCATCCAACAAGTCCGTGCATTTAGCACAAGGACCCTTAAACCGAGTAATGAAGTACTATGTGTTTTGAGGTTTGCGCATACTAGTGTTCATCGTGCTAAAGACTATCAGTAGAATCTTTCTAGATGCTAAGAATGGAAAATAAGATCCAACGGTTAGCAATGTTTGGATTTGCCAGTGTTGATCCAAAGGTCAATGTTCAAATAAGTTAATCCCAACACTATTTAGTGGTCATATGCATGCTACTGTAAGAGATAAGAGACAAGATAAAGGTAAGATAAGAAGTACTATGAATGGCCGATCTAATGGTAGGTCGCGTAGGAGCGAGGTGATTGAGAGTTAACACGGTCGGTGGACGTACAAGTTACATCAAGAACCTCGTAAAAAATGAAAATTGCATCTAACTCCATGCATTTTAGGACACAGACCCTGACACTGAGCAATGAAGTACTGTGTGTTTTTAGGTTTGCGCATACTAGCGTTCATCATGCTAAAGACTATCAATAGATAAAATCTTTCTCAATGCTAAGAATGGAAAAAAGATCCAACGGTTAACCATGTTTTGATTTGCCAGTATTGATCCAACGGTTAATATGTTCAAAGTTAATCCCTACACTATGTAGTGGTATGGTATTTTGATAGATATGAGACAATATAAAAGATAAGATAAGAAGTACTGCGAATGGACGATCTAATGGTAGGTCTCGTAAGAGCGAGGTGCTTGAGAGTTAACACGGTGGGTAGAATTACAATTTACATCAAGGACCTCATAAAAAATGAAAATTGCATTCAAGTCCATTCATTTATCAGAAGGACCCTGAAACCGAGTAACGAAGTACTGTGTGTTTTCAGGTTTGCGCATACTAGTGTTCATCATGCTAAAGACTATCAATAGAATCTTTATAGTTGCTAAGAATGGAAAACAAGATCCAACAGTTAGCAATGTTTGGATTTGCCAGTCTTGAGATCCAACGGTCAATGTTCAAAATAAGTTAATCCCTACACTATGTAGTGGTGGTATATATGGTATTGTAAGAGATAAGAGACAAGATAAAGATAAGAAGGACTGTGAATGGCCAATCTAATGGTAGGTCTCGTAAGAGCGAGGTGCTCGAGTGGTCGGTGGAAGTACAAGTTACATCAAGGACCTCATAGAAATGAAAATTCCATCCAAGTCCGTGCATTTGGCACAAGGACCCTAAAACCGAGTAATAATGAAGTACTGTGTGTTTTAAGGTTTGCGCATACTAGCGTTCGTCGTGCTAAAGACTATCAGTAGAATCTTTCTAGATGCTAAGAATGGAAAAGAATATCCATCGGTTAGCAATGTTTGGATTTGCCAGTCTTGATCCAACGGTCAATGCTCAAAGTTAATCGGTTAGCAAAGTTTGACCTAATTTCATGAAACAGTGAACAAATTTTGACCTAATTTCATTAAATAGTTAGGATGCAAAATCTTAGCAAGAAGATGAACCTGTCGTCAAAACTCTCGGTGGTTTCTGATATATATTAATTGACCCTTCCCCCCGATGGGTACCTCCAAGAGCTTTTTCGTAAAACTTTCAAAGCAACCTACAATTACCTGTAGTAGTCCAAATTTTACCTAATTTTGATAAATCGACATAAAATCATTCAAGTGGGTGAAGTTAGCTAGGAAATTTGAGAACTGATAAAACATGGGAAATCGTAAGTGCATCGTGTTGGTCCACTATATATGTGTGAAAACTTGGGTGGTGGCATTCAGATCCATAGTCTTTGGACTTTCTTTAGGGAAAGAACAATCTAGTCATCACTCAAAAAATTAAGAATGTTCTTTCCTAAGATAGTTGGAAACTCACATTGGTGGCATTGTTTACTACAAGAAGATGCACCTATATCTACCTCCGAAAAGACTTTTAAATCAAGAGGAATCTATTGCACTTACTTGTAGCTAAAGTTTGGCCTAGTTTTGTTAAACTGGCAAGATGCAAAATCTTAGCAAGAAGTTGAATTTGTCGTCAAAAATCTTGTTGGATGGTTTGTCATATATTAATTGTGACCCCCCGATGGGTACCTTCAAAAGCTTTTTTGTGAAACTTTCACAGTAACCTACAATTTGCTTGTAGTACTTTTAATTTGACCTAATTTTGATAAATCGACATAAGGTCATTCAAGTGGGTGAAGTTAGGTAGCGAGTTTGAGAATTCATAAAACACAGGAAATCATAAGTACAATATGTTGGTCCACTATATATTTGTGTGAAAACTTGGCTTCTGGCATTTAGATCGATATTCTTCGAACTTCCTTTACGAGAGAGAATAATCTTGACATCACTCGGAAAATTGAGAATGGTCTTTCCTGATAATTGGAAACTCACACCGACGACATTGTTAACTACATAAGATGTACCCATCAACCTCCGAAAAGACATTTAATTCAAGAGCAATCTATCGTGCTTACATCTAGCTCAATTCTGACTTAGTTTTGCTAAATTGTCAAGATACAAAATCTTAGAAAGAAGTTGAACCTATCATCGAAGCTCATAGTGGTTTCTGATATATTAATTCACCTCCTCCCCTGAAGGGTACCTCCAAAAGCTTTTTCATGAAACTTTCAAAGAAACCTACAATTTACTTGTAGTTCAAATTCGACCTAATATAATTTCGATAAATCGGGATAAAGTCATTCAAGTTGGCAGAGTTAGATAGGAAGTTTGAAAGCACATAAAACATGGGTATCGTTAGTACAACATGTCGGTCCACTATATATATATATGTCTGAAAACCTGGATTGTGGCATTCAGATCCATATTCTTCGGACTTTCTTGACAAAAAATAACAACCTCGCTTGTCATCTCTCGGAAAATTGAGAATTTAATGTTCTTTCCTGATAGTTCGAAACTCACACCGACGACATTGTTTACTGTATATTGATTTTTTTCAATGAGTATACTATTTAATATTGTATATAGTTGGTCAAAGTTTGTAATGGTTGACTTTGACTAAACCTAATATGCTGAGTAATACTGCCTTCGTTTAGAAATACAAGACGTTTTAGCTTTGTGAAATGAATGTATCTAGACACCTTTTAGTGTATGGGCATCTAGATACATTCGATTCACAAAGCTAAAACATCTTATATTTCTGAAGAGAGGGAGTATTAAATAAATGGAGTATAGGATAAGATTAGGAAAACATCATTTTTTAGAACCCTCATAAGCTTTTTCTTAGCATCAAAGATCTGAATATTACATTGACACTGATGATTAACCAAACTACAAACAGAGCAAACCCAAACACATACGGAGTACTAGTAGTACTACAACTTAACGACTTCTAGGGGACCCCACGGTCTTCTCAGGCGACTTGGCAGCATCCTCCGCGGGGAACTTGGTTGCGTCCTCCGTGGTACCATCGCCAAGCAGGGACTCGTGGATGCTGGGCAGCACGCCGCTGTGCGTGATGGTAACACCGGCCAACAGCTTGCTGAGCTCCTCGTCATGCATGACGCCGAGAATCACGTTTCTCGGGATGATGCGGATCTTCTTGTTGTCCTTCGTGGCTTGCCTAGCAAGCTCCAACACCTCGGCGGTGAGGTACTCGAGAATGGCCACGAGGTAGACGGGAGCCCCGAAGCCTATGCGCTGGTAGTACCGACCCTCCTTGAGGTAGCGATCGATCTGGCCGATGGGGAAATGCATCCCGGCCTTGACGGACCTCGACACCTGCTTCTTCCTGCGGCTGCCTAGTGCGACACTATGACTTGGAGTGGCCAGAGCAGGATTCGGAAGCCGGCGACATGTCTTCTTTTTATCCACGGCCTTTGTCGCCACGGGGTCTTCTTCTTCCCACAGGGAGATCCGGCCTTTGGAGCCTTAGCTGCAAAGTCTAAGAGGAAGAAAGGTTAATTGTGGAGGGACGGTGAAGGTGCCCAGGTCCCTTGTATTGAAACTTTAACAGCGCCATCTTTACTATTTTACAAGTATGAATTTTTAATAGGAGTACTACTACTAAAAGGCTGTGTCCATGTTTCTTTATTTTCTTTCACTTTTTTGAAACATGGTCAGATGTGTCAACATGAAAATTCATACAAAGAAGTTGTATCTTTCAAAATAATAGTCGGTTTTCAGTATGACTGCGTGGGTACAATAATTAGTACTATATGAATTTCTAACAAATTTACAAGCAATCTATCACGCACTTGTAGATCATAATTTACCTACTTTGATTTTATTGACAAAATATCATTTAATTATGCGAAATTAGCTAGAAGGCCTAAAAATTCATGAAACTTGTTAACCATAAAACATACTCTATTTTGTGTAAAAATAATTTAACAAAATTCTATACATAAAAGTTGAAAAGTCCAATTAACAACATTAGTATGCCATGCCAAGATGCACCCCGTCTACCCGAAATAGACATGCCCTTTGTCATTATTTAACTTGAAACCCAAGTACTCCCTCCGTCTCAAAATAGATGTCGCAATTTTTTTAAATTTAGATGTATCTAGACTAGATAGTGGCTAGATACATCCAAATTTAAACAATTTTGACACATCTATTTTGAGACGGAGGGAGTATGTTAACACATCGCTGGTCATATTGTGAAGAAGTGTTTTTAAACCTTATCAAAATTCATGTTTATCATTTACGGAAGAGGACACCATACATGAGAATATCATTTTGTGGCCCAAAAGTTGAGGTGCCCAGGCAACGTAGTACCCAAGTTGCCTGTAATCAGCCGCGATGACTACAGTTGGCGTGCCAAATACTCAGGGGGTCTTTTTCGGCATGAATTCAACTTTACGTTTCAATACAAAATATCAGGCTAACGGCCGTCAAGTTGGGCCCCCCTGTCAGTTCTCGCCGTTATGTCCCTCCCGTCGCTTAGGTGTTAATTGGGCTTGCAGCGTTGGCGCCTGCATCCATTACGCGTCTTCTTCTTCCTCGGAGCGGCAATGGTGCGGAGCTGGGACGTGACGAACCTGCTCAGCCCCGCTCTCCTCCCCATCCTGAGTCAGAGCTCGTCCTCACCATGGCCGCACCCATGGCACAGCTCGGGGACGAGGATTGGTTCCCAGTGAGATCTGTCACTGTGTCGACCATGCTCGGTCCTATTTTCCTCCTCCAGAATCCGAGCTTGACGTCACCGTGATCGCACCCGCAACAATTCTGCCACCCCTATCGAGGTCTCTGTGGTAGCTCAAGTTCTTCCATGTGGAACCTGTAAGCGAAAACGGAGCTGGGCAGCGGCAACCCATTATTTAACCTGTAAGGAATTTGCTGAAGACTGCGTGCCGTGCCAAGGTATTCTACTGATGCATTTGGCTTATTCCAACGTCCACCACTGATGTGAGATCATTTAGTTACTTAAATACGAAATTTCAACCAATTTAACTTGTTGATGTATTCCTTGACAAGTATAATATAATCGAGCACTAGAAATATTTTGTAGTGTGCATGAGCAGGATCAGTAATATAAATAAACACTAGAAATTTTAAGGCACTCCACATAAAGGAGTAGATTAACATATATATATAGAAGGTTCACCCCAGACACCACGCGGATATATTGTCTTACTTGCCACACACTGGAAATAATAATTAACTAAAACAAAATAAAGGCAAGGGGAGCAGTAGGAGGCCAGGACACGGAGACGCCTAGAAGGGCAGGGGTATATCAGCAGGAGGCAGGGACAGCCTAGTCGAGGGGACACCGGCCAGCCTTGAGATAATCCTGGAGGAATTTGCTGAAGGTTGCGTGCCGTGCCAAGGTAATCGGCCTATGGCTTCTGCCTCCGCCTCTGGCAACACCCACCGCGTGTTGGATCATGCTGTCGAGGTCCATGTTGATTGCTCTGCCATAGAATGGGCAAACCAGTCTCCCCTACGGTAGAAACGGATTAGCCCACACTGTGATCGCCTCAGCACGTAGCGGCTCTTGTTGTCCCTAGGTTCCTTGCTAGCGTCCACGTCACCATCCTCCTCCTGTTGATTTTTAAGAATAGAACTTAGAACTCATACATATGATTTAATTGTATTACAACTTAAGAATTGACAACATGTATATGTAAGAAAATATATCCGTGGATATCAAAGAGAAAGCATCTCAGCAATAGTTTGATCAGTTCATATATCATTTCATCTCAACACACTAACAAATAATTGCATTAGAGTGTCTGTAGAATAAAGATTGCAGCCTCATAAGTTTCTTCATGGATGGAGTTAGTGAACCAAGTAACAATTGCACAACCTATATTGTTCTTGTACATCGCCCTAGGTTCACTAACTCATCCCTAAAAAACTGACACCAATGTGTCTGCCTCTCTTTTGGGACAAATTTGAATCATTGGCCATAAGAAATTGAAATGTAATCGTACAAAACAATATGCAGGGATATACATAGTCAAGTAAATAAACAATCCTAAATATTGTAATTATAAATAAAAAATGAAACAATTAATCTTCAGGTACATGTTAAAAATACTTATCATCAAAACCATTCATATACATATGCATCATACGAATCATTCAAAGATCAGAAACAATTCAAGGATCATATATGTAGTTCCATATGAGAATAAATCAAGGGCCTCATAATTTGTTTTAGAGATGAAGTTGGTGAACCAAAGGACCAACAGTACAACCTATATTGTTTGTGTGCATTGCTGCCTCAGATTCACCAAACCATCCCTAAAAAATGACACCATCATATGTGTCTCCCATTGAACTCTTTTGGGGCAAATTTCAATCATCGGCCTCGGTGACAAACTGAAATATAATTCTTATACACTATGAATGCATGCATGGAATAGATAATTCAAATGTCATAGTTCTTTGAATGTAGAATAAAGATTGCGGCCTCATAAGTTTCTTCAGGGATGGCGTAAGCGAACCAAGTAACAATTGCACAACCTATATTGTTCTTGTACATGGCCCCAGGTTTGCTAATTCATCCCTAAAAAATATGACACCAATGTGTCTGCCTCTCGTTTGGGGCAAATTTGAATCATTGGCCACAACAAGAAATTGAAATGTAATCGTACAAAACAATATTCAGGGATATACATATGCATCATACGATGCATTCATAGATCAGAAACAATACAAAGATTATATATAGGTGCCATATGAGAATAAATTTAAGGCCTCATTTTTTCAGAGATGGAGTCGGAGAACCAAAATACCAACAACACAACCTATATTGTTTATGTGCATTGCTGCCTCAGGTTCACTAACCATCCCTAATAAAGCGACACCATCAGATGCCCTTGCACTATTTTGGGGCAAAATTGAATCATTGGGCTTAGTAAGGAATAGAAATGTAATGTTATAGGCATGTTGTGTATCAAAATCAACACTCAACTAGCAAACTCAACTAGATGGTGATGACCCACAAGTATAGGGGGTGTATCGCAGTATTTTCGATAAGTAAGAGTGTCGAACCGAACGAGGAGCAGAAGGTGTTGGCTAGTGGTATGGATCAGGAATTCACTGCAAATACTTAGCAAACGGATTTTTAGGGGTTTTTGATAAAGCAAGTAAACAAAGTACGAGCAAATAAAAGACAGTAGGAATAAATGCAGCAAGTGGCCCAATCCTTTATGCAGCAAAGGACAAGCCGGTTGTATTACTTAAGATGACCAAACGTTCTCGAGGACACATGGGAAGACTGTCAAGTGCTTTCGCTTCATATAGTTGATTAATCTTCTCTAGTTTGCTAAGTGTTGTGTGGGTGAACCTGTGCTAATGTACCGCCCCATCCAAGACTAATACATACTTGTGATTATACCCCTTGCAAACATCCGCAAGTACAAGAAAGTAATTAAGGTAGAGACCTAACCACAACTTTAAACTCTAAGACCCTTACGTCCCTTGTCCAATGGTTTCCTAACGGGGGTTCAGGTTTCTGTCACTCCGGCAACCCCTACGATTAGTAGCCAAATACACAATGCATTCCCCTAGGCCCATATAGGCAAAGTGTCATGTAGTCGACGTTCACATCACACCACTAGAAGAAGTACACCACAACTTAAATATCAAACTATTGAATCTTTCTCAACACAACTCCACTACTAACAACATGACTTCTCCCATGTCCTCAAGAACAAAATGAACTACTCACAAGACATCATATGGATCATGATCAGAGATAAAATAATGATGTATAACAATCTGAACATAAACAATAATTCAATGGTTCACTCAATAGCATCAACTACAAAGAGTAATCAACACCGGGAAAGTTTCCGCTATGAACTAATGCAAGATTCAACTCAATTGTTACAGCAATATGGAGATGGTGATGAGGGTGCTGATGGTGATGATGATGGTGGTGATGATGATGATGATGATCCCGATGAAGTCAAGCTTGATGGTGGTGTTGATGGCGATGATCTCCCCTCTCCGAGAAGGAATTCCCCGGCAAAAATCTGTCTACCGGAGAGATCTTTCTCTCTTGGTGTTTTCCGCCCAGCAGAGGCGGCGGAATCTTTCTGTGGTTGCTCCCCGAGTCTTAGGGTTTCGGGAGGATAATATACGCCAAAGGTGGCCCAGGGTGGCCACACCACCTCCTGGCGCGGCCTAGGGCTGTCCATGCCAGGGGGTGGTGTGGGCCCCCTGTGGCCCATCTCCACTTCGTCTTCTAGCATCCTTAGTCTTCTGGAAAAATAGGATCTTCCGTATATTTTCTGGGATTTTATGATCTTCGCGAATTTTTCCTCCAAACAACACCTTTTCCATCAGAATCCTGACTGCAGTGGCCCATGCTCCAAAAGTCATCAATCATGCAAAAACAGATGAAATAACATAAGTATCACCTCTCAATATGAAATATATCAATGAATAATAGTGAATTAAGACATAGAATAGTGATGCAAAATGGACGTATCAACTCCTCCCAAGCTTAGACTTCGCTTGTCCCCAAGCGAAACTGAGCTCAATAAACATGGCCTCAGGTTTATGGAGTGAAGAGTCGATAAAAGAATACGGACAAGAAGCATCACATTCATCAAATACATAGATCATAATAGAAGATAACTCACTATTATATAACTCAACTTGCAATAAGTAAAGGAAACACAATAAAGATACATAAAGTGAATCATAATTGGTAATGGCAAACTTAGCTCTTGGTCAAAGAATAGTTGATAATTGCTGGAGTTCACAAATAACTGGTTTCAATGATAGCTTTCAAAGTAGTAAACATCAAGATAAGAGCAATGTGCAAAACAAGGAACATAAGAAACATGATTGAATAAATCATCATATGAATGAATGAAACACAACAACTCAAAATACTTGCTGAGATAGAAGGGAGTAGGTTTACTGACTCAACTACAAAGTAAAAGAAAGGCCCTTCACAGAGGGAAGCAGGGATTGCAAGTCTCATAAAGAGCTCCCAAAAATTATGATACGTACTAGCTTTCAGCTCTCATTACCCCTATCATAGGCATCTTTAGGTGATTAAGGTTAAAGTGATGAAATATGAGGATATGCATTGACAAGTTTCAAATTGAGAATCACATGTCCCTTGAATACGAGGGATGCTCCTCATGCTACTTAAGTTTAGACACCGGTAAGTTCTTGTCATCGTAAGCATATGTATATCATAGAGAACCGCCAATGGGGTACCCCTTGCCCGATGATACGGAAGAATCCTGATGACCCACAAGTATAGGGGGTGTATCGCAGTATTTTCGAGGGAAGTGAAACCCAATTTATTGATTCGACACAAGGGGAGCCAAAGAATATTTATAAGCCTTAACAACTGAGTTGTCAATTCAGCTGTACCTGGAAACAATCTTGCTCATAGCAGTTTATCAGTAGCAACAGTTTTGTAGTAGGAATAGCAAAGTAACAACAGTAGTAAAGCAAAGACAGTAGTAACAAAAGCAGTAACAGTGGGATTCGAGTGCCGTAGGCATAGGGATGGATGGACGGGCGTTGCATGGACATGAAAATTCACATAGCAATTAGAACATAGGGAAATTACAGATAAATAAGATAAAGCATCCAAGTACTAGACAATCCTAGGCATGTGTTCCATATATAGTCATACGTGCTCGCAATGAGAACTTGCACAACATCTTTTGTCCTGCCAGCCCGTTTGCAGGGGGGCCTCTAGGGAACTACTAGCAATTAAGGTGCTCCTTTTAATAGAGCACCGGAGCAAAGCATTAACACTCCGTGAACACATGTGATCCTCACATCAAAGCCTTTCCCTTCCGGTTATCCCGATTTACCACTTGGCCATAGGTTCCGGACAACAACGTGTGTATACAACTTGCAGATAAGACCAGAAACAATACTATCATAATGAATCAATAACATGTTCAGATCTGAAATCATGGAACTCGGGCCCTAGTGACAAGCATTAAGTACAACAAGTTGCAACAAAGTCATAAAGCACTAATAAAAGATACTAGGCACCATGCCCTAAAAATCTGATGCCATTACATGAACGATCTCATCTAATCCCTACCATCCCCATAGCCTATAGCAGGGGATTACTCACTCATAGATGGGGGAAACATGGATGATCGATGGAGAAGCGATGGTGATGGCGATGATCTCCTCCAATTCCCCATCCCGACAGGGTGCTAGAACGGAGTTTCTGGTGCTGTTTCGTGGAATCTGGTGGTGGCGGAGGAGCGGAACTGCTTCTGGAAAAACGTCGAACCCCCCAATGTTTTTAGGTCAGAAGGCTCCTTATAGGCGAAGAGAGAGGCCAAGGGGGTGCCTGGGGGGCCCACACCACCCCCTGGCGCGACCTGGCCTGGCCCGCGCCACCAGGTGGTGTGGCCACCCCAGGGATCTTCTCCGTCTCATATTCTGGCTCCTGGAGTGTTCGGGTGAAATAGGATTTTTGGCATATTTTCCGGGATTTTTCCTGATAGTTGATTTTATGCACAAAACATAGACACCAAGGCAATTCTACTGAAAACAGCGTCAGTTCGCATTAGTTGCATCCAAATCACACAAGTATAGAGGAGAAACAATAGCAAAAGTGTTCGAGAAAGTAGAAACGTTTTGGACGTATCAAATCCCCAAATCAAAATGACAAGGCAAGCAGACAACAAGTATCTCAACAATCTTCTTATTTACCATGGGAATATGGTGCTTTTTTCTCTCTTTCCTCTTTTCATGATATCTCTTTTTTTCTTTTCTTTTTCTCAATCTCTATCTCTTCTTTTAATAAGAAGAATGCTTCATAGATACTCGTTATGGTTACGCTACAGGTTTCCATCATGTCAGCATGGATTAGACCAGGGGCCTAGGCGTTTCTCTAACACACATGCATAACTCCATGGACTTACAAGCTCCCCTTTCATTTCACACCGACGACATCCATAGACAAAAGAACATGATATCAACTAGGTACAAAGTACCCGTGCAATGTTGAAAGCATTCCCCATGACAGCATGGTTCTGCTAATTCACAACTCACAAAGCGCAAGCATATACGCAACATAGATGGGCACAATGGTTCAAGTTTATTAAATGCGAGAATGTAAAGTGTGCCATCAAGTTCGTGAGAGCTTTAATCACTAATTTTCACATAACAAGTTTAATTTGGGAGGTAGATAAAACAAGAATTTACTTGGAATAGCAATAATGCTACTAGGTAGGTATGGTGGACACAAATGGCGTGGGTTTTGGTTTAAAGGAGTTGGATGCACGAGAAGAATACCCTCTAAGTACAGGTTTTTGGCTAGCAAGGCTGGGTAGCAAGTATAAGAGTTGAAGGAAACAAACAAACATATAAGTGATAAAGACAAACATGCAATCTTCCTTGGAAGCACAAAAGATCTTAACTAGAGAATACTAAACTTATGAGCAAATCAAGAAAGAAAGATGATGAATTTTTTTTAAAGGTACTTTTATCTTTTCTTTCAATTCTCAAAAATAGTGTTGCTACTGACCGAGCCAAGTTTGCCAAAATGAACTAAATTAACTCAATGATCCCAAAGTGATACCAATACTAACAACAAGATCAATCATATAACCACGAATTGAAAACTAATATAAGCTATGCAAAAGAGTAAATGATAGAACTTCTCATTAATATTCCATAACGGCCACTCACACCAAGGGTACATATCTTACGAGAGAGGGGACACTTCCATAATGCAAACCATAGTACATAATAACTCCTCTATTCATGATATGACTCTACTAATAAGGTAAAAAGATAGAAGATAGTGATGTGATACCGTGGCACTCCCTCAAGCTTGGAACAAACCAAGGGGATGCCAAACCTGATGACAAATTACTCCTTAGGTGGTGGTGGTATCCTCTCGATGAGCCCTCTGATCAGTTTCCCCAAGTCCTCAATCTCGAAGGTGAGAGTACGAATCAACTCCGAGTTGTGCTCAATACGGCGCATGATAATTTCAGTTTGTGGATCCCAGCTCTTGTGATTCTTTTTCCGTTCTTCCCTCTTGGAGTCTTCTTTTCCTGCATGGTTATGGATAAAGGTATGGAAGGATTCTTGGTGTGTGGAGGAAGTGACCGTGGAGCCAAACTGTGACGGGGAGCTTTCCCCCCAGTCTGCATCTGTGCAGTCCTTATAGCCCTGGCAGGTTTCGTCACCACTCCAATGCTTGTAATGGTAGTGTCGGTATGCGGATGTTGGCCTTGCTCCTCTTCACCTTCACTCTTGATCTCCTTCTCCTTCCTGGGGTCTTGGAGGTCTTCCTCCATGGGCTCCTTCCGTTTATCCTTGGTGGACACCATTGTGCTTCTAAGCCTTCAAAGAGTATGTCCTGGCAGAAACAGATAGAAACAAAAACACAACGAGAACACGATATACGAACCTCAGGGGATCTGGGGGTTTATATATTACGAAGTTTCATATCAAAAGGAAGGTACTGGGAGAAAACGAGTCGGAGGCGGAGTCCGGGGTGGACTCACCACCTGGTGGCACAGCCAGGGGAAGGCCCGCGCCACAGGGTGGTGTGAGCCACCCTGGCTCCGTTTCCATCCCTTTTTTGCTTCGTAGCTTTCCTTATTGACCGAAAACTGCAAAAATATAGTTGGATAGAATTTTCGCGGAACTTTTCTTACTAGAACAGTTACCTATTTGAAAATAGACTCTACAGATCTCTGAATTTGGTATCTAGTAGATTCTTTTGGAGTCACCACTTAAATAACATCAATATCTTCATCTTCATATACTTATTACTTGAGTCATAAAACCCTTCTCTTCCTTATTACACCATTATCTCCACTTCCTGGAAATTTCTCTCACACAAAACTTCACACAGTTCTCATTAGCAACATTAGTATAAGTGAAGTGATAAAACCTTTTGAGTCCAACTTCAACTGAAAACCATCAAAACATAAGCTACTGTAGCAACTCCTTCCAAAAACCCAAAAAGAATTCAAAAAGGAGTGGCAAAATGCAAGAGTGGCAAAATCTGTCAAAACAGACCAGCAGGTAAAGATCAATTTTTTCGAAAATCTTTTGTTGCTCAAATCAAAAAGTGCAAAACTAACGAGAGTTAAATAACAACTTGGGGCAGAAGAACAAACAATTACAGCTCAATCCGACATACATAGATCTCTCACGAGTTTTTACGGTGAAGCACAAAAATCTGTTTCGAGACAACAACTTCCCCAAATATTACTTCTCTCTCATTAGAGGTTGATCTTGACACAAAAACCAAACAAAACGGATAAGGAGCAGTTATTACCGAAGTAATAACTTCCAAGACTCAAATAAACAAAAAACAAACTGAAAGCAAAAACAAATTGGGTTGTCTCCCAAAAATCTCTTTCCTTAAAGCCATTAAGATGGGCATGATAATTTTGATGATGCTCACATAAGAATATGAATTGAAGTGAAAGAGAGAATTAAGAAGAAAAAATACAACCATTTAAATCTAACCCACTTCCTATGCAAGGGAATTTTGTAAACAAATAAGTTGTTGAAACCAGAGGCTACTTGCATAAGAAGGCAAAAGAAGTGCGACATAAAAACTTTCAACATAAAACGAGGAAACTTGATATTATTGAGATGCATAAGAACACTTTTCCCTCTCTCATAGTAACTTTCAGTATCATGCATAAACTTAACAATATAACTATCACAAGGACCATCATAGCAATGATCACTTATACTAACAGAAAACACAGGAATACTAGCTCTCATAACAATACTATGTGAAACAATATTAGAGGTATCCTTACAAAGGATAGTGTGTCCCTCTTTTTCATATTTAGTAACAAAGTCTTTCACATTTGCTATTATAGGTTCATCAACCATTTGTTTATCAGGTTCAATAGCTTTATTCATACTTTCATCAACCATACTAGCTATCATAGAGTGTTCCCTTATCTTAACTGGGAAAGGCATTTTCTCAATATAAGGTTCAGGTAAAACATGTTTAGCAGTATAAACTTCAGTATTTCTTGCAGGAACACTCTTAGCAATATCTTTATAAGGTTCATGATACTTATTCCACTTCTTTTTAGGCACTTCAATATAGGAAGCAAAAGCCTTAAAATAAGAAGCAATAGCTTGAGAGTCTAGACCATAAGTATTTTTAATATTTTGAAAGTCATCAGTTCCCATAAAAGATTCAATGCATTCATAATCATAAATTATACCTGACTTTCTACATTTGTCATTCTCCCAAGCTTCAGCATTATCTTGAATATGGTCTAGAAGATCCCATTTAGCTTGTTCTTCCATGTGAGTGAATAATCCAACACAAGAAGCATCCAATAAATCTTTATCATGTAGAGGGAGCCTTGCATAAAAGTTATTGATAATAATATTGTTGGGGAGCTCATGAATGGGACATTTGAGCATTAGTGACTTCAATCTCCCCCAAGCTTGATCTGTACTCTCTCCATCAAGAGGCTAAAAGTTGTATATTTGATTCCGATCTTTATGAATCGCACTAGGAGGAGAAAATTTTGAATAAAAGAGAGGCACTATTTCCTCCCATTATAGAGCTTGACCATTCTTCAGCAGCTTATACCATTCCTCAGCTCTTCCTTTCAGTGATAATGAGAATAACTTCTTCTTAACTTGATCTGTAGTAATACCTGCACACTTGAACAACCCGCATAATTCGTGTATAAAGAGCAAATGATCACCAGGATGGACAGTTCCATCCCCAACATAGTAGTTATCCATAACACGATTAATAATTCTTGTAGGTATTTTGCAAAATCATTCTCAGCAGGTGGTGGTTTATCTACTACCTTAGAAGTGGTAGCAGCATTACCAAATAAGAAACTCAGCGAATTATCCATAACAAAAATAAAGCAACTAACAGAAGTAAACAATACTCACAGTAGAAGTTTCCTTTACCAGTTCCACTCTCCAATAGCGCTTCACTCCCTGGCAATGGCAGCAGAAAATAGTCTTGATGACCCACAAGTATAGGGGGTGTATCGCAGTATTTTTGATAAGTAAGAGTGTCAAACCCAACAAGGAGCAGAAGGTGCTGGCTAGTGGTATGGATCAGAAATTCTCTGCAAATACTTAGCAAACGGATTTTTAGGGTTTTTTGATAAAGCAAGTAAACAAAGTACGAGCAAATAAAAGATAATAGGAATAAATGCATCAAGTGGCCCAATCCTTTCTGCAGCAAAGGACAAGCCGGTTGTATTATTGTATTACTTAAGATGACCAAACGTTCTCGAGGACACATGGGAAGACTGTCAAGTGCTTTCGCTTCATATAGTTGATTAATCTTCTCTAGCTTGCTAAGTGTTATGTGGGTGAACCTGTGCTAATGTACCACCCCATCCAAGACTAATACATACTTGTGATTATATCCCGTGCAAACATCCGTAAGTACAATAAAGTAATTAAGGTAGAGACCTAACCACAACTTTAAACTCTAAGACCCTTATGTCCCTTGTGCAATGGTTTCCTAATAGGGGTTCAGGTTTCTGTCACTCCGGCAAACACTACGATTAGTAGCCAAATACACAATGCATTCCCCTAGGCCCATATAGGTGAAGTGTCATGTCATCGACGTTCACATGACACCACTAGAAGAAGTACACCACAACTTAAATATCAAACTATTGAATCTTTCTCAACACAACTCCACTACAAACAACATGACTTCTCCCATGTCCTCAATAACAAAACGAACTACTCACTAGACATCATATGGATCATGATCAGAGATGGAATAATGATGTATAACAATCTGAACATAAACAATAATTCAATGGTTCACTCAATAGCATCAACTACAAAGAGTAATCAACACCGGGAAAGTTTCCCCTATGAACTAATGCAAGAATCAACTCAATTGTTACAGCAATATGGAGATGGTGATGAGCGTGCTGATGGTGATGATGATGGTGGTGATGATGATCCCGATGAAGTCCAGCTTGATGGTGGTGTTGATGGCGACGATCTCCCCTCTCCGGGAAGGAATTTCCCTGGCAGAAATCTGTCTGCCGGAGAGATCTCTCTCTATGTGTGTTTTCCGCCCCGCAGAGGCGGCGGAATCTTTCTGTGGTCGCTCCCCGAGTCTTACGGTTTCGGGAGGATAATATACGCCAGAGGAGAGAGCCAGAGGTGGGCCAGGGTGGCCACACCACCTCCTGGCGGGGCCTAGGGCTGCCCGCGCCAGGGGGTGGTGTGGGCCCCCTGTGGCCTATCTCCACTCCATCTTCTGGCATCCTTAGTCTTCTGGAAAAATAGGATTTTCCGTATATTTTCCCGGATTTTCTGATCTTCGCAAATTTTGCCTCCAAAAAACACCTTTTCCATCAGAATCCTGACAGCAGGGGTCCATGCTCCAAAAGTCATCAACCATGCAAAAACAGATGAAATAACAAAGTATCACCTCTCAATATGAAATATATCAATGAAAAATAGTGAATTAATACATAGAATAGTGATGCAAAATGGACGTATCAGATGGCAGATGAGCAGATTGTGGTTTTGTGACTAGACGGATTGGGGTTTTGAGACTAGATCGCAGATGCATCAATCTCCCGTTCGAACCATATATATACTACGATACTTCAAGAGCAAAAGAATCTATACACGATTGAGCAAATCCTATGTATGAACAGTGAAATCTGCGGCTGCGACTAGAGAAGCTCGCAATGTAGTACCTCAGACTCCTCATTATGGACCTCCTCCTCGAACTCGTCATTCTCCGCGATTGCGTCAAAGATTTCGTGGACGACGGTGGGGTCATTGATTTAGAGCACCGGATTGCCTCCGCCTGCCGCCTACCCCCCATCCCGATCTGCCGCTGGCACCATGACATTGTCAGCCACGGCGTTGTCGGCCACAACATTGTCGGCCACCTGCTGCTCGGCTGCGACGGCTACTAGCTGGACGGATGAGCTCAAACCCTCGATGGTGCGGCGACGAGCGGTGTTCGTGCCCGGAGAAGACGCCTCCGCCTACTTGGCAACGACCGAGCCATCTGCTAATGTGCCTTCAACTGGCTTCACCTCTGGGTCGTCTCCACCTGTATGCTTCATGGAGCACCTAGGGAAGGAGGTAGTGCAAGCGAAGGAGCTTTGGCACGCGTGGTAGGTGCATATTGAGGTTTTGGGACTAGACAGATAGGGGGAAAATGACACGAGCACATGGAAGAAGAAGGCCGAGTGGGTTTATAAACACTAGACCATTCGTAGTCCTCAAGTGGACACGCGTGGTGGGAGGGGGGGTGGTGGGGCTACCATGATCTCCACCTTTTTTTGAAATAGCCATGATCTCCACTTTAGAGCTGCATTGAAAACACGCTCATGGCAGACCTCGATTCCACTGCATGCCAGTTGCACGGAACCAATTTCTAGCAACATTATATCTACTCGAGGGGGCCCTTGACTCGTGGAAGTTACTTGCTATAGGGCCCAGTTGGAAGTGAGATTGAGAGAGCTACGTAAAAATGGGATATGTCTTATTAAAATCAAGTGGCAATAAATTGCAGCGTCCCGTCGACAACCGTGCACTCGATGACCCCGTTGCCCTGTGAATGTGTTGTAGTAGCAGTAGTAGCCTTTGCAAACTAGATTAAACGTGACATGACCACTCAACGACTTTTTCCATGGACGGCATCCTGTTCCGTATTGTAGAAGTCTCGTTGAGGGAGATGTCCGTGCTGTCTCACGCTGTACCGTGAAGGGCACGACGTGTGCAACGATCATTGTTGGATCACACAGGATCAACGGTTTGTGCGCACGATCCGCGTGACAACTGTGATAACCAATCAGGGCGTAGCAGACAGAGTGAGCACAGGTTTGGGCTTCTACGAAAGAGAGAGAGAGAGGGCAAAACTGAGTAGTATAAAAATCGAAAGTGAGTGTCTTGTACAATTAAATACATCGTGGCATACATCAAATTATTCCAAGATAGATCCACTAGAGTTCATTGGATGTGTGTTCTTCTCATAAACCACATATGGATCAGCCAGTGTCATTGCATGTCTGTTCTTTGCACAAACCACATATGGATCCATCTAGTTCATTGCATGTGTGTTCTTTTCATTAACCACAGCTAGAGCCATTGCATGTCTATTCTTTTCACAAACCCCATCTAGAGTCATTGCATGTGTGTTCTTTTCACAAACCACATATGGATCCACTAGTGTGATTGCATGTGTGTTCTTTTCATTAACCACATCTAGAGTCATTGCATGTCTATTCTTTTCACAAACCACATATGGATCCATCCGTGTCATTGCATGTGTGTTCTTTTCACAAACCACAGCTAGAATCATTGCATGTGTGTTCTTTTCATTAACCACATCTAGAGTCATTGCATGTGTGTTCTTCTCACAAACAACATATGGATCCACCAGAGTTCATTGCATGTCTGTTCTTTTCACAAACCACATCTAAAGTCATTGCATGTCTATTCTTCTCACAAACAGCATATGGATCCACCAGAGTTCATTGCATGTGTGTTCTTTTCACAAACCACAACTAGAGTCATTGCATGTCTGTTCTTCTCACAAACCACATAAGGATCCACTAGAGTCAATGCATGTGTGTTCTTTTCACAAACCACATCTAGAGTCATTGCATGTGTGTTCTTTTCACAAACCACATCTAAAGTCATTGCATGTACGTTCTTTCAATAAACCACAAAAAGATCCAAAGTCTTTGCATCTCTATTCTTTTCATTAACCACAACTAGAGTCATTGCATGTGTGTTCTTCTCACAAACCACATCTAGAGTCATTGCATGTGTGTTCTTCTCACAAACGACATATGGATCCACCAGAGTTCATTGCATGTATGTTCTTTTCACAAACCACATCTAAAGTCATTGCATGTCTATTCTTCTCACAAACAGCATATGGATCCACCAGAGTTCATTGCATGTGTGTTCTTTTCACAAACCACAACTAGAGTCATTGCATGTCTGTTCTTCTCACAAACCACATAAGGATCCACTAGAGTCAATGCATGTGTGTTCTTTTCACAAACCACATCTAGAGTCATTGCATGTGTGTTCTTTTCACAAACCACATCTAAACTCATTGCATGTACGTTCTTTCAATAAACCACAAAAGGATCCAGAGTCTTTGCATCTCTATTCTTTTCATTAACCACAACTAGAGTCATTGCATGTGTGTTCTTCTCACAAACCACATCTAGAGTCATTGCATGTGTGTTCTTCTCACAAACCACATATGGATCCACCAGAGTTCATTGCATGTTTGTTCTTTTCACAAACCACAGCTAGAGTCATTGCATGTATGTTCTTCTCACAAACCACACATGGATCCACTACTGTCATTGCATGCGTTTTCTTTTCACAAACCACATCAAGAGTCATTGGATGTATGTTCTTTTCACAAACCACATATTGATCTACTAGTGTCATTGCATGTGTGTTCTTTTAACCACATCTAGAAGCATTGCATGTGTGTTCTTTTCACAAACCACATATGGATCCACTAGTGTGATTGCATGTGTGTTCTTTTCACAAACCACAGCCAGTGTGATTGCATGTCTGTTCTTTTCACAAACCACATATGAATCCACTAGTGTCACTTGATGTGTGTTCTTCTCACAAACCACAACCAGAGTCATTGCATGTCTGTTCTTTGCACAAACCACATATGGATCCACCAGTGTCATTGGATGTATGTTCTTCTCACATACCACATAAGGATCCACCAGTGTCACTGGATGTTTGTTCTTTTCATGAACGACATCTAGAGTCATTGCATGTGTGTTCTTCTCACATACCACATATGGATCCACCAGTGTGATTGCATGTGTGTTCTTTTCATTAACTATAGCTAGAGTCATTGCATGTTTGTTCTTTTCACAAACCAAATATGGATCCACTAGTGTGATTGCATGTGCGTTATTTTCACAAACCACAGTCAGTGTCATTGCATGTGTTTTATTTTCATTAACCACATCTAGAGTCATTGCATGTGTGTTCTTCTCACAAACCACATATGGATCCACCAGTGTGATTGCATGGGTGTTCTTTTCGCAAACCACATCTAGAGTCATTGCATGTCTATTCTTTTCACAAACCACATATGGATCCACCAGTGTGATTGCATTTGTGTTCTTCTCATTAACAACAACTAGAGTCATTGCTTGTTTGTTCTTTCCACAAACCACATATGGATCTACCAGTGTCATTGTATGTGTATTCTTTTCACAAACCACGGCTAGATTCATTGCATGTATGTTCTTTTCATTAACCACAACTAGAGTCATTGCATGTGTGTTCTTCTCATAAACCACATCTAGAGTCATTGCATGTGTGTTCTTCTCACAAACCACATATGGATCCACCAGAGTTCATTGCATGTCTGTTCTTTTCACAAACCACAGCTAGAGTCATTGTATGTCTGTTCTTCTCACAAACCACACATGGATCCACCAGTGTCATTGCATGTGTGTTCTTTTCACAAACCACAGCTAGATTTATTGGATGTATGTTCTTTTCATTAAACATGGCTAGAGCCATTGCATGTGTGTTCTTTTCACAAACCACATCTAGAGTCATTACATGTCTGTTCTTTTCACAAACCACATATGGATCCACCAGTGGCATTCCATGTGTGTTCTTTGCATTAACCACAGCTAGAGTCATTGCATGTCTATTCTTTTCACAAACCACATATGGACCCACCAGTGTCATTGCATGTGTGTTCTTTTCACAAACCGCAGCTAGAGTCATTGCATGTGTGTTCTTTTCATTAACCACAGCTAGAGTCATTGCATGTGTGTTCTTCTCACAAACCACATCTAGAGTCATTGCATCTGTGTTCTTCTCACAAACCACATATGGATCCACTAGAGTTCATTGCATGTCTATTCTTTTCACAAATCATAGCTAGAGTCATTGCATGTTTGTTCTTCTCACAAAACACACATGGATCCACCAGTGTCATTGCATGTGTCTTCTTTTCACAAACCACATCTAGAGTCATTGGATGTATGTTCTTTTCACAAACCACATATTGATCCACCAGTGTCCATGCATGTGTGTTCTTTTCACAAATCACATCTAGAGTAATTGCATGTGTGTTCTTTTCACAAACCACCTATGGATCCAACAGTGTGATTACATGTGTGTTCTTTTCATTAACCATAGCTAGAGTCATTGCATGTCTGTTCTTTTCAAAAACCACATATGGATCCACCAGTGTCATTGCATGTGTGTTCTTTTCACAAACCATAGCTAGAGTCATTGCATGTGTGTTCTTTTCATTAACCACATCTAGAGTCATTACATGTCTTTTCTTTTCACAAACCACATATGGATCCACTAGTGTGATTGCATGTGTGTTCTTTTCACAAACCACAGCCAGTGTCATTGCATGTGTGTTCTTTTCATTAACCACAACTAGAGTCATTGCATGTATGTTATTCTCACAAACCACATATGGATCCACAAGTGTGATTGCATGTGTGTTCTTTTCACAAACCACAACTAGAGTCATTGCATGTCTATTCTTTTCACAAACCACATATGGATCCACCAGTGTGATTGTATGTGTGTTCTTTTCATTAACCACAGCTATACTTATTGCATGTCTATTCTTTTCACAAACCACATATGGATCCACCAGTGTCATTGCTTGCGTGTTCTTTTCACAAACGACATCTTGAGTCATTGCATGTGTGTTCTTATCATTAACAACAACTAGAGTCATTGCATGTGTGTTATTCTCACAAACCACATCTAGAGTCATTGCATGTGTGTTCTTCTCACAAACCACATATGGATCCACTAGCGTTCATTGCATGTCTGTTCTTTTCACAAACAACAACTAGAGTCATTGCATGTCTGTTCTTCTCACAAACCACACATGGATCCACCAGTGGCATTGCATGTGTGTTCTTTTCACAAACCATAGCTAGAGTTATCAGATGTATGTTCTTTTCATTAACCATTGCTAGAGTCATTTCATGTGTGTTCTTCTCACAAACCACATCTAGAGTCATTGCATGTGTGTTCTTCTCACAAACCACATATGGATCGACGAGAGTTCATTGCACGTCTGATCTTTTCACAAACCGCAGCTAGAGTCATTGCATGTTTGTACTTCTCACAAACCACACATGGATCCACCACTGTCATTGCATGTGTGTTCTTTTCATAAACCACAGCTAGAGTCATTGCATCTCTGTTCTTTTCACAAACCGCATATTAATCCACCAGTTACATTGCATGTGTGTTATTTTCACAAACCACATCTAGAGTCATTGCATGTGTGTTCTTTTCACAAACCACATATGGATCCACTAGTGTGATTGCATGTGTGTTATTTTCATTAACCACAACTATAGTCATTGCATGTCTCTACTTTTCACAAACCACATATGGATCCACCAGTGTCATTGCATGTGTGTTCTTTTCAAAAATCACAGCTAGAGTCATTGCATGTGTGTTCTTTTCATTAACCACATCTAGATTCATTGCATGTGTGTTCTTCTCACAAACCACATATGGATCCACCAGAGTTCATTGCACGTTTGTTCTTTTCACAAACCACATCTAGAGTCATTGCATGTCTGTTCTTCTCGCAGACCACATATGGATGCACCAGAGTTCATTGCATGTGTGACCTTTTCACAAACCACAGCTAGAGTCATTGGATGTATGTTCTTATCACAAACCACATAAGGATCCACCAGAGTCATTGAATGTGTGTTCTTTTCACAAACAACAACTAGAGTCATTGCATATGTGTTCTTCTCACAAACCCCAGCTAGAGTCATTGCGTGTTTGTTCTTTCAAAAAACCACACAAGGATCCACCAGAGTCATTACATCTCGGTTCTTTTCATTAACCACAGCTAGAGTCATTGCATGTGTGTTCTTCTCACAAATCACATCTAGAGTCATTGCATGTGTGTTATTCTCACAAACCACATATGGATCCACCAGAGTTCATCGCATGTCTGTTCTTCTCAGAAACCACATATGGATCCACCAGAGTTCATTGCATGTCTGTTCTTTTCACAAACCACAGCTAGAGTCATTGCATGTCTGTTCTTCTCACAAGCCACACATGGATCCACCAGTGTCATTGCATGTGTGTTCTTTTCACAAACCATAGCTAGAGTCATTGGATGTCTGTTCTTTTCACAAACCACATGGACCCACCAGTGTCATTGCATGTGTGTTCTTCTCACAAACCACATCTAGAGTGATTGCACGTGTGTTCTTTTCATGAACCACATCTATAGTCAGTGAATGTCTATTCTTTCACAAACCACACATGGATCCACGAGAGTAATTGTATTGCCTATTCTTTTCACAATCCACATTTAGAGTCATTGCACGTGTGTTTTTTCACAAAACACATATCACCAATGTCATTGCATGTGTGTTCTTCTCATAAACCACATATGGATCCTAACCTTAAGAGAGCCCTAACCTAAGCCCCCTAATGGTGGCCGTTAGACCGGCTCTTCTAGATGGCAAGCCCTAACACAGTTGTTCTGCATGATGATTATTACATACCGTTCGATCGGGGCGCTTGCATGATTGGGATGGCCTTCGTGAGAGCGATCCGCGAGTAGGCTGTTATGCAGCAAGATTGGCCACGCTTGTTGCTCGCTTGCTCTGGACAAACTATCAACATCGGGCTCTCCCCTTTTGCGAGTGTCACGACTCACAAGTTCAGTGGGCCATATGCTAGTGTCACGTCCCCATTACTTCTCTTCCTCCCCGAACTTCTCTTCCTTCCCCTCGAAGCCACTTTCCCCACTTCTCTTCCATCCTGCCGTATCTGCAGGCCGACGACGCCTCCAGTTATCTCTCCGGCAGCAACCCCATCCCCCTCTCTCTCGCCATGGTTTCAATGGGAGACGGTGAGGAAACGCATCGTGATGACATGGATGGTGATTTCGATGTGGGTCGTCTCATCTCTATCTCTATCATCTGTGGCCAGTTATCTATTTTGAGCTAGATATACTCTGTTTACTCATGCGCGTATGATGTATTAGGCCAACCAGACGCCGTATGACTCCGACTATCACGGTTTAGCAAATGAAGACAGTCCTCTGCTATGTAAACGTGGATATGTGCCCGCTAAATTTGTAGCGTACGAAGGACGAAACGCATGCAGGAGGTTTTTACGGTGTCAAGGACATCGTGCAATGATGCAAGGTGGAAGTTGCGGTGTTGTCAAATGGGTAGATCCAGAGTGGCCCAAATCGATGCAGAAAATGCTGGACAAACTATGGGATATGACTATTGAGTTGAAACAATCCATAGTCAGCTCACTTATTGACAGTGTTGAGATGAAGCTATGGGACCCATTTGACATGACCAAGCTTAACCGAGAACTCAGGAGGGTGCAAGACAAGGTTAGCAAAGTCGAGAAGGAGAGGGACGTGGTGTTGGCCCTGAAGGCTAAAGCAAAGCAAGAACTGACTCAAGCAAAGAATGATCTTCACCAGGCCAAAGTCCTGCAGTTCACAACTACGAGTATTGACAAGTGCATGAGGAAAAATGTAGAGAAACAAATGAAGCTATACAAGGAAGATGCTAAAAGGAAGGAGCAGACGATTCAATCCCTGCTCTCGCAGGAAGATGCGCACCAGGCTAAGATTAGGAAGATCAAGGAGATGTGTGATAACTAGTTCTATTTAGCTTGATATCCATGCCTTTTTAAGTTGTAATAGTAGTACTTGTTGACCTAGCGGTCTGAACTAGTGGTCCCAGAGTCCTGGGAGGAAAAAAATTGGTCGCCCGTTAATCTGCCTTAACCCTGCATTACTTCCTTTTGTCTGATCCTGGTGGTATTCTGACATTGGTGGTTTGTTTAAACGTAATCTACGTGGATTGTGCCGCATGCAAATGGCACAACCACAATTTATAAAGTGGAAGCATGTACACCCGGTTACTGGAGATCCGGGAGCTTCACCAAATGTAGGGGATGCAGGAGCAGGGAGACAGTGAGATAGACGGGATCAAGATTAGGCCAGAGAGTGGCACCGATTTGCTCCTCATCTCGGTTGCCATTGATGTTTATGTTTCCATGTCATTGTGGAGCAGCTGAAATAAGTTGCTGCTTCATGGAGTGTAGTAGCTTAAATAATTTATTTCGGTGCCACTTACATTCCATCAAATTTGGAGACATCCTGCCCCTCAGCAATCATGGAACCGGTGCTGCATGTTTTGAGATAGTAGTGGCACAATCACAATTTTGGATTCAACTACTGACTCGGGCGTTTCCAAACCCTAAGTCGCGGTACATTTTACTCAGAGAATGTGGGTAAATTGTTTCGCCCGGCAAAGTTCCAGACATAGAGCTCAAGAATTTAACCGAATCACATATATAGGTTAAAGTTCAACACATTACTATGCATCTTCATTGCCAGCAGCCTTCTTCCGCAGCCTGGGTGCCAAGTCTGCATTGCCGGGACAATCAGCACCAGAATCGTGTCCAACATCATCTTTCCACTCATTTTTTCCTTCTTCGGGTAGCAAAATGACTGACCCGGCAGTCATGTTTCTAACCTTGTGGCGCTTCTTGTCAAAGAAATAGGACTGTTGCATAACTGCCCAATATCAATAGAGTAAATACTTGCAAAAATTACAATTCAACACAAACATGCGAACCCCAAGAGACTTTTGCTTACCAGGAGCTAATTGGGTTCGAGCGACCACCCTGTCCAAGAATAGAAGGGCGACTCCCAGTTGCAGCAGCTTCCACATCCAGTACATCTCAGTTCAGCTCAAACATGCAAGCCGAAGCATACCTTTTCATCAACCCAATTAGCTGACTGTCACACATTAGAGGAACCATGATGCCACGTTCATGCATGTAGCTGAACTTTGCAGTCTGCTTCGGCCATATTTCATCATGATTACGTAGAGTAATAACCATACCAGATATAGTGCAGATCCGTGCAGACACTTCTTCCATCGTGATACAATGGTGTCCATACCACTTTCCCTTCACCCTTGCTGATTTAGAGTCGTACCTAAATAGGACTACCGTAACCAGGTAAGGGTGGTCCGTGGAGATCCCACTTAACAGAAAACTATGGACAAAATATGTTTGTTAGTGTTGGGCTAACAAACAATTTTATGTTCAGTAGCCAGCTAGTAGTTATAATTAGTGCGAATAGCAAAGATAAGGGTAGCTCACCCGCACGTAGCCAGAACTTCTTACTCCTTGGTAGTAGGATTTGCCATCCTCCGAGCTGCTTGGCTCGTTGGCAGCCGAGGCGGGCTAGAGCCTTGCAACGGCGGCTACGGCATGCGCCATTGGAGTTCAGGATTAGCGACTGGGCGCAGCAACTTGGCGCCAGAAGTCAAATTTCCGAAGGGATCGTCCTGCCTGGAGGGTGGATTTAGATGCTGCCGGCGCTTGGGGAAAGGAGGGAATGGATTTGTGAAATTGGTCAACGCATCCAATCCACTTAGTTCCTAGATTTGCCTAAGAGGTTGCCATGTTAGCACTCACATCACGAACAGATGACCGACATGCGGGTCTTGACCATCTACTTCACGGGACAGTTTAATAGAATGTTTGAATTTGGCAGGGGTGAGATGAGTTTGCCTCGAAATGGCCCCTCTTAGTAGTTGGCAGCCCAACTTTACGAAACACGGCAATTACAGGGAACTTGGGTACCGCCATGCACTCACCCATGAACTTTTGGGCCACAAACAAACAATCCCACCATACATAAGTGCTTAACCTTTTTTATTGTTTTATTTACTTTTCTTTAATTTATCACAATAAATGGGACGAGTGATGCAGATATGACCTTGACATTGGTCACTTGGCATAAAATGTGAACAATGTTCATAAATGGTTATGACCATATTGTGTAGCAAGTTTTTCGAAAGTTGTCCAAATCCATGTTTGTAGTTTTCGTGAAATAAGCACAAATATGGGAGGACACCATTTAAGTTTCAACTATGTATCATTACCACCCCACACCCTCTCGCAAAAAAAACCATGTATCATGACACACATTGAAATAAGTATTTTCATATAGTAGTAACATGCGGTGGAAATTATCTATATTTTGCTAGAATATAGTGAGTGCACTCTAAACCAAATTATCCGGACGTACTTAATTACCAGATATAGTACACTGCCCGCCTCTTCTCTGGACGCCATTTAATTTTGCACTCGAGCACGCTTCTTCGATGGGGGCAGGAAGAGACCTCCTCGTCATCGTCCTCGGCCTCCTCCCCGTCATCGTCCTCGGCCTCCTCCATGTCATCGTCTTCGGTCTCCTCCTCAAGGTCGACCTCAAACTCCTCCTCTTCCTCAGTCTCATCTTCTGTCTTATCGGAGTTACTCGGTGTTGGTGGTGGTGTCCCTTCGAAAAAGCGCTACCAGTGGCTATCTTCTTCATCAGAGGAGTCAGACAGTGGTGGCAGCCATGGCCTGTCGACTAAGTCTGGGCTTTCAGGTGGAGTTTCGGGGCCATTCCCATTTGTCAGGTCAATTGACGTCTTCTGGAGAGACTTGTCATATGACATTTTGGAAGGAAATAGAGAGAGATCGAGTTCTAAGAAACGATGGGTTGGGTGTTTTGGGTGAAAGTAGGGGTGCGTACTGTTGCAATTTATAATGTCTATTTATAGTCGTGCTTGTGTTAATACCATGAAAACTATCCCAAAATATCATAAATTGATTGTACCAGACTCGTCAAACATGTTGGTTCTTAATTTTTCTCGGCCCAGAGAATTCCGGAGGCGCCCCACTTTATCCAAAAAAGAAGAGATTCATGCAGATCGTGCTAAATTACTCAGCGTCTCTTACTTCCTCCGTTAAAAATTAAGTGTCTATAGTAGTACATACTGATCTAGCTACATGACTACTAGTATACATATACTCTTCACGAAGTTACGTCATCGAACTTGATTGATGGTGGTATGGTGTGGGCCTCATCTTTTTCTGCACCGCTGCATCCCAGACTAGAAGTATAATCATTGCATGAAATCTTACACGGGAAGGAAGGAGAAATGGAGAGGATAGTGGATGGATGGTGAGAGGGGGGCGAAGGAGAGAGAAAATCTACTACGTAGTAGTATGTGTACTAGTACTGCGTGTCACGACCCATTGTAATATGTAAACTTTTACCCAAAGTTAGATAGGAACCATGATCAGCTACAGTATGTGTGAAACCATTGGCTTGTGGCATTCTAAACCATATTATTTGGACTTTCTTCACAAAAAAACATCACTGTCCTCACTGGGAAAATTGAAATTCTTTTTTTCCCAATTGTTGGAAACTCCCACATGCAACAATGCTTACTATGCCAAGATGCACCCATCTACCAAAGTATCATGGGAACTCTTTCAAATTGTAAACTATGATGTCATATGGCCTTGATGACCTTGGTCGTTCGGGTTGAAATAAACCCGATGACATGGTAGGACAATATTGTGAAGCTATTTTTCCAAAACTTATCTATTCGCATGATTATAGTTTTCATGGCACATGGTGCACAAGACATGATAGGACATCATGAGTAAAGATTTTGTTTTTTGTTTTTCATTTATTCAATGTGATCAATGTTCAAAACTGGTTCAAAATTTCCTTCCCTCCCGATGTTTGGCTGATCTTTTGGATAACCTTCCCTCCCGATGTTTGGGAAGCACGTGAAAATTTCAAAAACCGGAAAAGTTTGAATTTTTGTGCCGCCAAGGACCAAAGTGGTTTCCTTCCTATGTACTCCTCATCACTACTCCACACCAACACGCGGCTGCCGAACATGCCAGAGACAAAGAGCTGCCGTACCAAGGCACACGTACGCAGCGCCACGCTGTGGACGAGGGGAGAGAGATCAACCGGACCGGTGCGCGAGGGGAAAGGGGAGGAGATATGGAGCATAGGGAAAGAGAGAGAAAACACACGATTTGTTTTGCGTGCGTAGGTCCTGAAATTTACTACTAGTAGAGTGTACACTGTAAGGCCGCAGGAGTACCTCGTGTCAAAAACCCATCATAACTTTGCTCTGACATGGAACCGCCTTCAACTTCTCTTTGCTGCTGCCCTCTTCCCCTGCCAAAATTTTATTCTCTCATCATGTACATCGCGTGGATAGAGGTGACCATATGTCGAAGCAAAGAAATATACTACTCCCGCATTGTGTAAAAAAGCACACCTTAATAAGGCTCAGATAGTAGTATGACATATCATCACTATATAAAATTATAATTGGTAAAGCACAAAAAATTGTAAATTTGATCAACATCTATAAAGTATGGGTGTATATTTGGTCCTTGTACTTTGTATCATCATGTGTAGAAGTAAAATATTATTAGCTACCTAACACATCAATTTTTTGGTAACATGGTCTAGAGAAACAAGGGAGAAGATTCTAGTATGATGGATAAGTGTGTTTTGAGAGGTTTATGCATAGTGCATTCATTGTGTTCAAGACTATCAATAGAATATTCTAGATGCTAGAATGGAAAAGAAGATCCAATGGCTAGAAATGCAGGGATTCGCGAGTCTTGATCCAACGGTCAACATTCAAAGTTATCCGTACACTATATAGTGGTAAGATAAGATAAGATAAGATCATGTAGAACTCAACGATTATTAGCTACGAGGGAGAAGATTCTAGTATGATGGAGAAGTGTGTTTTGAGGTTTGTGCATAGCATTCATTATGATGAAGACTATAAATAGAATCTTCTACATGCTAGAATGGAAAAGAAGATCCAACGGCTAGAAATGTTGGGATTCATGAGTCTTGATCCAATGGTCAATATTCAAAGTTATTCGTACACTATATAGTTGTAAGATAAGATAAGATAAGATATCTCTCTCTACTACTACTATAATGGAGCAGTTTTGAATTGGATCCATAACACCAATCTAGACCGTTGGGCTGTTGGATCCAATGGTTCAGAGAAGCTGGATTCGTGTTGAATAGTACCTAGAGCAAACTCCACCATGCATGTTCTAGAACCATCATATCACCACCCCCAAAATTTGATAGCATAGTAGACTATATTCTCTCTACTTATACTACTATAGTGGAGCAGTTTTGAATTGGATCCATAGCACTAATCATGACCATTGGGCTGTTAGATCCAATGGTTCAGAGCAACTGGATTCGTGTTGACTAGTACTCCCTTCACCAAAATATAAGGCGCCTAAGGATTAGTCAAAAGTCAACATTTTTAAGTTTGACCATGATTATACACAAAAATATAAAAATTTAGAATACTAAATTAATATCAATAGATTCACCATAAAATATATTTTCTTAATATGTCCATTCAATATTGTAGATGTAGATATTTGTTTCTAAATATTTGGTCAAAGTTAGCAAGGTTTGACTTTTGACCAATCCTTAGGCGCCTTATATTTTTGGACGGAGCGAGGGAGTACAAACCTAGAGCAAACTCCACCATGTTCTAGAACCATCATGTCACCACCCCCAAAATGCATAAATTAAGTCTATTAATAATAATTATCTACACATATTAAGAATACAACCTACTGTGCTTTGAAATTTTGGGGTTGGTGACATGATGGTTCTAGAATATGGTGGAGTTTGCTCTAGGTACTATTCAACACGAATCCAGCTAATCTGAACCATTGGACCTAACAGCCCAACGGTCAAGATTGGTGCTACATATGGATCCAATTCAAAACTGCTCCATTATAGTAGTAGATATATAGATAAAAAGTACACCTTAATAAGGCCTAGTATGTGGCATCCGCTAAGGTTCACCTTATACATAGTGGAAACTATAAAGTATCTTTAAGCCTAAGGTGCACCTCAAGCTTGTGTGTTGACCATATAGAATAGAAAAATCATTCCCCTCTCCTTATTTCATGTGATTGTTTTAAAAAGGGGTTCATAATTTTCAAGAGGCAAAATCTTAGTAGCTAGAAGTCGAACAGTCTCAACGGGTATATTAATTGACCGCTCGATGGGTACCCCCAAAAGATTTTTACATAAAACTTTCAAACCAAGCTACAATTTATTGCTTGTAGTTCAAATTTGACCTTTCATTTCGATACATCGACATAAAGTCATTCAACAAGTGGACGAGGTCAGCTAGGAACCTTGAAAACTCATAAAACATGGGAATCGTAAGTAAAACACATTGGTCCACCTAGCTAATATGTCTAGAAGCTTGGCTTATGGCATTGAGATCCATATTCTTTGGACTTTCGTTACAAAAAGAATCATCTCGTCATCACTCAGAAAACTGAGAATTTTCTTTCCTGATTGTTGGAAACTCACACCGACGACATTGTTTACTATAGGAATATTCACACATCTACCTCTGAAAAGACAATTAATTCAAGAGAAATCTATCACACTTACTTGTAGATAAAGTTTGACTTAATTTCGTTAAATTGACAAGAAGTCACCGAAGTGTGCAAAGTTAGCTAGGAATCCTACTACTAAAAACTTGGGTACTACGTATAAGAAACCGTGGTCCAGTTTGTGTGATAATTGGGGAGGTTGCATTTTCGTTTAATCTTGGTAGGTCTTATAGGAGCGAGGTGCTTGAGAGTTAACACAGTCGATGGAAGTACGTACAAGTTACATCAAGGACCTCGTAAAGAATGAAAATTACATCCAAGTCCATGCATGCATTTAGCAAAGGACCCTGAAACTCAGTAGTGAAGTACTGTGTTTTGAGGTTTGCGCATACTAGCGTTCATCGTGCTAAAGACTATCAGTAGAATCTTTCTAGATGCTAAGAATGGAAAAGAAGACCCAACGGTTAGCAATGTTCTTTGGGTTTGCTAGTCTTGATCCAACTGTTAATGTTCAAAGTTAATCTCTGCACTATATGTAGTGGTATGGTATTGTAAGAGATAAGAGACAAGATAAAGATAAGATAAGAAGTACTGCGAATGGCCGATCTAATGGTAGGTCTCGTAAGAGCGAGGTGCTTGAGAGTTAACCCGGTCGGTGGAAGTACAAGCTACATTAAAGACCTCATAAAAAATGAAAATTGCATCCAACAAGTCTGTGCATTTAGCACAAGGACCCTTAAACCGAGTAATGAAGTACTATGTGTTTTGAGGTTTGTGCATACTAGTGTTCATCGTGCTAAAGACTATCAGTAGAATCTTTCTAGATGCTAAGAATGGAAAAGAAGATCGAACGGTTAGCAATGTTTAGATTTGCCAGTCTTGATCCAATGGTCACTGTTCAAATAAGTTAATCCCTACACTATGTAGTGGTGGTATGCATGGTATTGTAAGAGATAAGAGATAGGGATAAAGGGAAGATAAGAAGTACTGTGACTGGCTGATCTAATGGTAGGTCTCGTAGGAAGCGAGGTGCTTTGAGAGTTAACATGGTGGGTAGAATTACAATTTACATCAAGGACCTCATAAAAATGAAAATTGCTTCCAAGTCCATGCATTTAGCACAAGGACGACCCTGAAACTAAGCAATGAAGTGTGTGTTTTGAGCTAGAGGTTTACGTATACTAGCGGTCATCGTGCTAAAGACTATTAATAGAATCTTTCTAGATGCTAAGAATGGAAAAGAAGATCCAACGGTTAGCAATGTTTGGATTTGCAAGTCTTGATCCAACGGTCAATGTTCAAAGTTAATCCGTATACTATATGTAGTGCGTGGTATGGTACGGTATTGTAAGAGATAGGATAAGATAAAGATAAGATAATAAGAAGTACTACGAATGGCCAATCTAATGGTTGGTTTAGTAGCTGCGATGTGCTTGAGAGTGAACACGGTCGGTGGAAGTACAAGTTACATATCAAGGACCTCATAAAAATGAAAATTGCATCCAAGTCCATGCATTTAGCACAAGGACCCTAAAACTGAGCAAAGAAGTGTGTGTTTAGAGGTTTGCGCATACTAGTGTTCATCGTTCTCATGAAGACTATTAGTAGAATCTTTTTAGATGCTAGGAACAGAAAATAAGATCCAACAGTTAGTAAAATGTTTGGACAAGTCTTGATCCAACTTGTCGTCAAAACTCTCGTTCGATGGTTTCTCATATGTTAATTGTGACCCCCGATGGGTACCTCCAAAAGCTTTTTCGTAGAACTTTCACAGTAACCTAAAATTTACTTATACTAGTTCAAATCTGACATATTTTCAATAAATCAACTTAAAGTCATTCAAGTGGGTGGAGTTAGGTAGGCAGTTTTGAATTGGATCCATAGTACCAATCGTGACCATTGGCCTGTTAGATCCAATGGTTCAGAGTAGTTGGATTCGTGTTGAACAGTATCTAGAGCAAACTCCACCATGTTCTAGATAGTTATTATTAATATACTTAATGTATGCCTTTTTCTCTAATAAGACTATTGATTAATAACAACTTAATGTTCGTTAAATCACATTTCATACAGTATATATGAGTGTGGCACGTGCCTGTGTGTGTGTGCGCGCGCGCGTGCGCATGTGTGTGTGCGTGTGAAAACTTTGGCTTGTGGCATTTATTTAGATCAATATTCTTCGGACTTCCTTTACGGGAGAGAATGATCATGTCCTTTCCTGATAGTTGGAAACTCATACCAACGAGATTGTTTACTACAAGAAGATGCACCCATCAACCTCTAAAAAGACATTTAATTCAAGAGCAATCTATCATGCTTACTTGTAGCTCAAGTCTAACTTAATTTCATTAAATTGATGCAAAATCTTAGCAAGAAGTTGAACCGTACCTATATATCATCAAAACTCTCGGTGGTTTCCCATATATTAATTGACCCCTCCCCCCGATATATATGAGTACCTCCAAGAGAGATCTTTCGTCAAACTTTTAAAGCAACGTACAATTTACTTGTGGCAGTTCAGTTTGTACCTAATAATTTCGATAAATCGCCATAAAATCAATCAAGTGGGAGAAGTTATCTAGGAAGTTTGAGAACTCATAAAACATGGGAAATCGTAAGTACAACATGTTGGTCCACAATATATGTCTGAAAACTTGCCTCATGTGTCATTCAGATCCATATTCTTCAGACTTTCTTTACGGGAAAGAACAATCTCGTCATCACACTCAGAAAATTGAGAATGTTCTTTCTTGAGATAGTAGGAAACTCATAGTGATGGAATTGTTAACTACAACAAGATGCGCCTATAGACCTCCGAAAAGACATTTAATTCAAGAGCAATCTATATGACGCTTACTTGTAGCTCAAGTTTGACCTAATTCCGTTAAATTGTCAAGATGCAAAATCTATCTTAGCAAGAAGTTAAACCTATTGTTAAAACTCTTGGTGTTTTGTGATATATTAATTGACCCCTCGATGGGTACCTCTAAAAGATTTTTCGAAAAACTTTCAAAGCAACCTACAATTTTTTTAGACACAAGGCTAGTAAATTTCTAAGCTACGTATAGTAAGGCCATGTGGGCAGTCTAGAAGTAGCTATGGAAAATACTTTTGGTCCAGCGTTTAGAACTAAAGTGGGTCCACACAACCATGCTAAAAAGAAAAAGAGACTATTATCCACTAAATAGTGGGCCCTCCCAATTTATTCTCTTAGACATAAGTCTAGCACTAGAATCATCTTGAAAAATATTTTTGTTAGCATTACCCACTCCACCATTAAGATATATGTTTAAGAGTTGACACCGTGCTTTCTTTGATGTCTGGGGCCAATGGGCTCAGTACCGTGGGGCCCCATTGTTACTAGTGGTCTAGTTATATCCTATAGCAGCCAAGGAATGTTAGCTCTGACTCCTCTAGCTCTTCCTTCTCGATGAAGCCTCGATGCTCGACTTTGAAGGATGGTTATGAGGGCCGTAGGTGCCTATGGTAACTTCGTCAAGCTCAAGCCCCCCATCGGACAGTCTGAAGACACAATCTTTCGGAGGTGCTCATAGGGGTAGGATGTGCGTTCATGCGTTCATAGGGGTGAGTGTGTGTATGCATTTGTGAGCGTGTGCATTTTGTAGTGGATTTTCACAAAAATGATAGAGATGGGCCTTCCGCTTGTATTAAGTTTTGCTCAGTTTTTCCAAAGTAATTGTAATGGTCACTGGTGTCTAGGGTCTATGGGCTCACTACCGAGGGCCACATTATTAGTGGTTCAATTACATCCCATAGCAGCCAACGAATATAAGCTCCAACCCCCTAGCACCTCCTTCACCATGAAGCCTCGGCGCTTGACTTTGAAGGATGGTTACGAGGGTAGTGAGAGGCGACGTTCCAGTCAATATATAGCGAGGTGCCTATGGTGACTTCGTCAAGCTCAAGCCCCGCGGGATCAGTGTGAAGATCCAGTATTTCTGAAGTGCTCATATGTGTAGGGTATGCATACCTGCATTCATAGGGGTGAGTGTGTGTACGTATTTGTGAGCGTCTCCATTTTGTAATGGGTTTTCGCAAAAAGAGAGGGGGGCCTTTGGTTTATTTATTGAGTTTTGATTTGTTTTCCAAAAGTACTCCATGTAATGCAACTCAAACTAGGTGAGTGATGTTTGAGGGCCCACGGGCTCTCTAGCACGCGCCCCAGTTATCAGTTGTCGAGTTAAATCCAATACGGAGTGGTAGCCAGGAAATGTGAGGACCGGCTCCCCTACCTCTTCCTTCTCCATGAAGCCTCTGCACTAGGATTTAAAGGCGCGCTCTTATTTCCAGCAATGTCGGCGGATTCAGTCATGCCGGTCCGGCGAACGATGGGGGATCTTGATGCGCAAGGCAACCGGGTTAGGTTAAGTATGCCAGAGTTCACGATCTCAGTTTATTTTCTCGAATTCAGCTTTCGGCTTCTCTCCTTTCGGGTTTTTCTCTATTCTGCCCGTCTTGATCGACGATGTTTCCTAGGTTCAGATGCCAGCACGGATGGTAGACATGGAGTGGTACGACATCATTACCGATGCGGATCTCCGGCTCTGGTGCGACTACGCCCTGGCGCCCCATCGTCGCATCGTGTTCGAGGGAACGAACTTTGGCCGCAGGTTCTTGGGTTGCAACTACAAATGTGAGCGCTGCACGTTCGTCCACTGGGTAGATCTACCGCACTCACTTTCGCTGCAGTGCATGATGATGTCGTTGTGGTTACAGCTCGAGATCCGCGATGACCTCGAAGAGGAGGAGAAGGAGCGCCATCAGATGCATGCCGAGGAGATGGCTACAGAGTTAGCGGATGTCTCCAACTCACTACACTCAGTCGTAAATAGGATAGATGCTCTTAGATTTGGGTAATTAGAGATGGACATTAGGTTCTTAACCAAGTATGGTCTGCAATCTAGATATTTAGCATGCTCAGGATGCTTTTGGTGGCTAGCTATAGATTCCACTAATAATTATGTAATCCCCTTTTGTTTACTAGTACTCACCATCTCATAGTACTGCCATGTTAAATTACACTAGGTTAACTAATATGGGAGCAGTTGACAATCTTCTTACGGCCTTTCTGGAGTTTGTGGTTACTACTAAGTGATCTGGTTTATGTGTTACTATTATGTCTATCTATATAAGAGTATCGCTACATTTTTTGCACATTTGTGCACCTCCCCCGCCGCGCACATTCTTTACCTAGCGGCCTCCACCTTTCCATCGCATCAGTGCAATCTCTGGTGAGTCCGCAACCATCCGGATGGTTGTTTAGGTGATTGCTATTTGAAATAGTAGATCTATATGCCACATTAGGAAGCTGGGATCACCATGGATGTAGCCATGGAATTAGTTATAAGGTCCAATGAAAATAGTATATGCTACCAAGAAGAGTCTTTTGAGGATGGGAAGCTTTCCCCCTGGCTTTATTTCACAGAACGGTCCTCTACTGAACAATGCTGACGTAATTTGCTGCATATCATTCATAAACAGATTGTTGTTTGCTGGTGTCCTGCGTTGCTAAGTTCTTTAAATTATATTGATCGTTAAAGGGAAACACACCCAATCCTTGGCATCAGGTTAATGCACGTATCCTTCTTTGCATTGCAAAGTTGATGTGTTCTTTCCTAAAATTTACTGGTTTTGCTGCATTTCATTTAGCATCATGCGCATGTCCCACCTGTGGAGTTGGCATTATCGAGTGATAAGTGTTTTTATGTATCTAGCTGCTTTGCTAGAATTTCAGTAACGTATGCTTTGTCCTTGAAAACATTTTTTTCAATAAAGAGCGATTTATTACTTAAAATGTCCCCTAAAATATACTGATCATTTTTGTTGCATCATGATTTGCAGAAACAAAGTCATTTTGAACTGTTGCCACTTATTACTAAGGCCAGGACTGCTCATGTGCCAGCTAAGAAGGAAAACCCTGAAGTATGGCCCTTTTCATGTCGGTTCTGTTTCCCATGTTTGGGAAATATGCCTCTATGGTTCTTTGCCACTTGTGGTACCACTGTGGAGCTTGCATGATGTGTGCAGCTGAATTTGGATTGTGAAATGAGAATTTGGTTTATTTTTTTTGAAATGAGAATCTGGTTTAATTTTGGATTTGTTATCTGCAGTTTCCACCTTACTCATATTGCTCATGGCGTAATGGTGCTGGTCACTACAAGGATTTGACAATTTCCCATCTCCGAGAGAAATACAAAGCTCATAGACACATGATTTCGTGCCTTCAGGAGAAAGTGAAACACCAGGACGAACAGATTAGGCGCCTAAAGGAAGAAGTGTCCACATCCACTAAGTGAATAGCTGATTTGATTGCAGGACGGAATACATCAATTTCAGTTGCTCATGATGCTACTGTTGATTTTCAAAAGTTCGTGGCTGACAACTTAGGCCCCGAGTTGCCTGATGTGGATGGCGATGAGCTGATTGGCTAGGTGTACGACCGGATCTTGGAACATGTGGGAATGCGAGTTGACAATCTTTTCAATTCGGCTCTAGAAGCAGATGAGACCCTGATAGAAATTCGAGATTCTCCACGCCCATATAGTCCTGATCCTGCAAAAGATGAGGAAATCTGTAAACCATATTGACCGCTCTACTTCCATTTTTGAAGGTCTTGGGTCTCTTATGAGGATGAATGTTTTTTAAATGAGGTACTATAACTGTGTTTTTTCTCTGCTGGTGTGTGGTGTCCACGAATCTACATATTTGATATACTATTATGACATATATATTGGACCTAGCTTTATGTGACTATATTTGGCAACAACAGTCATCTTATTCGAACTTGTGGTGGTTTTTTATCTTTCAATTTTTTTCCTTCTGAGATCTTTTAATGATGATGTTAATGCTAGTTGCGAGTGATTTGTTAGCATGTTTCTGGTAGTAAACCAAAACGTGTAGTTGTAGATTGTGGAATTTCAGGTCGATGTTTGAACTCTAAATCTTGATGTAATAGAAAGGGCAGGCTTCTACCACCTAGAATATTTTACCGAGCAATTGATTGTATCACACGAATAAGTGCACAAACTTGATGTCTGTAGGCAGGAAACTGAGCAACGCAAGTGCACAAACTTGTATCAGTCGTGTGGTTGCTACTAAAAAAGGCAGGGTTCGCAAAAAAATAAAAAAAATAGTGGGGAGAAAGTTAGTTTCGAGTTCGAGGTAGCTCAGTCGTGTGCCCCTCGACCCCATCATCATCTTCTCCGCTTGACCGCCCTCCCTCGACCAGACCGTCCTTGCCGCTCCACCATTGACCACCACCGCACCACCGTTCGCTGGTATGTACGTCCCCAACCTCCAGCCATTACGGGCTTTCTGTAGGATAGAATGCATTTATTTTTGGGGATTGCGAGCTAAATAAGCTCGTGGCGTTTACAGGAAATGGAATTGGCTTTGGCGGATGCATTTGCTGCGTCGGCAGATGCTTGTAAAGCAGAGGTGGATGTTGAAGCAGCACCAGTGGATACATGTGAAGCGGATGTGGAGGCCGATGCTTGTACCGCATCGGAGTCTTGGGCAGTGTTGAGTGATGCTTGAAAAGCGATGGAGGCGCAGTCGAAATCCTCATCAGCTGCTACTTTAAATTTTTTGGCTATGTTGGCTACCACTGCCAAAGCAACGGCTGCGTGGGATGCTAGGAATGCGTTAGCTCGTGGTCATGCTTCTTCAGCACCAATGGCTGTGGCTCATCATTCGTCAGCGGCACCTACTCCATCTGCTCAGAACTCGTGGACCCCATTGTAAGTTCTTTGTTGGATTTTGTCTCCCTGACTTCCTCCCTCTTTTGTGTATTCTGCTCCGGGGGTTTTTCTGGACGTAGTGGATATTAGTTTAAACTAGTAGTACTGGGAACATAAAAAACTATTTAATCACAAAATAGTGATCCAAATGGGATGAAACTTTCACAGGATTCAAACCTAGGCACCGATGATTTACTGATTTTTTTGTCAATTTTTTCGAATAGTTTTACTTTTTAGTTCAAAATCTGAACTATTGTCATTCATTTGATCTAAGATGGAAGGTGGATCCTGGGGTAAGTCATCGTGAGACTTTGGTTCACCAAGTCACTGAAGCTGCGTCCGTTTTTTCTCCTCTTCTTTATGATAAAACCAGAAAATTCAAGTGGGGGCCTTTCTGTCCTCCTCGGTGACCTAAAAAAAGTTCTTCATTCCCTTTGCCCAATTCCGACATGCTGAAGCATTTTGCGGTGCTTTCGTACTACTTTGGTTGATTCCTTGTGTTGTTTAGGTTATTTTGTTGACAAACTCTGCTTTTTAGGTAGTTTTTTAGATGGGTGCAGTTTAGGAAATTTTGATGATAAATTTTCCTATCAAAATGTGTGATGCATTGTGGTGTTTACTTAATTATTTTTTAGGGTTGTGCATTGTGCATTGTGTTGTTTACTTAACTCTGATGATGCACTTTTGCTATTTGCATCATCCTACCAGCTTCGGTGGAAGAACATAGGCAACAATCAACGACTTGCCAGGCGATGTATTTGGTCAGATTCTTGTCAGGCTTCCTCCGCACCCATCCTGCATACTGAGGGCATCAGTCACCCAAAAATGTTGGATGGACTTCATGGGAAGCAACGATTCCAAAAGGCTAACCCTTTCACACAGTAGAGGAATGCCGAGGAGGCTCGATTCTTAACAGATCATAATCTTTACCAATCCATCTTCTAGAAGTTGAACAGGCTGGTGGAAGTACATAAGGCCTACAAACCATATGTACTCCAATGTCGCAATGGTAGGGTGCTACTTCATTATCCGCAAGGGTCTAACTTGATAAACGCCTAGGATCCAATCAGTGGAAGTGAAACAGTGATACCAGAACCACCAATTTGGCGGAGACGTGAGTATGATAGCGGCACAATTCTATGTTCGAGAAATCATGGTAAATTGTCTTCACACTGTTGCAACAATTTCTGGGTTGTTTGGATAGTAATCAATGGTAACCAAGCACTGGTGCAGAGGTACTCATCAGAGTTAGGAAAATGGGAGGACTGGATTAAACTTGCTGACATGCTGGCTAAGATTGATCGCAGGCCGTCAACTCTCATAGGGGACATTTTGTACTGGCCAACAATGAACTCCAGATATATAATTTCCTTCGATAACGTGACAACAAAACTGTGTTATATTGAGTGCCCCCATGAGACACATGATATTTCTAGACGCAATTTTGATGGGTTCGTAGCATGGAAAACAAAAAAAATTCTACCGCAAGAACGAACAAAACCCAGATCTAATCTATTAGACATGTGCAACGAGATAGATATATACTAACCCTCGTAGATCCGAAAGCGTTACGAGATTGGATCTCGTGGTTGATGTAGTCGATCACTTGCCGATCTCAAGATCGTGTGGACGATCCTTCCGGCACCGTGTTCCGGCAGCGCTTCCGTAGTCGGTCACATGTGCGGAGTCGAAGCAGACCTTCCTCTCCCCGTTCCAGCGAGCAGCGGAGGTAGTAGATCTTCTCCACGGAATCCCAGCAGCACGACGGTGTGGTGGTGGTGGTGGAGTAGAGGATTCTGCAGGGCTTCGCCTAAGCCTGAGCAGAGGGAAGGAGGAGGAGAGAGGCGGCGGCTAGGGTTTGGAGTGGAGGGGGCAAGGGGGTGGCGCCCCCACCCCTCTATTTAAAGGAGGGAGGCGCCATGGGAGGGTGAGTCCTAGTAGGACTCCCCTCCCTTCCTTGGCCGGCGGATTGGGAGGGTGGGAGGAGTCCTCCTCCCCCACGACTCCTTGTCTTGCCCCACAAGGACTCCTTGATCCTTTCTTGGTTTTCAAGCAAACTCCAAGAAATCTCCTAGAACCTTCCGGAACATTCCGAAACCTTCTAGAATCCTCATACAAATACTCCGGAACATTTCCTAACTTGAAAATGATCCCAAATATATGAATCTCATTCTCCGGACAATTCCGGATCTCCTCGTGATCTCCCGGATCCAATCCGAGACTCCGAACAACATTCGGTTTCCAACGCATATTCCATATCTACTTAAAACAACTTCGAACCTTAAGTGTGTCACCCTATGGTTCGTGAATATGCAGACATGATGGAGACACCTCTCCGATCAATAACCATCAGCGGGATCTGGAGATCCATAACGGCTCCCACATACTCAACGATGACTTCGTGATCGATAGAACCATGAACATACAAAAGCAATTCCCTTTGTCACGTGATATTCTACTTATCCGAGGTTTGATCGTCGGTATCTCCATACCTAGTTCAACCTCGTTACTGATAAGTACTCTTTACTCGTTCCATGTTATGTCATCCCTTGTGACCTAGTCACATGCTTGCAAGCTAACCAGATGACATTCCACCGAGAGGGCCCAGAGCATATCTATCCGTCATATGGATGGACAAATCCCAATCCTGGTCCATGCGCTTCAACACATACTTTCAGAATACCTAATGACACCTTTATAATACCCAGTTACGAAGCGGTGTTTGATGTCATCAAAGTACCCATCCGGTGATGGTGATTAACATAACCTCATGGTCGAAGGATTAGGTTACTATGCATTTGAAAGCTTATAGTAATACGAACTTAATGACTTGATCTTATGATACGCTTACTATGGGTGTGTGTGTCCATCACATCATTCTCCTAATGATATAACCTTGTTATTAATGACATCCAATGTCCATGATCAGGAAACCATGATCATCATTTAATCAACAAGCTAGTTCCACAAGAGGCTTACTAGGGACTCTTTTATGTTTACAAAACACACATGTATCAGTGTTTGCTTATAATACAATTATAGCATGGGATGTAAATATTCATCATAAACACAAAGATATAATAATAACCACTTTTATTATTGCCTCTTGGGCATATCTCCAACAGTCTCCCACTTGCACTAGAGTCAATAATCTAGATTACATGGTAATATACCTAACACCCATGGCGTTCTGGTGTTGGTCATGCTTTGCTCTAGGGAGAGGTTTAGTCAACGGATCTGCCACATTCAGATCAGTGTGTACTTTGCAAATCTTTATGTCACCATATCGGACATACTCGCGAATAGCATGGAAAGGTAGCTTGATGTGCTTCAGCTTGCTATGTGACCTTAGCTCCTATGCATTAGCTATGGAACCTGTGTTGTCACAGTAGATGGCCATCGGGTCCAACGCACTGGGAACCACGCCAAGTTCAGTAATGAACTCCTTCATCCATATGGCTTCTTGTGCAGCCTCCGAAGCAGCTATGTATTCCGATTCAGTTGAAGATTTCACCACAACGCTTTGCTTGACACTCCTCCAGCTCACTGCAGCACCATTCAAAATAAATACGTAACCAGACTGTGACTTCGAGTCATCTGGATCGGTGTTCCAACTAGCATCAGTGTAACCGTTTACAACAAGCTGTTCATCACCTCCATAAGAAAGAACCATATCCTTAGTCCTATTCAGGTACTTTAGGATATTCTTGACCGCTATCCATTGTTCCATTCCAGGATCACTTTGATATCTGCTAGTCAAACTAACAGCATGTGCTATATCCGGTCTTGTACACAGCATGGCATACATGCTAGATCCTATGGCCGAGGCATAGGGAATATTATTCATCTTTTCTCTATCTTCTGCCATAGCCGGACTTTGAGTCTTACTCAAGGTCTTACCTGACAACATGGGCACGAACCCCTTCTTGCTCTCTTCCATTCTAAACTTCTTTAGAACTTTGTCTAAGTATGTACTTTGTGAAAGCGCTATTAGGCGTCTTGATCTATCTCTATAAATCTTGATGCCTAGAATATATGCCGCTTCGCCAAGATCCTTCATTGACAAACTATTATTCAAATAGGTTTTGACGCTATTAAGAAGTTCTATATCATTCCCAATCAACAATATGTCATCTACATATAGTACTAGGAATGCTACAGAGCTCCCACTCACTTTCTTGTAAATACAAGCTTCTCCATAAGTTTGTATAAATCCAAAGTTTTTGATTACTTTATCAAAACATTGATTCCAACTCCGGGATGCTTGCTTTAGTCCATAAATGGAGCGCTGAAGTTTGCATACCTTGTCAGCATCTTTAGGATCGACAAAACCCTTGGGTTGTACCATATACAACTCTTCCTCAATGTCACCATTAAGGAACGCCGTTTTGACATCCATCTGCCAAATCTCATAATCGAAATATGCAGCAATTGCTAACAAAATCCTCACAGACTTTAGCTTCGCTACTGGTGAGAAAGTCTCATCGTAGTCAACTCCTTGAATTTGTCGGAACCCTTTCGCGACAAGTCGAGCTTTATAGACGGTAACATTACCATCAGCATTTGTTTTTCTTTTGAAAATCCATTTGTTCTCGACAGCCTTACGACCATCCGGTAAGTCCACCAAAGTCCACACTTGGTTTTCGTGCATGGATCCCATCTCGGATTTCATGGCTTCTAGCCATTTGTCGGAATCTGGCCTCGCCATAGCTTCTTCATATGTCGCAGGGTCATCAGTGTTGTCCACCAACATGACGTTCAAGGCAGAGTCATACCAATCAGGAGTGGTACGAACCCTCGTTGACCTGCGAGGTTCTGCAGTAACTTCGTTCGAAGTTTCATGATCACCATCATGAGCTTCCTCTCCAATTGGTGCAGGCAGCACAAAAACATCTTCCGGCGCTACGCTACTCTCAACTCCGACAGAAGGTTCAATAACCTCGTCGAGTTCTACTTTCCTTCCAGTCACTTCTTTCAAGAGAAACTCCTTCTCAAGAAAGGATCCATTCTTGGCAACGAAAACTTTGCCTTCGGATCTATGATAGAAGGTATACCCAATAGTTTCTTTAGGGTATCCTATGAAGACGCATTTCTCTGCTTTGGGTTCAAGCTTATCAGGTTGTAACTTCTTTACATACGCTTCACAACCCCAAACTTTAAGGAACGACAACTTAGGTTTCTTACCAAACCACAATTCGTACGGTGTCATTTCAACGGATTTAGATGGTGCCCTATTTAAAGTGAATGCGGCTGTCTCTAATGCATAGCCCCAAAATCACAGCGGTAAATCTGTAAGAGACATCATAGACAGAACCATATCTAAGAGAGTTAGATTACGACGTTCGGACACACCATTACGCTGTGGTGTTCCCGGCGGTGTCAACTGCGAAAGTATTCCACATTTCTTTAAATGCATGCCAAACTCATAACTTAGATATTCACCTCCGCGGTCAGAACGCAGAAACTTTATCTTCTTGTTACGATGATTTTCCACTTCACTTTGAAATTCCTTAAACTTCTCGAAAGTTTCGGACTTATGTTTCATAAAGTAGACATACCCATATCTACTTAAGTCATCCGTGAGGAATGTGAGAACATAACGATATCCACCACGCGATGCTACACTCATTGGACCGCACACATCGGTATGTATTATTTCCAACAAGTCTGTAGCTCGCTCCATTATTCCAAAGAATGGAGTCTTAGTCATTTTTTCCCATAAGACATGCTTCGCATCTTTCAAGTGATTCAAAATCAAGTGATTCAAGAAGTCCATCAGAATGGAGTTTCTTCATACACTTCACTCCAATGTGACCAAGAAGACAGTGCCACATGTATGTAGAATTATCATTAAATTTTATTCGTTTAGCATCTATGTTGTGAACATGTGTATCACTACTATCGATATTCAATAAGAATAAACCATTCATCTCAGGTGCATTACCATAAAAGATATTACTCATATAAATCGAACAACCTTTATTCTCAGACTTAAAAGAGTAACCGTCTCGCAATAAACAAGATCCAGATATAATGTTCATGCTTAACGCAGGCACCAAATAACAATTATTCAAATTTAAAACTAATCCCGAAGGTAGATGTAGAGGGAGCGTGCTGACGGCGATCACATCAACCTTGGAGCCATTTCCAACGCGCATCGTCACCTCGTCTCTCGCTAGTCTTCATTTATTCCGCAGCTCCTGTTTCGAGTTACAAATATGAGCAACCGAACTAGTATCAAATACCCAGGCACTACTACGATTACCAGTAAGATACACATCAATAACATGTATATCGAATATACCTTTCTTCTTGATGTTGCCGTTCTTCAGATCCGCCAGGTACTTGGGGCAGTTACGCTTCCAGTGACCAGCACCCTTGCAGTAGAAGCATTCAGTTTCAGGCTTAGGACCAGCCTTGGGCTTCTTAGCAGGTGCGGCAGCTTTCTTGCCATCCTTCTTGAAGTTGCCCTTTTTCTTAGGCTTGCCCTGTTTCTTGAAATTGGTGGTCTTATTGACCATCAACACTTGGTGCTCCTTCTTGATCTCCACTTCAGCAGTTTTCAGCATGGACGATAGTTCAGGCAACGTCTTGTTCATGCAGTGCATATTGTAGTTCATCACAAAGTTCTTATAACTCGGTGGCAGTGATTGGAGGACACAGTGAATCCCTAACTCATTAGGAACCGTTATCCCCAACTCTTGGAGCTTGTTTGCGTGCCCAGACATGGTGAGCACATGCTCGCTAACGGAGCTTCCCTCTTCCATCTTACAGGTAAAGAACTTTTCGGAGGCATCATAGCTCTCCACGGCCGCGTGAGTCTCAAAAATGAGCTTGAGCTCCTTAATGATCTCGAACGGGTCGTGGTGCTCAAAATGCTTCTGGAGCTCCGTTTCTACACCGTACAGGATGGCACACTGAACTGTGGAGTAATGATTTTTCCAAGTGGCGTAAACCTTCTTTACGTCATCGGTGGCATCTTCTGCAGGTGGGTCACCTAGCGGTGCTTCGAGCACATAGGTCATCTGACCAGCCCTGAGGACAATCTTCAGACCACAGAGCCAGTCCGTGAAGTTGCTTCCATTGTTCTTAAGCTTTTCTTTCTCTAGGAACGCATTGAAATTGATGGAGAGATTCGCCATAATCTACAACAAATTTGCAAGTAGTTTAGACTAAGTTTATGATAAATTGAGTTCAATTTTAATTCTTAAATTAACTAGGTGAACTCCCACTCAAAACAACATCCCTCACATTGTCTTAGTGATTACACGAACCAAGTCCACTACACCAAGTCCGATCTTCACGAGAGAAGATGTAGTTTCATCGGCGAACAATCTTCATGTTCTTCATATCACTTATATGATTCATGCTCTACCTTTCGGTATTCCGTGTTCCGAGAACATGTATGTACATGCTAGGCTCGTCAAGATTAACCTTAGTTTCTGCATGTGCAAATCTGGCTTGCACCCATTGTATGCACACGTAGAATCTATCACATCCGATCATCACGAGATGCTTCGAGACGACGAGTCTTAGCAACGGTGCCAACTAAGGACGAACACTTTTATTACTTGATATTTAGTGAGAGGGATCATCTTATAATGCTACCGTCGTGATCTAAGCAATACAAGATGCATAAAAGATTAACATCACAGGCAATTCATAATTAGTGTGATATGATATGGCTCTTCCTTCTTATGCTTTTGATCTCCATCTCCAAAGCACGGACATGATCTCCATCATCACCAGCATTGCGTCAAGGTCAGTGGCGCCGCTTCATGGTTGTCCATCATCACTAGCAACTATTACAACTACTTGGAATAAAGCTATTACAAGATGAATAGACACGTAGGTCTTAACAGAATTAAAGACAACCATTAGGCTCCTGCCGGTTGCCATATTACAACAAGGATCATTGCATACATCAAATATAATCACAATCACATGATGGCCATATCACATCACAAAACCCCTGCAAAAACAAGTTAGACATCTCTAATTTTCTTTGCATGTTTTACGTGGTTTGGGGCTTTCGAATAAGAACGGATCTTACCTACGAAACCGAACCACAACGTTGATACAAGTGCTATCAAGTGTAAAGTGTAAATTGGATCTATACTATGGTGGGAGACACCGCAGCCACTTGTGCAAAGCAAGTTACACGTCAAGCATGGAGCAAGTCTCATGTGCGATGACATGTAAGGTTAGCCCGAGCCGCTTCATCCCACCATACCGCAAGATGCAAAGTACACAAAGCAAAAGACGGCATGAGCACCAACGCCCACAAAACCATTGTGTTCTACTCGTGCAACAGATCTACGCATAGATACGGCTCTGATACCACTGATGGGTTCGTAGCATGGAAAACAAAAATATTCTACCGCAAGAACGAACAAAACCCAGATCTAATCTAGATAAAAGCCAAGATCTAATCTCTTAGACATGTGCAACGAGATAGATCTGTACTAACCCTCGTTGATCCAGAAGTGTTACGAGATTGGATCTCGTGGTTGATGTAGTCGATCACTTGCCGATCTCAAGATCGTGTGGACGATCCTTTCGGCGCTGCGTTCCGGCAGCGCTCCAATCAGGTCACAAAAGGAGTCAAGGCACCTTCCTCTCCCTGCTCCAAATGAAAGCGGAGGTAGTAGATCTTCTCCACGGAATCCTAGCAGCACGACGGTGTGGTGGTGGTGGAGTAGAGAATTCTGCAGGGCTTCGCGTAAGCCTGAGCAGAGGGAAGGAGGAGGAGAGAGGCGGTGGCTAGGGTTTGGAGTGGAGGGGGCAAGGGGGTGGCGCCCCCACCCATCTATTTAAAGGAGGGAGGCGCCATGGGAGGGGGAGTCCTAGTAGGACTCCCCTCCCTTCCTTGGCCAGCGGATTGGGAGGGGGGGAGGAGTCCTCCTCCCCCACGACTCCTTGTCTTGCCCGGCAAGGACTCCTTGATCCTTTCTTGGTTTTCAAGCAAACTCCAAGAAATCTCCTAGAACCTTCCGGAACACTCCGAAACCTTCTAGAATCCTCATACAAATACTCCGGAACATTTCCTAACTTAGAAAATGATCCCCAATATATGAATCTCATTCTCCGGACAATTCCGGATCTCCTCGTGATGTCCCGGATCCAATCTGAGACTCCGAACAACATTCGGTTTCCAACGCATATTCCATATCTACTTAAAACAGCTTCGAACCTTAAGTGTGTCACCCTACGGTTCGTGAATATGCAGACATGATGGAGACACCTCTCCAATCAATAACCATCAGTGGGATCTGGAGATCCATAATGGATCCCACATACTCAACGATGACTTCATGATCGATAGAACCATTAACATATGAAACCAATTCCCTTTGTCACGTGATATTCTACTTATCCGAGGTTTGATCGTCGGTATCTCCATACCTAGTTCTACCTCACATCGATAAGTACTCTTTACTCGTTCCATGTTACGTCATCCCTTGTGACCTAGTCACATGCTTGCAAGCTAACTAGATGACATTCCACCGAGAGGGCCCAGAGCATATCTATCCGTCATATGGATGGACAAATCCCAATCTTGGTCCATGCGCTTCAACACATACTTTCAGAATACCTAATGACACCTTTATAACCACCCAGTTATGAAGCGGTGTTTGATGTCATCAAAGTACCCATCCGGTGATGGTGATTAACATAACCTCATGGTCGAAGGATTAGGTTACTATGCATTTGAAAGCTTATAGAAATACGAACTTAATGACTTGATCTTATGCTACGCTTACTATGGGTGTGTGTGTCCATCACATGATTCTCCTAATGATATAAATTTGTTATTAATGACATCCAATGTCCATGATCAGGAAACCATGATCATCATTTAATCAACAAGCTAGTTCCACAAGAGGGTTACTAGGGACTCTTTTATGTTTACAAAACACATATGTATCAGTGTTTCCTTATAATACAATTATAGCATGGAATGTAAACATTCATCATAAACACAAAGATATAATAATAACCACTTTTATTATTGCCTCTTGGGCCTATCTCCAACAAATTTTGTCATTGCTAAGGGGCATAATGGAGATGTTACCCTTGCAGTTATAAGAGACTTCAGTCTAAACACGTGGTCCAGTGCAAGATCATGAACAGGCAAATGGGAAGCTTGGGTGCCTCATATAAACGTTGAGTTGGATATTCTCCTTGTCCTTGATAAATCATGGGCATATAGTGGGAAAGATGCAGTAAGGTTACTCTACGCATTTGAGGAAAGAGAAATGGTGGTTATATTGGCGAAGGAGGGACTATTCGAATTAGATCTTAGCAGCATGAAGTCTAAGAAGTTCAGATCACGTAAACGTTGGTGTACTTTACATCCCTACATTATGACACCTGGTTAGTGCAGTCATTCATGTGCAACCCTTGCATTTTTGTACACCTATGATTTTGCTGATCATTTTGTTCATTTCCTTCAGCAACCGACATGATTCGGAGTGCTAAATTAAAGAAACGAAAAGGAAGTCCTGTCAGCAACACAGCTGATTCAGACTGCAACATCAAGGAGATAAAAATAACACTCGGATGAACAAGCAAGGCTTGTTTGGGCAAACATGTGTTTTCCTAGGTTGTGTTATTTGGAGCTGCAGTCTGATATTTGTTTATTTTGGTAGCTGATGCAACTGTAGCGGCACCTTTGTTTGTGCTACAGTCACAGTGGCAGAGGCTGGAATATTAGAGACGTCTGTTCGTTTTGGGGGCCTATGTGTGTCTAGTAAAACATTGTTTTATATGATGAAATGGTGTTCTCTATATAGTAGTGTATGCGTGATGAAATCTTGTTTTATTTGTTCTACATATACTTTAGCTGTTCTTTGTGTTTTGATAGTATGCTGTAGTAGGAGTATTTTTTCGCAGCAGGCTTTTTATTTGATCTGAATTCGTACTACCATTTAGTTAGTGCTTCCTATAGAAGAGTCTATGCCGACACCTAAATAATTAGTAGACCTTGGTTGCACACCATTTTGACATGCTTGAATCAGAGCTACTTCAGACATTTGTTTGTTGTTATGTTAAACAAACATTCTTGTATCGGAGATCTGCATTTTCATACGCATGGTAGATAATCACTCTACCCGACTTGGATCCCTGAAATAGAGGGAGAACGGCCTAATTTTTTAATTATTCTTTGGACAATCTCTAAATTCAAAATCACTGTCGACCGCCAAAACCTACCGCCTACCCCATTTGAATCGGAGGCATGAGTTGATATGAGTCTCGCCTTAAATTCCTGACCAGATGGCGTTTGAACTACACAACCTTTTTTCTAGTAATAAAAACTTGGCCGACAGCCAAAATCAAAATCGTAATCGAGCGGGAAAATAACCCACCGACCCCGAAGCATTTTGCACCCCCTCTGCTTCAAACGTTTTCAGGCAAAATCACCCACCGAGGTAGTACCATTTTTATATTATTACATGAACCCTGGAAAAAATTAAAATCTGAGTCAAGCGACAAAATTTACCGCCTATGCTGTGTGAATGGAAGGTATCCAAGTTTCTATGCAAAAAAATGTTTATGGATGATCAGTTGATGTGATTCTCGGCCTTGAATTCTTGGACAGATGGCGTACGGTCTACTACCTTTTTTCTATTAGTAGATGGAGGCTAGCCAAATTCAAAATCTCAATCGAGCGGCAAAATCACCCACCTACCAAGCATTTCCCGCCCCATCGTTTCAAAAATTTGAGCCAAAATATCCCACCGACCGGGGGAGTACCATTTTTCTATTATTATTATTAGATGGGCGCAATCCAAATTCAAATTCTCAATCGAGCGGCAAAACGACACACCAACCTTGAAGCATTTCGCGCCCTTCTGTTTCAAAAACTTTAGAATTTAAAATTCCAAATTTACCCATTCTTCAAATGACTAATGGGCATGCTAAAGTCGGTAGCTCGGGGGCACGATCGTAATTATTTTTTCTGCTCACCTCTATGGTCTCGATTCCCCCAGTTTTTCCCGCCGGCCCTCCCAAAAATCCCAAGCTCCTCTATCCCCTCCACGACCACCACATGCACCATCGCGCAGCCGCCTCACCGACGCTCACCCACCAGATCTAGGAGCTGCGGTGTCGTTCACCATGCCGATGGCGTCATCGACTTCCCAAACTCTGCTTCCTCGCCGCCGAAAGCTACCCAACCGTACCGGATCCGCTTCACCGGTGTCCACCAGGCGTGATCTAATTCAAAGAGTTCCATGTCCACGGCTCCAGAAAAGCTGCATGGCCGTCGTTGTTCACTGCACCGGATCTACCTCAGCGACGCTCTCGTCCACCGCTTTCAAGCCGGCATCGTCCGCCCAAGATCTGCTTCCCCGACGTCAACAACCACCACAACTACAGCACCCTCGGTGACCTGGACATCACTCGCACGGTACCGATGATGCTTAGGCGCCTCTCCGACCAAGGTTAACTAAATCTCCAACCCGTTTTTGTTTTGTCAGCGGTATAGCAGGTTCAAGCATGTCCTAGTGAACTGCATTTTTCTAATCGTGCTAGTACATACAAGTCACTGGGCACGCCTGTTCTTCGTGCTAGTACATACAATGTCATTAGACATATTGGTTTGCATTCACTTCTCTACAAATATCAAGTCATGCACATGTCTGTTATTTTGTCATGCACATATTCTTATCTTAGCTGCTCTGTACACCAGTAAATGCCTGCTATTGTGTAGTTCCTACAAAATGTAATGTCAGTGGAAAATATTAGTGTGGGTTCCCTACTACGTAGTTACTGACTCTATCTGGTTAATCCTGAGCTAAGTTCCTGCTATTATTTCCTCCCTAGCATCATTTTGCTATCCTGTGGTACTCGTTCAAACTCTTCGTACTAGTTCGATTATAATTTTGTTGTTGCCATCTGGTTCTTCAAAAGCTACAACACTGACTATTTTTGTTTTCTTTGCGTAGAGCTTAAAAAGGCAACACTGAACATGTTGGTTTGTAGAGCCTACAGGTCCACCAGTGATGCCATTATATATTTTCTGTATCTGGTGCTGGTTCGTCCTAATCAACGACATAATTATTCTTTACTGTATAGTTCATTCGTGTTTTCCATTCCTGCTCAACAAGTTCTGGTATGATGCGGTTATAATTTCTATGTGGTTTATTCTTAGCTATGAAAGTAACTGCATGCCATTGTGTAGCTCACCGCAAATTCTGAGTAACCCAATGTCTCTTGCATTCTAGGAGATACCATTGCTTCCATATATATTTGCTGAAATGACCTGGCTAGTTTATACTGAAATTCTAAGAAACACTTTGTTTGATTGCTCATTTCATTGTTGGCATACTTGTCTAATGCTTGTTTGTCCTGTTCTGCAGGTTCACAAGCCACACCATTATATCTTGTATCTGGTTTTGGTTCGTCCTAGGCAATGACATAACTATCCTCTACTATATAGTTCATTCATGGTTTGCGTTCCTGCTCGACAAGTTTGTATTATGCAGTTATAATTCCTATCTGGTTCATTCTTAGCTATGAGTAGTTTGTCTTCTTTGCTGTATTAACTTGTTATTAGTTAGTTTTAGACTGTAACTATTTCTATCGCCACCAAAGAGGGGACTGCAAGATCATATCTCAAGGTCGTTTTCCAATGTAGCTGTCACACTCAAAGGGAGATGAAGTTGATGGATTGAGAAAGAAAATTGAGGACTCTGCTATCAAGTTGATTCGCAACTGAAGCGCTGAATTTTATTTCCCTTTTGTTCATATTTTGTAATATTTTTAAGAAGTTTGCAGCTGATGTAATATCTAGATAACTCGCATAGGCCATGTAGGCATTTAGTTGACGTCGTCCACGCATGGTGGTACCATAAATGCACCAGCCAGGTCGATCAGGTTTCAGAATTACCGAAACTGTAATGGTAAGTAACCAAAACAGTAACATGAAAAAACAGTGACAGACCAAAACAACAACAATAACTAGCTAAAACAACAACATGACAAAACAGTAAACAAATAGGAACAAGAATGCATGAACAAAGAATACGTCCGAAATAGTAATAGGTCAAACAAGAAAGGCCAAAACAAGAATGCCAAAATAGTAATGCATCAAAACAAGAATATGCCAAACAAAGAGTGTGCCAAAACACCAAAGACCAGAAAGGGCAATCCAACATAGTAACAGGCTAGAATACTAACAGGCCAGAACAGTAACAAGCCTGAATAGTTATAGGCCAGAATAGGGGCAACCAGGACAATAACGGGCCAGAACAGTAAAGGGCCACAACAATAACGAACATGAATAGTAGACGGCCAGAACAGTAACGATCTAGAATAGTAAAAGGCCAGAACAGTATCGGACCTTCTCAAAATTGGGCTGTTCGTAGGAGGCCCATGACGAGCTGTGAGAACAGTGACGGGCTGACCGTGGGCTTTAACAGTATCAGGCCTACTTCATGCAGCCCGTTAACGGGCCGCATAGTATTCGAAAAGTGTGGGATTTTGTAGGCCGAAACAGTAATGGGCCTGACATTCGCTAGCCCTTGCTGGCCACATCTTTGGGCCCATTTCAAACATTGGCGGACGAAATAGTAACGGGCCGTAATCTTATTGGGTTCTCTTGATGGGCCGTCCCACTTAATTATGAGCATGCCTTGGCTGGGCCTGGCTTCTACCACAGTGGTAACTGGTCGCTAACGGTGTTTGCCACGTGGCATTTTGCATGACATCAGCAGTCAACGCGGCTGGTGAACACATATATGATGGAACAAGTTTTCGTGGCTGAAGGGTGCGATCCACCATGGTCAGGAAAAAAACCATGGTAGATTCTTTTGTGATGGGGCTTTTACCACGATGGGCATCTATCGTAGAAGACTTTTTAGCCACGAAAAACGAGCCTTCAACCAAGAAAATCGTCCATTGTAAAATCCAACTTTTCTTGTAGTGAGGGTTTTCTTACCATGGTTTGACACATGGAGTGTCATTGCATGTGTTCTTTTCCAAAATACACTGATCCTCATGGCCACACACACTCAAGTGGGTGTCGTGATGCAACCAATGTCACACTGGTGCTCCATTGCATTCCAATATGGCATTCTAGCATGTGCTCGGGCTTTGTGACCATGGTTTGACACATGGAGTTTCATTGCATGTGTTATTTTCCAAACCACAATGATCCACATGGCCATGCACACTCAAGTGGGTGTGGTGATGGAACCTCTGTCACACTGGTGCTCCATTGCATGTCAATGTTGCATTCCAGCATGTCCTAGGGCTTTCTAACCATGGTTTGACACATGGAGTGTCATTGCGAGTGTACTTTTCCAAACCACACTGATCCACATGGCTACACACACTCAAGTGGGTGTGGTGAAGCAACCTCTTTCACACTGGTGCTCCATTGCATTCCAATGTTACATTCTAGCATGTTCTAAGGCTTTGTGACCATGGTTTGACACATGGAGTGTCATTGCCTCCGTTCTTTTCCAAACCACGCTGATCCACATGGCCACACAAGGTCAAGTGGATGTGATGATGCAACCTCGGTCACGCTGGTGCTCCATTGTATTCCAATGTTCAATTCCAGCTTGTTCTAGGCTTTCTGACCATGGTTTGACACATGGAGTGTCATTGCATGTGTTCTTTTCCAAACCACGCCGATCCACATGTCCACACACACTCAAGTGGGTGTGGTGATGCAACCTCTGTCATACTGGTGCTTCATTGCTATAATATCCCAATTTAAGCAACTCTGATTTGTTGACCAGAATGCAAAAATCAGGGGGAACAAAAACTTTTTCTTGTTTATGGGTGCAGTGTTTACTTGTTGTGTGTTTGCAATTGTGCATGTGAGTGTATAACTTATGATACTCCTCACCTCACCATCAGCTGACAAAAGCTACTTACCAAAACTATCCTGGCTCATTTTACATATTCTCAAAACCTGAACCAAGATGCTTATGCAACCAAAACTATTTTAGTAGCTTCTAATGACAAAACTATGGAGAAATATTTAATATAACCTCCTTATGTTTTCAAGACAGAACCTTCAACTACTCTTACCTTTAGGATCCCCAAAACCTTTCTGAAAGCTTTTGATTTCTACTCTTGGTAGAGGTACCAAGGACTCTCATCCTATTCAAAACCTGAACCTCTTCAAAATGCCCCAACCCCACCTCAAGCTAAGCTTGATGGTAACCCAAGTAGTGGTTTAGCTTAGTTATAAGATGAGTTGCCTTGATCTACTGCTTGACTTGTTTGCTTAGGAAGTCGTATGAGCCACTCTAGGAGATCATCACTAGGATCAAGAGGTTCCCAAACCAGCACATCCCCAGCAAGTTTGCAAAGCAAGATAAATCTCTAGATACTAGGGGTCATCTAAAACCCTTAACCAGATCCATTCTACAATGATCCATTCTAGAAACTTCCAAGTCCATGAAGTCCAATCTCAAGCATGGATCCCTCCTACTCCCTCGACACTTCAATATCATACACTTGATGATGCTTTGGTACCTTGCAACCTTTCAAAAACATCCCCTCTCCTAATCTAGTCAAAAACACAAAATCACCTTTCTGAATGCCTCCCTTTCTCAACCCTTGTGCCTCTTTAGAAATGCATCTAAACCATCTGGTTACCCATCCTAAGGACTACCAAGGACCACTTCTGCCTTTGGTTAGATCATCCTCCAACCCACTTGTTCTTGATGGTTTTGCAGGCAAGAAAATAACATTTCCTGCAAATCTAGTCATCATGCCTACTTTGACAGAATCTCACACCATCATTCAAACTTCTATGGACCAACTCTTTACATGGTGGTGTTCTACTCATACAGGTCTATCAAAACCTACTTCACTTGTTCCAAGTGGATCCTTGAGCTTATTAAACCCACGTGATTTATAAGGCATCATGACTCAACTGGTATGGCAGCCTTATTTTCAACAAAGTTTGCCAACATTTCTAGATCACCTCAAATGCAATTAATCCAAACTCCTTCTTCCATGATCATCTATATGACTTGGTATAACTATCCATATATCCCTTGCATCAAGGTGAACTCTGAACTCCAAGATACAACCATGTTTTGATGTTATGAAATTAACACCACCCTAGATCCCTAATCTAGTGTATTCCACCAAAATCAACTTGGATTCTCCAATCCCAAGGTTTCAAATGCTTGATACACCTTGTCTACATCATATACCTTGATCATCAAGATTTATCAAATATTAACCATAATTATTATGGCTTCAAATCTATTTAATTCCTTTAATTGACAAAATCTACAAACCCATTTCCCAATGGAAAGTTTGGTTTTTGTCAAAACACTTCCCCAACGTTTTGCTCATGTGAGTTCCATATATCATACCCTACCTTCCCATCTCAAAAATAAATATTTTTGAAGAGCTTTATTATTTCTTTTTGCCCATTTTCTTAAATGGCTGAATTGGAATAATAATTGTCTTAAATACTTTTAAGCCACAATAAATCTTGGGAAAATTTCCCTAAGTGTGTATTCACATTTGGAATTCTCCCACACTAAAAACCCACCTTGTGGAATGTAGAAATATCAGATGATCTTCTAGAAACCACTTCTTCCCTTTTTGAATAAATGGATTTATGAGGACTAAAACCCCTTATAAAAATCCCAAATAAATCCTAGGAGACTACCTTGACCTCATCTATCTCCTAGTACCTTTTTCCTCATCTTGCCCAATGCAAGATTTTAGACTTTCTTCATAACCACCAACTTGATCAAAATTGCCAAGTAAGAAAAACCACTACTCAAACCACTTCAAAATCTCATCAAAACTTGCTCAATGCATCTCCTCAGCACGAGGACACACCCCAGGTCGACACCACTATAGCTCCACCCTTGCCCTTGCCCTTCTTACCCTTGTACTAGTAGAGAGAGAGAGAGAGACAAAGAAATCTTACAAGATTTACCCAAATTAATTACCACAGCTGCCCTACCCCTCCCTGCCCGAGCCAATCCCCTTCCTACCCCTCCCCACCGTCCTCTAGGCCAACCACAGGCCAGCAATCCTCTCCCACATGTACAAAGTGGACATTTGCACCCTAGATCCCTCCTCCTCGGTTTATAAGCCAGCAGTCCACCCCAGCATGCCCTCTGCCCCTCATTTGCTCCCTCTCCTCCCCACTTACCTCCCCAGCACTCCCTCTTCCTCCCTGCTCTGTGTTGTCCAGAAGAAGAAGAAGGAGGAGATCTCGGCCTCCTCCAAAAACCGAGCACGGCTCTCTCCTCTAAGCTCCTCTCCTCCTGCATGTCCCTCTCCGGAGATCTTGACATGCAGCAACCCCTAGAGGATCTCCGGCGAGCCCCAGCGAGCTCCGTTCAGTCTTCGTCGTGCGAGCCGTCTCCCGGCGACCACCACCGCCGTGCCGCCCCTCGATCTGCTCGCCGTCATCGATCGCGTCGCCCTGCCTCCTCCAAGTCATCTCCCGAGCCCTCAGGTGAGCTCTCCGTCACGTGCTGTCCTCTGCTAGGGTTAGCTCTCATCACCGGCGTGCACAGGTGGAAGACAGCCACGAGCCGTCGACCCCCCATCTAATCGAACGACCCACAGCTGGCGATACCTCTTCACCCTGGTGCCCTTGCAGACCACTGGGCCCCGCCCAGCGGGATTCAAATGCCACTCCCGCCGGCGACCCCCTCCCCTGCTGGGCCGAATTGGCTCAGTGGCCCATCTCCTCCCGCAGATCAAGCCCGATACCCCCCTCTGCTTTATTCTTTTTCCCTATATCTGCTAGAGTTGCTGTTTGGTTTTAATCCAAACAAAAATGTAAAAAGATGATTCTGACCAGATCCAAAATCTTGGTGTACCTTGTCACCTAACTAAATTTCTCAGAGAGTTTTATATCTCCACCTGGAAAGAACCAAGGCTCTATTGGAAGGTATTCGAAATACCTGTGATCTAGCATAGGTCTTATGCCAAGGTGAACAGAAGTGTGTCTTTAACAAGAATAACAAAGACAACCTTTATCTGCCTTGGATAAATTCTCTAGGTCAAACCAAATGTGGTATTTACCTGATCCCACCTCCTAGTACCTCATAATATCAGTATTTATCAAAACCCAGCAGCTCAGAATTTATTGAGCTCTGGTTGAATTTTAGTGATTTAAATACTTCTGTAAGGGGTATTTTCACTAAATAAATCACTCCAGGAGTTTGAAAACTCCGAAAAGAGTGAATCCAATTTCTACAGAATGGTAATCTAAGTGCCCACCACATGCCTTTGGAATCAACTCAAGAGCTTCTGTAGATTTAATCTGGTGAAAAGGAGAAAAACCATAGAGAACTGCCTTTGGGAATTTCCTGAGGGATTCTGGTTTTTTTAGACTTGATTCCAACTCTATGTGGTTCAGTACATCAAACATTACCTAACCACCCAAGGAAATAATTTTTCGAGCTCCAGATAAATTCTGGTGAATTATTCCCTCAAACTAGAGTTATTACCACTATAAAAATCATAATTAAATCTAGGTAATTGATAATCAAGTGAAACCACTTGTGTTAGTTTTGTTTTGTCAAGACCTATCTGAGGATATCACTTTTGCACATTGGTATCCTACATACCTAAGAACCCCATTCCAAGTTAATGGTATTTATCCTAGACATCTATCTTCCAAGAGAAAAACACTACAATGGCAATTTACTAATTCCACTACTAGGACCCAACTTCTCCAAAACCTACCAAGTTAAGTAGTATTCAGTATGCATGTTTGCTGTATGGTTTGATGCTTGTATGCCCTGTATTGATTGTGGTATTGTCTGCTTGCATGTATACCCAATGACGGCGATTGTGTGAGTGTTTGACGACCAGAAGGAAGGGACTTCTTATTATTATTTATTGGGTATTATTGGTTATTTAAAGAAGTCCAGGGACTTATTCCTGATCACAGGAAAGCCACCATTCCTGAATTCTGATACTTGCCCTACTCTCTTTATTACCTGTTTTGTATCCTCTTTATAAATTGCATTACTGATGTACATGTCTTGTTTTAGAAATACTGCGCTAATAACTTGGCTCCCCAAAGTTATGACTTTGTGTCCCTCGTGGCACCACCTTGGTGTACCTACCATTTTATCCCTTTAGACTGAGAGTATGATGGTTAGCATCCTACCTCGTTGAAATCCTCGGCTTTGAGAAAATGAACTGTTTTGGGATTTACCATACTAAAAAATGTTTAAAAATTGTTTTGGGAAAACCCTTGGGAAGAGGCATCATTCCAAGCGGATGTTTTAACAAAATAAATGGTGTTGATGAGAAATGAGAAAGTGAAGGGATGTTCTACGCCTTTACCAGAACAATTCTATAAGTGCAACCGCATTACCCCAGGTGCTGGGGCTTAGCTCGTAGTTTGTCTTCATTAGCCGAGGCAGCTTGTACAATGCTTACAGGGAGAGATCCCTTGAATCCCGGGCAGGCGCTAACAGATCTACGATCTAGAGCCTATAGTTTGCATCGGCAAGAGTGAGCCTGTTCTGGCAGGAGTGCCGGTTCAACAATTGGGTCTCCCGCAGACGGTGTGACTTAGGTGGTACGGAAGGAAGTGGAGTCACCAGATTAAGGTATATGCCAAGATGCGGCTTGGGTATACGCGTGTACGGAAGGCAGGACTATGGCTGGGAGCCACATACTCATTGCCGAGGAGAACAAACCCAAAAGGAAAAGCAGCCTTTGCTAGGGTCTACAGTTGGTAGTGGGTCGTGGTTGTATCCCGCGGATGTATTGATTCTTTTGGGGAAAGTGCGCAAACTCTGCAGAGTATAATCTATTCGAATAGCCGTGTCCACGGTCAAGGACGGTTGTAATGGTGTTGGCTAGGAGTACCCAACCAGTGTTTGTTTGGGAAGGATGATGGAAGTATGGAGGTTCCGGGGGAACTTGAGTCCGAAAGTTTTGTTTTGACCATAGGTGGTCAAAGAGGTTTACAAAAGGGTTTTTACTCCAAAACTGTTTTCAAAAAGTTTTTCAACAAAGATATGGGAATATCTTGACTTACAAAACAGAGTCATGTTTTCAAAACTCTTTTTCAACAAAGAAATGGAGATGCCATAACTTCAAGAGATAGTCTAGATTTTTCGAAAGCAACCCTAGATAGAGCTATCTCGCCACAGCCAGAATTGCATTTCCTTATTTCTCCTATCTTGGTGGTTTGCGAGTACATTCAATAGTACTCATGGCATTTTCCCTGGTTATTTACATGAACAGACTTTCAGAGGTTCGACATCGGAAGATTAAGGTGGCGTCTAGCGAGCTAGGCCATCTTCCCAGTCAGTCGCCTATATGTTGAGGCACGATTGGGCTCTACGAGCAATGATGTTCCGCTGCGAAAGATATGGTAGCCATAATGGCATTTATGTAAGTCTTGTAAATTCGTTATGTTTTGGATGTTGTAATGATACTTGTCGGTTATGTTCCACGGCTCACTGATCATGGGAACATGGATATATACATAACAAGGATTTCTCGGATGGTTAATCTGGGGAGCCCACAATTGCATTCCAATGTTGCATTCTAGCATGTTCTAGGGCTTTGTGACCATGGTTTGACACATGGAATGTCATTGCATCTGTTCTTTTCCAAACCACAATGATCCACATGGCCACGCACACTCAAGTGGGCGTGGTGATGCAACCTTTGTCACACTGGTGCTCCATTGCATTTCAATGTTGCATTCCAGCATGTCCTAGGGTGTTCTGACCATGGTTTGACACATGGAGTGTCATTGCATGCGTTCTTTTCCAAACCACACTGGTCCACATGGCCACACACACTCAAGTGCGTGTAGTGATGCAACCTCTGTCACATTGGTGCTCCATTGCATTAAAATGTTCCAATCTAGCTTGTTCTAGGGATTTCTGACCATGGTTTGACACATGGATTGTCATCGCATGTGTTCTTTTCCAAAATACACTGATCCTCATGGCCACACACACTCAAGTGGGTGTGGTGATGCAACCTATGTCACACTGGTGCTCCATTGCATTCCAATGTGGCATTCCAGCAAGTGCTACGGCTTTCTGACCATGGTTTGACACCTGGAGTGTCATTGCATGTGTTCTTTTCCAAACCACGCTGATCCACATGGCCATACACACTCAAGTGGGTGTGGTGATGCAACCTCTGTCGCACCAGTGCTTCATTGCATTTCAATGTTGCATTCCAGCATGTCCTAGGGCTTTCTAACCACGGTTTGACACATGGAGTCTCCTTGCATGTGTTCTTTTCCAAACCACGCTCATCCACATGTCCACACACACTCAAGTGGGTGTGGTGATGCAACCTCTGTCACACTGGTGCTTCATTGCATTCCAATGTTGCATTCCAGCATGTTCTAGTGCTTTGTGACCATGCTTTGACACTTGGAGTGTCATTGCATCTGTTCTTTTCCAAACCACAATGATCCACATGGCCACCCACACTCAAGTGGGTGTGGTGATGCAACCTCTGTCACACTGGTGCTTCATTGCATTCCAATTTTGCATTCCAGCATGTTCTAGTGCTTTGTGACCATGGTTTGACACTTGGAGTGTCATTGCATCTGTTCTTTTCCAAACCACAATGATCGACATGGCCACACACACTCAAGTGGGTGTGGTGATGCAACCTCTGTCACACATGTGCTCCATTACATTTCAATGTTGCATTCCAGCATGCCCTAGGGCTTTCTGACCATGGTTTGACACATGGAGTGTCATTGCGTGTGTTCTTTTCCAAACCACACTAAACCACATGGCCACACACAATCAAGTGGGTGTGGTGAAGCAACCTCTTTCACACTGGTGCTCCATTGCATTCAAATGTTGCATTCTAGCATGTTCTAGGGCTTTCTGACCATGGTTTGACACATGGAGTGTCATTGCATGCGTTCTTTTCCAAACCACAATGATCCACATGGCCACACACACTCAAGTGGGTGGGGTGATGCAACCTCTGTCACACTGGTGCTCCATTGCACTCCAATGTTGCATTCAAGCATGTTCTAGGGCTTTCTGACCACGGTTTAACACATGGAGCATCATTGCATGTGTTCTTTTCCAAACCACACTGATCCACATGGCCACACATAGTCAAGTGGGTGTAGTGATGCCACCTCTGTCACACTAGTGCTCCATTGCATTCCAATGTTCCATTCCAGCTAGTTCTAGGGCTTTCTGACCATGGTTTGACACATGGAGTGTCATTGCATGTGTTCTTTTCCAAAATACACTAATCCTCATGGCCACACACACTCAAGTGGGTGTGGTGATGAAACCAATGTCACACTGGAGCTCCATTGCATTACAATGCGGCATTCCAACATGTGCTAGGGCTTTCTGACCATGGTTTGACACCTGGAGTGTCATTGCATGTGTTATTTTACAAACCATGCTGATCCACATGGCCACACAAACTCAAGTGGGTGTGGTGATGCAACCTATGCCACACTGGTTCTTCATTGCATTCCAATGTTGCATTCTAGCATATTCTAGGGCTTTTTGACCATGGTTTGACACATGGAGTGTCGTTGCATCTATCCTTTTCGAAACCACAATGATCCACATGGCCACACACACTCAAGTGGGTGTGGTGATGCAACCTCTATCACACTGGTGCTCCATTGCATTTCAATGCTGCATTCCAGCATGTCCTAGGGCTTTCTGACCATGGTTTGACACATGGAGTGTCATTGCGTGTGTTCTTTTCCAAACCACAACGATCCACATGGCCACACACACTCAAGTGGGTGTGGTGATGCAAATTCTATCACGCTGGTGCTCCATTGCATTCCAATGTTCCATTCCATCTTGTTCTAGGGCTTTCTGACCATGATTTGACACATGGAGTGTCATTGCATGTGTTCTTTTCAAAAATACACTGATCCACATGGCCACACACACTCAAGTGGGTGTGGTTATGCAACCTATGTCACACTGGTGCTCCATTTCATTCCAATGTGGCATTCCAACATGTGCTGGGGCTTTCTGACCATGGTTTGACACATGGAGTGTCATTGCATGTGTTCTTTTTCAAACCACGCTGATCCACATGGCCACACACACTCAAGTGGGTGTAGTGATGCAACCTCTGTCACACTGGTGCTTCATTGCATTCCAATGTTGCATTCCAGCATGTTCTAGGGTTTGTTACCATGGTTTGACAGATGGAGTGTCATTGCGTGTGTTCTTTTCCAAACCACACTCATCCACATGGCCACACACACTCAAGTGGGTGTGGTGAAGCAGCCTCTTTCACACTAGTGCTCCATTGCATTCCAATTTTGCATTCCAGCATGTTCTAGGGCTTTCTGACCATGGTTTGACACATGGAGTATCATTGCATGTGTTCTTTTCCAAACCACAATGATCCACATGGCCACACACACTCAAGTGGGCGTGGTGATGCAACCGCTGTCACACTGGTGCTCCATTGCATTCTAATGTTGCATTCCATCATGTTCTAGGGCTTTCTAACCATGGGTTGACACATGGAGCGTCATTGCCTGTGTTCTTTTCCAAACCACACTGATCCACATGGCCACACACAGTCAAGTGGGTGTAGTGATGCAACCTCTATCACACTAGTGCTCCATTGCATTCCAATGTTCTATTCCAACTTGTTCTAGGGCTTTCTGACCATGGTTTGACACATGGAGTGTCATTGCATGTGTTCTTTTCCAAAATACACTGAACCTCATGGCCACACACACTCAAGTGGGTGTGGTGATGTAACCTCTGTCACACTTGTGCTCCATTGCATTTCAATGTTGCATTCCAGCATGTCCTAGGGCTTTCTAACCACGGTTTGACACATGGAGTCTCCTTGCATGTGTTCTTTTCCAAACCACGCTCATCCACATGTCCACACACACTCAAGTGGGTGTGGTGATGCAACCTCTGTCACACTGGTGCTTCATTGCATTCCAATGTTGCATTCCAGCATGTTCTAGTGCTTTGTGACCATGCTTTGACACTTGGAGTGTCATTGCATCTGTTCTTTTCCAAACCACAATGATCCACATGGCCACACACACTCAAGTGGGTGTGGTGATGCAACCTCTGTCACACACATGCTCCATTACATTTCAATGTTGCATTCCAGCATGCCCTAGGGCTTTCTGACCATGGTTTGACACATGGAGTGTCATTGCGTGTGTTCTTTTCCAAACCACACTGAACCACATGGCCACACACACTCAAGTGGGTGTGGTGAAGCAACCTCTTTCACACTGGTGCTCCATTGCATTCAAATGTTGCATTCTAGCATGTTCTAGGGCTTTCTAACCATGGTTTGACGCATGGAGTGTCATTGCATGCGTTCTTTTCCAAACCACAATGATCCACATGGCCACACACACTCAAGTGGGTGGGGTGATGCAACCTCTGTCACACTGGTGCTCCATTGCACTCCAATGTTGCATTCAAGCATGTTCTAGGGCTTTCTGACCACGGTTTAACACATGGAGCATCATTGCATGTGTTCTTTTCCAAACCACACTGATCCACATGGCCACACACAGTCAAGTGGGTGTAGTGATGCAACCTCTGTCACACTAGTGCTCCATTGCATTCCAATGTTCCATTCCAGCTTGTTCTAGGGCTTTCTGACCATGGTTTGACACATGGAGTGTCATTGCATGTGTTCTTTTCCAAACTACACTAATCCTCATGGCCACACACACTCAAGTGGGTGTGGTGATGCAACCAATGTCACATTGGTGCTCCATTGCATTACAATGCGGCATTCCAGCATGTGCTAGGGCTTTCTGACCATGGTTTGACACCTGGAGTGTCATTGCATGTGTTATTTTACAAACCATGCTGATCCACATGACCACACAAACGCAAGTGGGTGTGGTGATGCAACCTATGCCACACTGGTGCTTCATTGCATTCCAATGTTGCATTCCAGCATATTCTAGGGCTTTGTGACCATGGTTTGACACATGGAGTGTCATTGCATCTGTTCTTTTTGAAACCACAATGATCCACATGGCCACGCACACTCAAGTGGGTGTGGTGATGCAACCTCTGTCACACTAGTGCTCCATTGCATTTCAATGTTGCATTCCAGCATGTCCTAGGTCTTTCTAACCATGGTTTGACACATGGAGTGTCATTGCGTGTGTTCTTTTCCAAACTACAATGATCCACATGGCCACACACACTCAAGTGGGTGTGGTGATGCAAATTCTATCACACTGGTGCTCCATTGCATTCTAATGTTGCAATCTAGCATGTTCTAGGGCTTTCTGACCATGGTTTGACACATGGGGCGTCATTGCCTTTGTTATTTTCCAAACCACACTGATCCACATGGCCACACATAGTCAAGTGGGTGTAGTGATGCAACCTATGTCACACTGGTGCTCCATTGCATTCCAATGTTCCATTCCAGCTTGTTCTAGGGCTTTCTGACCATGATTTGACACATGGAGTGTCATTGCATGTGTTCTTTTCAAAAATACACTGATCTACATGGCCACACACACTCAAGTGGGTGTAGTGATGCAACCTATGTCACACTGGTGCTTCATTGCATTCCAATGTTGCATTCCAGCATGTTCTAGTGCTTTGTGACCATGGTTTGACACTTGGAGTGTCATTCATCTGTTCTTTTCCAAACCACAATGATCCACATGGCCACACCCACTCAAGTGGGTGTGGTGATGCAACCTATGTCACACAAGTGCTCCATTGCATTTCAATGTTGCATTCCAGCATGCCCTAGGGCTTTTCACTGTGGTTTGACACATGGAGTGTCATTGCGTGTGTTCTTTTCCAAACCACACTGAACCACATGGCCACACACACTCAAGTGGGTGTGGTGAAGCAACCTCTTTCACACTGGTGCTCCATTGCATTCAAATGTTGCATTCTAGCATGTTCTAGGGCTTTCTGACCATGGTTTGACACATGGAGTGTCATTGCATGCGTTCTTTTCCAAACCACAATGATCCACATAGCCACACACACTCAAGTGGGTGGGGTGATGCAACCTCTGTCACACTGGTGCTCCATTGCACTCCAATGTTGCATTCAAGCATGTTCTAGGGCTTTCTGACCACGGTTTAACACATGGAGCATCATTGCATGTGTTCTTTTCCAAACCACACTGATCCACATGGCCACACACAGTCAAGTGGGTGTAGTGATGCAACCTCTGTCACACTAGTGCTCCATTGCATTCCAATGTTCCATTCCAGCTTGTTCTAGGGCTTTCTGACCATGGTTTGACACATGGAGTGTCATTGCATGTGTTCTTTTCCAAACTACACTAATCCTCATGGCCACACACACTCAAGTGGGTGTGGTGATGCAACCAATGTCACATTGGTGCTCCATTGCATTACAATGCGGCATTCCAGCATGTGCTAGGGCTTTCTGACCATGGTTTGACACCTGGAGTGTCATTGCATGTGTTATTTTACAAACCATGCTGATCCACATGACCACACAAACGCAAGTGGGTGTGGTGATGCAACCTATGCCACACTGGTGCTTCATTGCATTCCAATGTTGCATTCCAGCATATTCTAGGGCTTTGTGACCATGGTTTGACACATGGAGTGTCATTGCATCTGTTCTTTTTGAAACCACAATGATCCACATGGCCACGCACACTCAAGTGGGTGTGGTGATGCAACCTCTGTCACACTAGTGCTCCATTGCATTTCAATGTTGCATTCCAGCATGTCCTAGGTCTTTCTAACCATGGTTTGACACATGGAGTGTCATTGCGTGTGTTCTTTTCCAAACTACAATGATCCACATGGCCACACACACTCAAGTGGGTGTGGTGATGCAAATTCTATCACACTGGTGCTCCATTGCATTCTAATGTTGCAATCTAGCATGTTCTAGGGCTTTCTGACCATGGTTTGACACATGGGGCGTCATTGCCTTTGTTATTTTCCAAACCACACTGATCCACATGGCCACACATAGTCAAGTGGGTGTAGTGATGCAACCTATGTCACACTGGTGCTCCATTGCATTCCAATGTTCCATTCCAGCTTGTTCTAGGGCTTTCTGACCATGATTTGACACATGGAGTGTCATTGCATGTGTTCTTTTCAAAAATACACTGATCTACATGGCCACACACACTCAAGTGGGTGTAGTGATGCAACCTATGTCACACTGGTGCTTCATTGCATTCCAATGTTGCATTCCAGCATGTTCTAGTGCTTTGTGACCATGGTTTGACACTTGGAGTGTCATTGCATCTGTTCTTTTCCAAACCACAATGATCCACATGGCCACACCCACTCAAGTGGGTGTGGTGATGCAACCTATGTCACACAAGTGCTCCATTGCATTTCAATGTTGCATTCCAGCATGCCCTAGGGCTTTCTGACCAGGGTTTGACACATGGAGTGTCATTGCGTGTGTTCTTTTCCAAACCACACTGAACCACATGGCCACACACACTCAAGTGGGTGTGGTGAAGCAACCTCTTTCACACTGGTGCTCCATTGCATTCAAATGTTGCATTCTAGCATGTTCTAGGGCTTTCTGACCATGGTTTGACACATGGAGTGTCATTGCATGCGTTCTTTTCCAAACCACAATGATCCACATAGCCACACACACTCAAGTGGGTGGGGTGATGCAACCTCTGTCACACTGGTGCTCCATTGCACTCCAATGTTGCATTCAAGCATGTTCTAGGGCTTTCTGACCACGGTTTAACACATGGAGCATCATTGCATGTGTTCTTTTCCAAACCACACTGATCCACATGGCCACACACAGTCAAGTGGGTGTAGTGATGCAACCTCTGTCACACTAGTGCTCCATTGCATTCGAATGTTCCATTCCAGCTTGTTCTAGGGCTTTTTGACATGGTTTGACACATGGAGTGTCATTGCATGTGTCTTTTCCAAAATACACTAATCCTCATGGCCACACACACTCAAGTGGGTGTGGTGATCCAACCAATGTCACACTGGTGCTCCATTGCATTACAATGCGGCATTCCAGCATGTGCTAGGGCTTTCTGACCATGGTTTGACACCTGGAGTGTCATTGCATGTGTTCTTTTCCAAAATACACTAATCCTCATGGCCACACAAACTCAAGTGGGTGTGGTGATGCAACCTATGCCACACTGGTGCTTCATTGCATTCCAATGTTGCATTCCAGCATATTCTAGGGCTTTGTGACCATGGTTTGACACATGGAGTGTCATTGCATCTGTTCTTTTCGAAACCACAATGATCCACATGGCCACGCACACTCAAGTGGGTGTGGTGATGCAACCTCTGTCACACTGGTGCTCCATTGCATTTCAATGTTGCATTCCAGCATGTCCTAGGGCTTTCTGACCATGGTTTGACACATGGAGTGTCATTGCGTGTGTTCTTTTCCAAACCACAATGATCCACATGGCCACACACACTCAAGTGGGTGTGGTGATGAAAATTCCATCACACTGGTGCTCCATTGCATTCTAATATTGCAATCTAGCATGTTCTAGGGCTTTCTAACCATGGTTTGACAAATGGGGCGTCATTGCCTGTGTTATTTTCCAAACCACACTAATCCACATGGCCACACACAGTCAAGTGGGTGTAGTGATTGAACCTATGTCACATTGGTGCTCCATTGTATTCCAATGTTCCATTCCAGCTTGTTCTAGGGCTTTCTGACCATGATTTGACACATGGAGTGTCATTGCATGTGTTCTTTTCGAAAATACACTGATCCACATGGCCACACACACTCAAGTGGGTGTGGTTATGCAACCTATGTCACAGTGGTGCTCCATTTCATTCCAATGTGGCATTCCAACATGTGTTGGGGCTTTCTGACCATGGTTTGACACATGGAGTGTCATTGCATGTGTTCTTTTCCAAACCTCACTGATCCACATGGCCACACATAGTCAAGTGGGTGTAGTGATGCAACCTCTGTCACACTAGTGCTCCATTGGATTCCAATGTTGCATTCTAGCATGTTCTAGGGTTTGTCACCATGGTTTGACAGATGGAGTGTCATTGCGTGTGTTCTTTTCCAAACCACACTCATCCACATGGCCACACACACTCAAGTGGGTGTGGTGAAGCAACCTCTTTCACACTAGTGCTCCATTGCATTCCAATTTTGCATTGCAGCATGTTCTAAGGCTTTCTGACCATGGTTCGACACATGGAGTATCATTGCATGTGTTCTTTTCCAAACCACAATGATCCACATGGCCACACACACTCAAGTGGGCGTGGTGATGCAACCCCTATCACACTAGTGCTCCATTGCATTCTAATGTTGCATTCCATCATGTTCTAGGGCTTTCTAACCATGGGTTGACACATGGAGCGTCATTGCCTGTGTTCTTTTCCAAACCACACTGATCCACATGGCCACACACAGTCATGTGGGTGTAGTGATGCAACCTCTGTCACACTAGTGCTCCATTGCATTCCAATGTTCCATTCCAACTTGTTCTAGGGCTTTCTGACCATGGCTTGACACATGGAGTGTCATTGCATGTGTTCTTTTCCAAAATACACTGATCCTCATGGCCACACACACTCAAGTGGGTGTGGTGATGCAAACTATGTCACACTAGTGCTTCAGTGCATTCCAATGTGGCATTCCAACCTTTGCTAGGTATTCCTAACCATGGTTTGACACATGGAGTGTCACTGCATGTGTTCTTTTACAAACCACGTTGATCCACATGGCCACACCCACTCAAGTGGGTGTGGTGATGCAACCTCTATCACACTGGTGCTTCATTCCATTCCAATGCTGCATTCCAGCATGTTCTAGGGCTTTGTGACCATGGTTTGACACATGGATTGTCATTGCATGTGATCCTTTCCAAACCACACTAATCCACATGACCACACACACTCAAGTGGGAGTGGTGAAGACACCTATTTCACACTGGTGCTCCATTGCATTCCAATGTTGCATTCTAGCATGTTCTAAGGCTTCCTGACCTTGGTTTGACACATGGAGTGTCATTGGCTCTATTATTTTCCAAACCACGCTGATCCACATGGCCACACAGTCAAGTGGGTGTGGTGATGCAACCTCGGTCACACTGGTGCTCCATTGCATTCCAATGTTCAAATCCAGCTTGTTCTAGGACTTTCTAACCATGGTTTGACAAATGGAGTGTAATTACATGTGTTATTTTCCAAAATACACTGATCCTCATGGCCACACACACTCGAGTGGGTGTGGTGATGTAACCTATGCCACATTGGTGCTCCATTGCATTCCAATGTGGCATTCCAACATGTGTTAGGGCTTTCCTACCATGGTTTGACACATGGTGTGCTATTGCATGCGTTCTTTTCCAAACGATGCTGATCCACATGGCCACACACACTCAAGTGGGTGTGGTGATGCAACTTCTGTGACACTGGTGCTTCATTGTATTCCAATGTTGCATTCCAGCATGTTTTGGGGATTTGTGACCATTGTTTGACACATGGAGTGTCATTGGATTTGTTCTTTTCGAAACCACAATGATCCACATGGCCACACACACTCAAGTGGGTGTGGTGATGCAACCTATGTCACACTGGTGCTCCGTTGCATTTCAATGTTGCATTCCAGCATGTCCTAGGGATTTCTGGCCATGGTTTGACACATGGAGTGTCATTGCGTGTGTTCTTTTCCAAACCATAGTGATCCACATGGCCACACACACTCAAGTGGCTGTGGTGAAGCAACCTCTTTCACACTGGTGCTCCATTGCATTTCAATGTTGCATTCCAGCATGCCCTAGGGCTTTCTCGACTGTGGTTTGACACATGGAGTGTCATGGCGTGTGTTCTTTCCAAACCACATGGCCACACACACTCAAGTGGGTGTGGTGAAGCAACCTCTTTCACACTGGTGCTCCATTGCATTCAAATGTTGCATTCCAGCATGTTCTAAGGCTTTCTGACCATGGTTTGACACATGGAGTGTCATTGCCTATGTTCTTTTCCAAACCACACTGATCAACATGGCCACACATAGTCAAGTGTGTTTGGTGATGCAACCTCTATGATAGTGGTGCTCCATTGCATTCCAATGTTCCATTCCAGCTTGTTCTAGGGCTTTCTGACCATGGTTTGACATATGGAGTGTCATTGCATGTGTTCTTTTCCAAAATACATTGATCCTCATGGCCACATACACTCAAGTGGGTGTGGTGATGCAACCTATGTCACACTAGTGCTGCACTGCATTCCAATGTGGCATTCCCACATGTGTTAGGGCTTTGTGACCAAGTTTTGACACATGCAGTGTCATTGCATGTGTTCTTTTCCAAACCACGCTGATCCACTTGGCCACACCCAGTCAAGTGGATGTGGTGATGCAAGCTCTATCACACTGCTGCTTCATTGCATTCCAGCATATTCTAGGGCTTTGTGACCATTGTTTGACACATGGAGTGTCATTGCATATGTTGTTTTCCAAACCACAATGATCGACATGGCCACACGCACTCAAGTGGGTGTGGTGGTGCAACCTCTGTCACACTGGTGCTCCATTACATTTCAATGTTGCATTCCAGCATGTCCTAGGGCTTTCTAACCATGGTTTGACACATGGAGTGTCATTGCGTGTGTTCTTTTCCAAACCACACTAATCCACATGGCCACAAACACTCAAGTGGGTGTGGTGATGCAACCTATGTCACACATGTGCTCCATTGCATTTCAATGTTGCATTCCAGCATGCCCTAGAGCTTTCTGACCAGGGTTTGACACATGGAGTGTCATTGCGTGTGTTCTTTTCCAAACCACAATGAACCACATGGCCACACACACTCAGGTGGGTGTGGTGAAGCAACCTCTTTCACACTGGTGCTCCATTGCATTCAAATGTTGCATTCTAGCATGTTCTAGGGCTTTCTGACCATGGTTTGACACATGGAGTGTCATTGCATGCGTTCTTTTCCAAACCACAATGATCCACATGGCCACACACACTCAAGTGGTTGGGGTGATGCAACCTCTGTCACACTGGTGCTCCATTGCACTCCAATGTTGCATTCAAGCATGTTCTAGGGCTTTCTGACCACGGTTTAACACATGGAGCATCATTGCATGTGTTCTTTTCCAAACCACACTGATCCACATGGCCACACATAGTCAAGTGGGTGTAGTGATGCAACCTCTGTCACACTAGTGCTCCATTGCATTCCAATGTTCCATTCCAGCTTGTTCTAGGGCTTTCTAACCATGGTTTGACACATGGAGTGCAATTGCATGTGTTCTTTTCCAAAATACACTAATCCTCATGGCCACACACACTCAAGTGGGTGTGGTGATGCAACCAATGTCACACTGGTGCTCCATTGAATTACAATGCGGCATTCCAGCATGTGCTAGGGCTTTATGACCATGGTTTGACACCTGGAGTGTCATTGCATGTGTTATTTTACAAACCATGCTGATCCACATGGCCACACAAACTCAAGTGGGTGTGGTGATGCAACCTATGCCACACTGGTTGTTCATTGCATTCCAATGTTGCATTCTAGCATTTCTAGGGCTTTTTGACCATGGTTTGACACATGGAGTGTCGTTGCATCTATTCTTTTCGAAACCACAATGATCCACATGGCCACACACACTCAAGTGGGTGTGGTGATGCAACCTCTATCACACTGGTGCTCCATTGCATTTCAATGCTGCATTCCAGCATGTCCTAGGGCTTTCTGACCATGGTTTGACACATGGAGTGTCATTGCGTGTGTTCTTTTCCAAACCACAACGATCCACATGGCCACACACACTCAAGTGGGTGTGGTGATGCAAATTCTATCACGCTGGTGCTCCATTGCATTCCAATGTTCCATTCCATCTTGTTCTAGGGCTTTCTGACCATGATTTGACACATGGAGTGTCATTGCATGTGTTCTTTTCAAAAATACACTGATCCACATGGCCACACACACTCAAGTGGGTGTGGTTATGCAACCTATGTCACACTGGTGCTCCATTTCATTCCAATGTGGCATTCCAACATGTGCTGGGGCTTTCTGACCATGGTTTGACACATGGAGTGTCATTGCATGTGTTCTTTTTCAAACCACGCTGATCCACATGGCCACACACACTCAAGTGGGTTTGGTGATGCAACCTCTGTCACACTGGTGCTTCATTGCATTCCAATGTTGCATTCCAGCATGTTCTAGGGTTTGTTACCATGGTTTGACAGATGGAGTGTCATTGCGTGTGTTCTTTTCCAAACCACACTCATCCACATGGCCACACACACTCAAGTGGGTGTGGTGAAGCAACCTCTTTCACACTAGTGCTCCATTGCATTCCAATTTTGCATTCCAGCATGTTCTAGGGCTTTCTGACCATGGTTTGACACATGGAGTATCATTGCATGTGTTCTTTTCCAAACCACAATGATCCACATGGCCACACACACTCAAGTGGGCGTGGTGATGCAACCGCTGTCACACTGGTGCTCCATTGCATTCTAATGTTGCATTCCATCATGTTCTAGGGCTTTCTAACCATGGGTTGACACATGGAGCGTCATTGCCTGTGTTCTTTTCCAAACCACACTGATCCACATGGCCACACACAGTCAAGTGGGTGTAGTGATGCAACCTCTATCACACTAGTGCTCCATTGCATTCCAATGTTCTATTCCAACTTGTTCTAGGGCTTTCTGACCATGGTTTGACACATGGAGTGTCATTGCATGTGTTCTTTTCCAAAATACACTGAACCTCATGGCCACACACACTCAAGTGGGTGTGGTGATGTAACCTCTGTCACACTTGTGCTCCATTGCATTTCAATGTTGCATTCCAGCATGTCCTAGGGCTTTCTAACCACGGTTTGACACATGGAGTCTCCTTGCATGTGTTCTTTTCCAAACCACGCTCATCCACATGTCCACACACACTCAAGTGGGTGTGGTGATGCAACCTCTGTCACACTGGTGCTTCATTGCATTCCAATGTTGCATTCCAGCATGTTCTAGTGCTTTGTGACCATGCTTTGACACTTGGAGTGTCATTGCATCTGTTCTTTTCCAAACCACAATGATCCACATGGCCACACACACTCAAGTGGGTGTGGTGATGCAACCTCTGTCACACACGTGCTTCATTACATTTCAATGTTGCATTCCAGCATGCCCTAGGGCTTTCTGACCATGGTTTGACACATGGAGTATCATTGCGTGTGTTCTTTTCCAAACCACATGGCCACACACACTCAAGTGGGTGTGGTGAAGCAACCTCTTTCACACTGGTGCTCCATTGCATTCAGATGTTGCATTCTAGCATGTTCTAGGGCTTTCTAACCATGGTTTGACGCATGGAGTGTCATTGCATGCGTTCTTTTCCAAACCACAATGATCCACATGGCCACACACACTCAAGTGGGTGGGGTGATGCAACCTCTGTCACACTGGTGCTCCATTGCACTCCAATGTTGCATTCAAGCATGTTCTAGGGCTTTCTGACCACGGTTTAACACATGGAGCATCATTGCATGTGTTCTTTTCCAAACCACACTGATCCACATGGCCACACACAGTCAAGTGGGTGTAGTGATGCAACCTCTGTCACACTAGTGCTCCATTGCATTCCAATGTTCCATTCCAGCTTGTTCTAGGGCTTTCTGACCATGGTTTGACACATGGAGTGTCATTGCATGTGTTCTTTTCCAAAATACACTAATCCTCATGGCCACACACACTCAAGTGGGTGTGGTGATGCAACCAATGTCACATTGGTGCTCCATTGCATTACAATGCGGCATTCCAGCATGTGCTAGGGCTTTCTGACCATGGTTTGACACCTGGAGTGTCATTGCATGTGTTATTTTACAAACCATGCTGATCCACATGGCCACACAAACTCAAGTGGGTGTGGTGATGCAACCTATGCCACACTGGTGCTTCATTGCATTCCAATGTTGCATTCCAGCATATTCTAGGGCTTTGTGACCATGGTTTGACACATGGAGTGTCATTGCATCTGTTCTTTTTGAAACCACAATGATCCACATGGCCACGCACACTCAAGTGGGTGTGGTGATGCAACCTCTGTCACACTAGTGCTCCATTGCATTTCAATGTTGCATTCCAGCATGTCCTAGGGCTTTCTAACCATGGTTTGACACATGGAGTGTCATTGCGTGTGTTCTTTTCCAAACTACAATGATCCACATGGCCACACACACTCAAGTGGGTGTGGTGATGCAAATTCTATCACATTGGTGCTCCATTGCATTCTAATGTTGCAATCTAGCATGTTCTAGGGCTTTCTGACCATGGTTTGACACATGGGGCGTCATTGCCTGTGTTATTTTCCAAACCACACTGATCCACATGGCCACACATAGTCAAGTGGGTGTAGTGATGCAACCTATGTCACACTGGTGCTCCATTGCATTCCAATGTTCCATTCCAGCTTGTTCTAGGGCTTTCTGACCATGATTTGACACATGGAGTGTCATTGCATGTGTTCTTTTCAAAAATACACTGATCTACATGGCCACACACACTCAAGTGGGTGTAGTGATGCAACCTATGTCACACTGGTGCTTCATTGCATTCCAATGTTGCATTCCAGCATGTTCTAGTGCTTTGTGACCATGGTTTGACACTTGGAGTGTCATTGCATCTGTTCTTTTCCAAACCACAATGATCCACATGGCCACACCAACTCAAGTTGGTGTGGTGATGCAACCTATGTCACACAAGTGCTCCATTGCATTTCAATGTTGCATTCCAGCATGCCCTAGGGCTTTTTGACCAGGGTTTGACACATGGAGTGTCATTGCGTGTGTTCTTTTCCAAACCACACTGAACCACATGGCCACACACACTCAAGTGGGTGTGGTGAAGCAACCTCTTTCACACTGGTGCTCCATTGCATTCAAATGTTGCATTCTAGCATGTTCTAGGGCTTTCTGACCATGGTTTGACACATGGAGTGTCATTGCATGCGTTCTTTTCCAAACCACAATGATCCACATAGCCACACACACTCAAGTGGGTGGGGTGATGCAACCTCTGTCACACTGGTGCTCCATTGCACTCCAATGTTGCATTCAAGCATGTTCTAGGGCTTTCTGACCACGGTTTAACACATGGAGCATCATTGCATGTGTTCTTTTCCAAACCACACTGATCCACATGGCCACACACAGTCAAGTGGGTGTAGTGATGCAACCTCTGTCACACTAGTGCTCCATTGCATTCGAATGTTCCATTCCAGCTTGTTCTAGGGCTTTTTGACCATGGTTTGACACATGGAGTGTCATTGCATGTGTTCTTTTCCAAAATACACTAATCCTCATGGCCACACACACTCAAGTGGGTGTGGTGATCCAACCAATGTCACACTGGTGCTCCATTGCATTACAATGCGGCATTCCAGCATGTGCTAGGGCTTTCTGACCATGGTTTGACACCTGGAGTGTCATTGCATGTGTTCTTTTCCAAAATACACTAATCCTCATGGCCACACAAACTCAAGTGGGTGTGGTGATGCAACCTATGCCACACTGGTGCTTCATTGCATTCCAATGTTGCATTCCAGCATATTCTAGGGCTTTGTGACCATGGTTTGACACATGGAGTGTCATTGCATCTGTTCTTTTCGAAACCACAATGATCCACATGGCCACGCACACTCAAGTGGGTGTGGTGATGCAACCTCTGTCACACTGGTGCTCCATTGCATTTCAATGTTGCATTCCAGCATGTCCTAGGGCTTTCTGACCATGGTTTGACACATGGAGTGTCATTGCGTGTGTTCTTTTCCAAACCACAATGATCGACATGGCCACACACACTCAAGTGGGTGTGGTGATGAAAATTCCATCACACTGGTGCTCCATTGCATTCTAATATTGCAATCTAGCATGTTCTAGGGCTTTCTAACCATGGTTTGACAAATGGGGCGTCATTGCCTGTGTTATTTTCCAAACCACACTGATCCACATGGCCACACACAGTCAAGTGGGTGTAGTGATTGAACCTATGTCACATTGGTGCTCCATTGCATTCCAATGTTCCATTCCAGCTTGTTCTAGGGCTTTCTGACCATGATTTGACACATGGAGTGTCATTGCATGTGTTCTTTTCGAAAATACACTGATCCACATGGCCACACACACTCAAGTGGGTGTGGTTATGCAACCTATGTCACAGTGGTGCTCCATTTCATTCCAATGTGGCATTCCAACATGTGTTGGGGCTTTCTGACCATGGTTTGACACATGGAGTGTCATTGCATGTGTTCTTTTCCAAACCACACTGATCCACATGGCCACACATAGTCAAGTGGGTGTAGTGATGCACCCTCTGTCACACTAGTGCTCCATTGGATTCCAATGTTGCATTCCAGCATGTTCTAGGGTTTGTGACCATGGTTTGACAGATGGAGTGTCATTGCGTGTGTTCTTTTCCAAACCACACTCATCCACATGGCCACACACACTCAAGTGGGTGTGGTGAAGCAACCTCTTTCACACTAGTGCTCCATTGCATTCCAATTTTGCATTGCAGCATGTTCTAAGGCTTTCTGACCATGGTTCGACACATGGAGTATCATTGCATGTGTTCTTTTCCAAACCACAATGATCCACATGGCCACACACACTCAAGTGGGCGTGGTGATGCAACCCCTATCACACTAGTGCTCCATTGCATTCTAATGTTGCATTCCATCATGTTCTAGGGCTTTCTAACCATGGGTTGACACATGGAGCGTCATTGCCTGTGTTCTTTTCCAAACCACACTGATCCACATGGCCACACACAGTCAAGTGGGTGTAGTGATGCAACCTCTGTCACACTAGTGCTCCATTGCATTCCAATGTTCCATTCCAACTTGTTCTAGGGCTTTCTGACCATGGCTTGACACATGGAGTGTCATTGCATGTGTTCTTTTGCAAAATACACTGATCCTCATGGCCACACACACTCAAGTGGGTGTGGTGATGCAAACTATGTCACACTAGTGCTTCAGTGCATTCCAATGTGGCATTCCAACCTTTGCTAGGGATTTCTAACCATGGTTTGACACATGGAGTGTCACTGCATGTGTTCTTTTACAAACCACGTTGATCCACATGGCCACACCCACTCAAGTGGGTGTGGTGATGCAACCTCTATCACACTGGTGCTTCATTCCATTCCAATGCTGCATTCCAGCATGTTCTAGGGCTTTGTGACCATGGTTTGACACATGGATTGTCATTGCATGTGATCCTTTCCAAACCACACTAATCCACATGACCACACACACTCAAGTGGGAGTGGTGAAGCCACCTATTTCACACTGGTGCTCCATTGCATTCCAATGTTGCATTCTAGCATGTTCTAAGGCTTCCTGACCTTGGTTTGACACATGGAGTGTCATTGGCTCTATTATTTTCCAAACCACGCTGATCCACATGGCCACACAGTCAAGTGGGTGTGGTGATGCAACCTCGGTCACACTGGTGCTCCATTGCATTCCAATGTTCAAATCCAGCTTGTTCTAGGACTTTCTAACCATGGTTTGACAAATGGAGTGTAATTACATGTGTTATTTTCCAAAATACACTGATCCTCATGGCCACACACACTCGAGTGGGTGTGGTGATGTAACCTACGCCACATTGGTGCTCCATTGCATTCCAATGTGGCATTCCAACATGTGTTAGGGCTTTCCTACCATGGTTTGACACATGGTGTGCTATTGCATGCGTTCTTTTCCAAACGATGTTGATCCACATGGCCACACACACTCAAGTGGGTGTGGTGATGCAACTTCTGTGACACTGGTGCTTCATTGTATTCCAATGTTGCATTCCAGCATGTTTTGGGGATTTGTGACCATTGTTTGACACATGGAGTGTCATTGGATTTGTTCTTTTCGAAACCACAATGATCCACATGGCCACACACACTCAAGTGGGTGTGGTGATGCAACCTATGTCACACTGGTGCTCCGTTGCATTTCAATGTTGCATTCCAGCATGTCCTAGGGATTTCTGGCCATGGTTTGACACATGGAGTGTCATTATGTGTTCTTTTCCAAAACATAGTGATCCTCATGGCCACACACACTCAAGTGGCTGTGGTGAAGCAACCTCTTTCACACTGGTGCTCCATTGCATTTCAATGTTGCATTCCAGCATGCCCTAGGGCTTTCGACCGGTTTGACACATGGAGTGTCATGGCGTGTGTTCTTTCCAAACCACTGAACCACATGGCCACACACACTCAAGTGGGTGTGGTGAAGCAACCTTTCACACTGGTGCTCCATTGCATTCAAATGTTGCATTCCAGCATGTTCTAAGGCTTTCTGACCATGGTTTGACACATGGAGTGTCATTGCCTATGTTCTTTTCCAAACCACACTGATCAACATGGCCACACATAGTCAAGTGTGTTTGGTGATGCAACCTCTATGATAGTGGTGCTCCATTGCATTCCAATGTTCCATTCCAGCTTGTTCTAGGGCTTTCTGACCATGGTTTGACATATGGAGTGTCATTGCATGTGTTCTTTTCCAAAATACATTGATCCTCATGGCCACATACACTCAAGTGGGTGTGGTGATGCAACCTATGTCACACTAGTGCTGCACTGCATTCCAATGTGGCATTCCCACATGTGTTAGGGCTTTGTGACCAAGTTTTGACACATGCAGTGTCATTGCATGTGTTCTTTTCCAAACCACGCTGATCCACTTGGCCACACCCAGTCAAGAGGATGTGGTGATGCAAGCTCTGTCACACTGCTGCTTCATTGCATTCCAGCATATTCTAGGGCTTTGTGACCATTGTTTGACACATGGAGTGTCATTGCATATGTTCTTTTCCAAACCACAATGATCGACATGGCCACACGCACTCAAGTGGGTGTGGTGGTGCAACCTCTGTCACACTGGTGCTCCATTACATTTCAATGTTGCATTCCAGCATGTCCTAGGGCTTTCTAACCATGGTTTGACACATGGAGTGTCATTGCGTGTGTTCTTTTCCAAACCACACTAATCCACATGGCCACAAACACTCAAGTGGGTGTGGTGATGCAACCTATGTCACACATGTGCTCCATTGCATTTCAATGTTGCATTCCAGCATGCCCTAGAGCTTTCTGACCAGGGTTTGACAAATGGAGTGTCATTGCGTGTGTTCTTTTCCAAACCACAATGAACCACATGGCCACACACACTCAGGTGGGTGTGGTGAAGCAACCTCTTTCACACTGGTGCTCCATTGCATTCAAATGTTGCATTCTAGCATGTTCTAGGGCTTTCTGACCATGGTTTGACACATGGAGTGTCATTGCATGCGTTCTTTTCCAAACCACAATGATCCACATGGCCACACACACTCAAGTGGTTGGGGTGATGCAACCTCTGTCACACTGGTGCTCCATTGCACTCCAATATTGCATTCAAGCATGTTCTAGGGCTTTCTGACCACGGTTTAACACATGGAGCATCATTGCATGTGTTCTTTTCCAAACCACACTGATCCACATGGCCACACACAGTCAAGTGGGTGTAGTGATGCAACCTCTGTCACACTAGTGCTCCATTGCATTCCAATGTTCCATTCCAGCTTGTTCTAGGGCTTTCTGACCATGATTTGACACATGGAGTGTCATTGCATGTGTTCTTTTCGAAAATACACTGATCCACATGGACACACACACTCAAGTGGTGTGGTTATGCAACCTATGTCACAGTGGTGCTCCATTGAATTACAATGCGGCATTCCAGCATGTGCTGGGGCTTTCTGACCATGGTTTGACACATGGAGTGTCATTGCATGTGTTCTTTTTCAAACCACGCTGATCCACATGGCCACACACACTCAAGTGGGTGTGGTGATGCAACCTCTGTCACACTGGTGCTTCATTGCATTCCAATGTTGCATTCCAGCATGTTCTAGGGTTTGTGACCATGGTTTGACAGATGGAGTGTCATTGCGTGTGTTCTTTTCCAAACCACACTCATCCACATGGCCACACACAGTCAAGTGGGTGTGGTGAAGCAACCTCTTTCACACTAGTGCTCCATTGCATTCCAATTTTGCATTCCAGCATGTTCTAAGGCTTTCTGACCATGGTTCGACAGATGGAGTATCATTGCATGTGTTCTTTTCCAAACCACAATGATCCACATGGCCACACACACTCAAGTGGGCGTGGTGATGCAACCGCTATCACACTGGTGCTCCATTGCATTCTAATGTTGCATTCCATCATGTTCTAGGGCTTTTTAACCATGGGTTGACACATGGAACATCATTGTCTGTGTTCTTTTCCAAACCACACCGATCCACATGGCCACACACAGTCAAGTGGGTGTAGTGATGCAACCTCTGTCACACTAGTGCTCCATTGCATTCCAATGTTCCATTCCAACTTGTTCTAGGGCTTTCTGACCATCGCTTGACACATGGAGTGTCATTGCATGTGTTCTTTTCCAAAATACACTGATCCTCATGGCCACACACACTCAAGTGGGTTTGGTGATGCAACCTATGTCACACTAGTGCTTCAGTGCATTCCAATGTGGCATTCCAACCTTTGCTAGGGATTTCTAACCATGGTTGGACACATGGAGTGTCACTGCATGTGTTCTTTTACAAACCACGTTGATCCACATGGCCACACCCACTCAAGTGGGTGTGGTGATGCAACCTCTATCACACTGGTGCTTCATTCCATTCCAATGCTGCATTCCAGCATGTTCTAGGGCTTTGACCATGGTTTGACACATGGAGTGTCATTGCATGTGATCCTTTCCAAACCACACTAATCCACATGACCACACACACTCAAGTGGGAGTGGTGAAGCAACCTATTTCACACTGGTGCTCCATTGCATTCCAATGTTGCATTCTAGCATGTTCTAAGGCTTCCTGACCTTGGTTTGACACATGGAGTGTCATTGGCTCTATTATTTTCCAAACCACGCTGATCCACATGGCCACACACAGTCAAGTGGGTGTGGTGATGCAACCTCTGTCACACTGGTGCTCCATTGCATTCCAATGTTCAAATCCAGCTTGTTCTAGGACTTTCTAACCATGGTTTGACAAATGGAGTGTCATTACATGTGTTATTTTCCAAAATACACTGATCCTCATGGCCACACACACTCGAGTGGGTGTGGTGATGTAACCTATGTCACATTGGTGCTCCATTGCATTCCAATGTGGCATTCCAACATGTGTTAGGGCTTTCCTACCATGGTTTGACACATGGAGTGTTATTGCATGTGTTCTTTTCCAAACGACGCTGATCCACATGGCCACACACACTCAAGTGGGTGTGGTGATGCAACGTCTGTTCACTGTGCTTCATTGTATTCCAATGTTGCATTCCAGCATGTTCTAGGGATTTGTGACCATTGTTTAACACATGTAGTGCCATTGGATTTGTTCTTTTCGAAACCACAATGATCCACATGGCCACACACACTCAAGTGGGTGTGGTGATGCAACCTATGTCACACTGGTGCTCCATTGCATTTCAATGTTGCATTCCAGCATGTCCTAGGGATTTCTGACCATGGTTTGACACATGGAGTGTCATTGCGTGTGTTCTTTTCCAAACCATAGTGATCCACATGGCCACACACACTCAAGTGGCTGTGGTGAAGCAACCTCTTTCACACTGGTGCTCCATTGCATTTCAATGTTGCAATCCAGCATGCCCTAGGGCTTTCTGACCAGGGTTTGACACATGGAGGGTCATTGCGTGTGTTCTTTTCCAAACCACACTGAACCACATGGCCACACACACTCAAGTGGTGAAGCAACCTCTTTCCCACTGGTGCTCCATTGCATTCAAATGTTGCATTCCAGCATGTTCTAAGGCTTTCTGACCATGGTTTGACACATGGAGTGTCATTGCCTATGTTCTTTTCCAAACCACACTAATCAACATGGCCACACATAGTCAAGTGGGTTTGGTGATGCAACCTCTATGACAGTGGTGCTCCATTGCATTCCAATGTTCCATTCCAGCTTGTTCTAGGGCTTTCTGACCATGGTTTGAAACATGGAGTGTCATTTCATGTGTTCTTTTCGAAAATACACTGATCCTCATGGCCACACACAATCAAGTGGGTGTGGTGATGTAACCTATGTCACACTGGTGCTCCATTGCATTCCAATGTGGCATTCTAGCATGTGCTAGGGCTTTCTGACCATGGTTTGACACATGGAGTGTCATTGGCTCTATTATTTTCCAAACCACGCTGATCCACATGGCCACACAGTCAAGTGGGTGTGGTGATGCAACCTCGGTCACACTGGTGCTCCATTGCATTCCAATGTTCAAATCCAGCTTGTTCTAGGACTTTCTAACCATGGTTTGACAAATGGAGTGTAATTACATGTGTTATTTTCCAAAATACACTGATCCTCATGGCCACACACACTCGAGTGGGTGTGGTGATGTAACCTATGCCACATTGGTGCTCCATTGCATTCCAATGTGGCATTCCAACATGTGTTAGGGCTTTCCTACCATGGTTTGACACATGGTGTGCTATTGCATGCGTTCTTTTCCAAACGATGCTGATCCACATGGCCACACACACTCAAGTGGGTGTGGTGATGCAACTTCTGTGACACTGGTGCTTCATTGTATTCCAATGTTGCATTCCAGCATGTTTTGGGGATTTGTGACCATTGTTTGACACATGGAGTGTCATTGGATTTGTTCTTTTCGAAACCACAATGATCCACATGGCCACACACACTCAAGTGGGTGTGGTGATGCAACCTATGTCACACTGGTGCTCCGTTGCATTTCAATGTTGCATTCCAGCATGTCCTAGGGATTTCTGGCCATGGTTTGACACATGGAGTGTCATTGCGTGTGTTCTTTTCCAAACCATAGTGATCCACATGGCCACACACACTCAAGTGGCTGTGGTGAAGCAACCTCTTTCACACTGGTGCTCCATTGCATTTCAATGTTGCATTCCAGCATGCCCTAGGGCTTTCTGACCAGGGTTTGACACATGGAGTGTCATGGCGTGTGTTCTTTTCCAAACCACACTGAACCACATGGCCACACACACTCAAGTGGGTGTGGTGAAGCAACCTCTTTCACACTGGTGCTCCATTGCATTCAAATGTTGCATTCCAGCATGTTCTAAGGCTTTCTGACCATGGTTTGACACATGGAGTGTCATTGCCTATGTTCTTTTCCAAACCACACTGATCAACATGGCCACACATAGTCAAGTGTGTTTGGTGATGCAACCTCTATGATAGTGGTGCTCCATTGCATTCCAATGTTCCATTCCAGCTTGTTCTAGGGCTTTCTGACCATGGTTTGACATATGGAGTGTCATTGCATGTGTTCTTTTCCAAAATACATTGATCCTCATGGCCACATACACTCAAGTGGGTGTGGTGATGCAACCTATGTCACACTAGTGCTGCACTGCATTCCAATGTGGCATTCCCACATGTGTTAGGGCTTTGTGACCAAGTTTTGACACATGCAGTGTCATTGCATGTGTTCTTTTCCAAACCACGCTGATCCACTTGGCCACACCCAGTCAAGTGGATGTGGTGATGCAAGCTCTGTCACACTGCTGCTTCATTGCATTCCAGCATATTCTAGGGCTTTGTGACCATTGTTTGACACATGGAGTGTCATTGCATATGTTCTTTTCCAAACCACAATGATCGACATGGCCACACGCACTCAAGTTGGAGTGGTGGAGCAACCTCTCTCACACTGTTGCTCCATTACATTTCAATGTTGCATTCCAGCATGTCCTAGGGCTTTCTAACCATGGTTTGACACATGGAGTGTCATTGCGTGTGTTCTTTTCCAAACCACACTAATCCACATGGCCACAAACACTCAAGTGGGTGTGGTGATGCAACCTCTGTCACACATGTGCTCCATTGCGTTCCAATGTTGCATTCTAGCATGTTCTAGGGCTTTCTGACCATGGTTTGACACATGGAGTGTCATTGCATGTGTTCTTTTCCAAACCACACTGATCCACATGGCCACACACAGTCAAGTGGGTGTAGTGATGCAACCTCTGTCACACTAGTGCTCCATTGCATTCCAATGTTCCATTCCAGCTTGTTCTAGGGCTTTCTAACCATGGTTTGACACATGGAGTGCAATTGCATGTGTTCTTTTCCAAAATACACTAATCCTCATGGCCACACACACTCAAGTGGGTGTGGTGATGCAACCAATGTCACACTGGTGCTCCATTGAATTACAATGCGGCATTCCAGCATGTGCTAGGGCTTTCTGACCATGGTTTGACACCTGGAGTGTCATTGCATGTGTTATTTTACAAACCATGCTGATCCACATGGCCACACAAACTCAAGTGGGTGTGGTGATGCAACCTATGCCACACTGGTGCTTCATTGCATTCCAATGTTGCATTCCAGCATATTCTAGGGCTTTGTGACCATGGTTTGACACATGGAGTGTCATTGCATCTGTTCTTTTCGAAACCACAATGATCCACATGGCCACGCAAACTCAAGTGGGTGTGGTGATGCAACCTCTGTCACAATAGTGCTCCATTGCATTTCAATGTTGCATTCCAGCATGTCCTAGGGCTTTCTAACCATGGTTTGACGCATGGAGTGTCATTGCGTGTGTTCTTTTCCAAACTACAATGATCCACATGGCCACACACACTCAAGTGGGTGTGGTGATGCAAATTCTATCACACTGGTGCTCCATTGCATTCTAATGTTGCAATCTAGCATGTTCTAGGGCTTTCTGACCATGGTTTGACACATGGGGCGTCATTGCCTGTGTTATTTTCCAAACCACACTGATCCACATGGCCACACATAGTCAAGTGGGTGTAGTGATGCAACCTATGTCACACTGGTGCTCCATTGCATTCCAATGTTCCATTCCAGCTTGTTCTAGGGCTTTCTGACCATGATTTGACACATGGAGTGTCATTGCATGTGTTCTTTTCGAAAATACACTGATCCACATGGACACACACACTCAAGTGGTGTGGTTATGCAACCTATGTCACAGTGGTGCTCCATTTCATTCCAATGTAGCATTCCAACATGTGCTGGGGCTTTCTGACCATGGTTTGACACATGGAGTGTCATTGCATGTGTTCTTTTTCAAACCACGCTGATCCACATGGCCACACACACTCAAGTGGGTGTGGTGATGCAACCTCTGTCACACTGGTGCTTCATTGCATTCCAATGTTGCATTCCAGCATGTTCTAGGGTTTGTGACCATGGTTTGACAGATGGAGTGTCATTGCGTGTGTTCTTTTCCAAACCACACTCATCCACATGGCCACACACAGTCAAGTGGGTGTGGTGAAGCAACCTCTTTCACACTAGTGCTCCATTGCATTCCAATTTTGCATTCCAGCATGTTCTAAGGCTTTCTGACCATGGTTCGACAGATGGAGTATCATTGCATGTGTTCTTTTCCAAACCACAATGATCCACATGGCCACACACACTCAAGTATGCAGGATGCAACCGCTATCACACTGGTGCTCCATTGCATTCTAATGTTGCATTCCATCATGTTCTAGGGCTTTTTAACCATGGGTTGACACATGGAACATCATTGTCTGTGTTCTTTTCCAAACCACACCGATCCACATGGCCACACACAGTCAAGTGGGTGTAGTGATGCAACCTCTGTCACACTAGTGCTCCATTGCATTCCAATGTTCCATTCCAACTTGTTCTAGGGCTTTCTGACCATCGCTTGACACATGGAGTGTCATTGCATGTGTTCTTTTCCAAAATACACTGATCCTCATGGCCACACACACTCAAGTGGGTTTGGTGATGCAACCTATGTCACACTAGTGCTTCAGTGCATTCCAATGTGGCATTCCAACCTTTGCTAGGGATTTCTAACCATGGTTGGACACATGGAGTGTCACTGCATGTGTTCTTTTACAAACCACGTTGATCCACATGGCCACACCCACTCAAGTGGGTGTGGTGATGCAACCTCTATCACACTGGTGCTTCATTCCATTCCAATGCTGCATTCCAGCATGTTCTAGGGCTTTGTGACCATGGTTTGACACATGGAGTGTCATTGCATGTGATCCTTTCCAAACCACACTAATCCACATGACCACACACACTCAAGTGGGAGTGGTGAAGCAACCTATTTCACACTGGTGCTCCATTGCATTCCAATGTTGCATTCTAGCATGTTCTAAGGCTTCCTGACCTTGGTTTGACACATGGAGTGTCATTGGCTCTATTATTTTCCAAACCACGCTGATCCACATGGCCACACACAGTCAAGTGGGTGTGGTGATGCAACCTCTGTCACACTGGTGCTCCATTGCATTCCAATGTTCAAATCCAGCTTGTTCTAGGACTTTCTAACCATGGTTTGACAAATGGAGTGTCATTACATGTGTTATTTTCCAAAATACACTGATCCTCATGGCCACACACACTCGAGTGGGTGTGGTGATGTAACCTATGTCACATTGGTGCTCCATTGCATTCCAATGTGGCATTCCAACATGTGTTAGGGCTTTCCTACCATGGTTTGACACATGGAGTGTTATTGCATGTGTTCTTTTCCAAACGACGCTGATCCACATGGCCACACACACTCAAGTGGGTGTGGTGATGCAACTTCTGTGACACTGGTGCTTCATTGTATTCCAATGTTGCATTCCAGCATGTTCTAGGGATTTGTGACCATTGTTTAACACATGTAGTGCCATTGGATTTGTTCTTTTCGAAACCACAATGATCCACATGGCCACACACACTCAAGTGGGTGTGGTGATGCAACCTATGTCACACTGGTGCTCCATTGCATTTCAATGTTGCATTCCAGCATGTCCTAGGGATTTCTGACCATGGTTTGACACATGGAGTGTCATTGCGTGTGTTCTTTTCCAAACCATAGTGATCCACATGGCCACACACACTCAAGTGGCTGTGGTGAAGCAACCTCTTTCACACTGGTGCTCCATTGCATTTCAATGTTGCAATCCAGCATGCCCTAGGGCTTTCGACTGTGGTTTGACACATGGAGGGTCATTGCGTGTGTTCTTTTCCAAACCACACTGAACCACATGGCCACACACACTCAAGTGGTGAAGCAACCTCTTTCCCACTGGTGCTCCATTGCATTCAAATGTTGCATTCCAGCATGTTCTAAGGCTTTCTGACCATGGTTTGACACATGGAGTGTCATTGCCTATGTTCTTTTCCAAACCACACTAATCAACATGGCCACACATAGTCAAGTGGGTTTGGTGATGCAACCTCTATGACAGTGGTGCTCCATTGCATTCCAATGTTCCATTCCAGCTTGTTCTAGGGCTTTCTGACCATGGTTTGAAACATGGAGTGTCATTTCATGTGTTCTTTTCGAAAATACACTGATCCTCATGGCCACACACAATCAAGTGGGTGTGGTGATGTAACCTATGTCACACTGGTGCTCCATTGCATTCCAATGTGGCATTCTAGCATGTGCTAGGGCTTTCTGACCATGGTTTGACACATGGAGTGTCATTGCATGTGTTATTTTCCAAACCACGCTGATCCACATGGCCACACACACTCAAGTGGGTGTGGTGGTGCAACCTCTGTCACACTAGTGCTTGATTGCATTCCAATGTTGCATTCCAGCATGTTCTAGGGCTTTGTGACCATGGTTTGACACATGGAGTGTCATTGCATATGTTCTTTTCTAAACAACAATGATCCACATGGCCACACACACTCTAGTGGGTGTGGTGGTGCAACCTCTGTCACACTAGTGCTCCATTGCATTTCAATGTTGCATTCCAGCATGTTCTAGGGCTTTCTAACCATGTTTTGACACATGGAGTGTCATTGTGTGTGTTCTTTTCCAAACCACACTGATGCACATGGCCACACACACTCAACTGGGTTTGGTGAAGCAACCTCTTTCAGACTGGTGGTCCATTGCATTCCAATGTTGCATTCTAGCATGTTCTAAGGCTTTCTGACCATGGTTTGACACATGGAGTGTCATTGGCTCTGTTCTTTTCCAGACCACGCTGATCCACATGGCCACAAATACAAGTGGGTGTAGTGATGCAACCTCGGTCACACTGGTGCTCCATTGCATTCCAATATTCCATTCCAGCTTGTTCTAGGGTTTCTGACCATGGTTTGACACATGGAGTGTCATTGCATGTGTTCTTTTCCAAAATACACGGATCCTCATGGCCACACACACTCAAGTGGGTGTGGTGATGCAACCTATGTCACACTGGTGCTCCATTTCATTCCAATGTGGCATTGTAGCATGTGCTAGGGCTTTCTGAGCATGGTTTGACACATGGAGTGTCATTTCATGTGTTCTTTTCCACACCACGCTGATCCACATGGCCACACACACTCAACTGGGTGTGGTGATCCAACCTCTGTCACACTGGTCCTTCATTGCATTCCAATGTTGCATTACAGCATGTTCTAGGGCTTTGTGACAATGGTTTGACACATGGAGTGTCATTGCCTATGTTCTTTTCCAAAATACACTGATCCTCATGGCCACACACACTCAAGTGGGTGTGGTGATGCGACCTATGTCAAACTGGTGCTCCATTGCATTTCAATTTTGCATTCCAGCATGTCCTAGGGCTTTCTAACCATGGTTGGACACATGGAGTGTCATTGTGTGTAATCTTTTCCAAACCACACTGATCCACATGGCCACACACACTCAAGTGTGTTTGGTGAAGCAACCTCTTTCACACTGGTGCTCCATTGCATTCCAATGATGCATTCTATCATGTTCTAAGGTTTTCTGACCATGGCCACACACGGTCAAGTGGGTGTAGTGATGCAACCTCTGTCACATTGGTGCTCCATTGCATTCCAATGTTCCATTCCAGCTCGTTCTAGGGTTTTCTGACCATGGTTTGACACATGGAGTGTCATTGCATCTACCCTTTTCCAAAATACAGGGATCCTCATGTCCACACACACTCAAGTGGGTGTGGTGATGCAACCTATGTCACACAGGTGCTCCATTGCATTCCAATGTTGCATTCCATCATGTGCTAGGGCTTTCAGACCATGGTTTGACACATGGAGTGTCATTGCATGTGTTCTTTTCCACACCACGCTGATCCACATGGCCACACACACTCAATTGGGTGTGGTGATCCAACCTCTGTCACACTGGTCCTTCATTGCATTCCAATGTTGCATTCCAGCATGTTCTAGGGCTTTGTGACAATGGTTTGACACATGGAGTGTCATTGCCTGTGTTCTTTTCCAAAATACACTGATCCTCATGGCCACACACACTCAAGTGGGTGTGGTGATGCAACCTATGTCAAACTGGTGCTCCATTGCATTTCAATTTTGCATTCCAGCATGTCCTAGGGCTTTCTAACCATGGTTTGACACATGGAGTGTCATTGTGTGTAATCTTTTCCAAACCACACTGATCCACATGGCCACACACACTCAAGTGTGTTTGGTGAAGCAACCTCTTTCACACTGGTGCTCCATTGCATTCCAATGTTGCATTCTATCATGTTCTAAGGTTTTCTGACCATGGCCACACACGGTCAAGTGGGTGTAGTGATGCAACCTCTGTCACATTGGTGCTCCATTGCATTCCAATGTTCCATTCCAGCTTGTTCTAGGGTTTTCTGACCATGGTTTGACACATGAAGTGTCATTGCATCTATCCTTTTCCAAAATACAGGGATCCTCATATCCACACACACTCAAGTGGGTGTGGTGATGCAACCTATGTCACACTGGTGCTCCATTGCATTCCAATGTTGCATTCCATCATGTGCTAGGGCTTTCAGACCATGGTTTGACACATGGAGTGTCATTGCATGTGTTCTTTTCCAAACGACGCTGATCCACATGGCCAGACTTACTCAACTGGGTGTGGTGATGCAACCTCTGTCACACTGGTGCTTCATTGCATTCCAATGTTGCATTCCAGCATGTTCTAGGGTTTTGTGACCATGGTTTGATACATGGAGTGTCATTGCATTTGTTCTTTTCCAAACCACAATGATCCACATGGCCACGCACACTCAAGTGGGTGTGGTAATGCAACCTCTGTCACACTGGTGATCCATTGCATTTCAATGTTGCATTCTAACATCTCCTAGGGCTCTCTGACCATGGTTTTACACATGGAGTGTCATTGCGTGTGTTCTTTTCCAAACCACACTGATCCACATGGCCACACACACTCAAGTGGGTCTGGCGAAGCAACCTCTTTCACACCGGTGCTCCATTGCATTCCAATGTTGCATTCTAGCATGTTCTAAGGCTTTTTGACCATGGTTTGACACATGGAGTGTCATTGCATGTGTTCTTTTCCAAACCACAATGATTCACATGGCCAAACACACTCAAGTGGGTGTGCTGATGCAATCTCTGTCACACTAGTGCTTCATTGCATTCCAATGTTGCATTCCAGCATGTTCTAGGGCTTTCTGACCATGGTTGGACACATGGAGTGTCATTGTTTGTGTTGTTTTCCAAACCACACTGATCCACATGCCCAGACACAGTCAAGTGGGTCTGCTGATGCAACCTCTGTCACACTGGTTCTCCATTGCATTCCAATGTTCCATTCTAGCTTGTAATAGGGCTTTCTGACCATGGTTTGACACATGGAGTGTCATTGCATGTATTCTTTTCCAAAATACACTAATCCTTATGGCCACACACACTCAAGTGGGTGTGGTCATGCAACCTATGTCACACTGGTGCTCCATTGCATTCCAATGTGGCATTCCAGCATGTGCTAGGGCCTTGTGACCATGTTTTGACACATGGAGTGTCATTGCATGTAATCTTTTCAAAACCACGCTGATCCACTTGGCCACACACACTCAAGTGGGTGTGGTGATGCAACCTCTATCACGTTGGTCGTTCATTGCGTTCCAATGTTGCATTCTAGCATGTTCTAGGGCTTTGTGACCGTGGTTTGACACATGGAGTGTCATTGCATATGTTCTTTTCCAAACCACAATGATCCACATGGCCACACACACTCAAGTGGGTGTGGTGGTGCAACCTCTGTTACACTGGTGCTCCATTGCATTTCAATGTTGCATTCCAGCATGTACTAGGGCTTTCTAATCATGGTTTGACACATGGAGTGTAATTGCGTGTGTTCTTTTCCAAACCACACTGATCCACATGAACACACAAACTCAAGTGGGTTTGGTCAAGCAACCTCTTTCAAACTGGTGCTCCATTGCATTCCATTGTTGCATTCTAGCATGTTCTATGGCTTTCTCACCATGGTTTGACACATGGAGTGGCATTGCCTCTGTTCGTTTCCGAACCACGCTGATCCACATGGCGACACATAGTGAAGTGGGTGTAGTGATGCAACCTCTGTCACACTGGTGCTCCATTGCATTCCAATGTTCCATTCCAGCTTGTTCTAGGGCTTTCTAACCATGGTTTGACACATGGAGTGTCATTGCATGTGTTCTTTTCCAAAATACACTGATCCTCATGGCCACACACACTCAAGTGGGTGTGGTGATGCAACCTATGTCAAACTGGTGCTCCATTGCATTCCAATGTGGCATTCTTGTGGGGCCCCCGGATTAATTCTCCGAGAATCGCTGTTATGCATACAACCACGATCCCATAATCAGTTAGTCGTGGCACATAACCGACAAGTATCAAAGTAAACATCCAGTACATAACGAATACTTGTCATACATTATTTTCCATTATCGCTACATCGATAAACATCAGCAGAACTTCATTAAGCGTAGAGCCCGAGCCATGCCTTAACCTACAGGAAACTGACTAGAAGAACGTCCTAGCTCACATAGTCGTCCACTTCACCTTCTTCTTGATATCTGACCAAGTTAATAGCCAGGGACAATGCCAGTGAGTACTTTGAATGTACTCGCAAACCACCTTAAGATAACAATAATAACAAAAGAATATGCATTATGGCTGTGGTAGTAGGAGGGCTCCAAGAGAGGTTCTTTTCTCAATTAGTTTCTCTTGTAGATATAGCATCTACATATCTTTGTTGAAAACTTTTGTAAAACGTTTTGGAAAAGTTTTGGAAAACATTAGGACTGGGTCACCCATTTGTTCCCGCCTTCAGGTCGTCCCACGACCAAACTCCTTTCTCCTCCTTCCGACCATCCCATGGTCAAAACCTTTGTCCTTTACGACCATCCCATGGTCAAAACATTTCCAAAGCCATTTCTTTTCCGAAATCCTTTTTGAAAACAAAACCAGCACCGCTCTACAGCAACCTTCCCAACCGTCCATGACCATGGACGCGGCTATTCGAATAGATTTACACTCTGTAGAGGTTGCACACTTTCCCACACCATCCGGGTACACTACCCTGATCTACACCGATCGTGGGTCGAGTAACCGATCAAGACTCTCCGGATGCCCACTCCAATATAAGTGCCTACCCTATGAGTGTTGTTCTGCTCAACACCGGGACATCGGGTACCGAGGACCAACCGGAGCGCATTTTGCACTTCCCAAGTGTGCGGTTTCAATGAGGGGCTCATAGTAATGCGTGGAGGTCTGTAAACCCTTCGTTCCTTCTCCAGGTCGATGTCTCACATGGACCCTTATGTGAGAAGGCCCACCCTCCAGGGATTTTTATCCCCTGTAGTTGTTGCGAGGAAGCTTATACCAGAATAGTCAAACATCATATCCAGCCCTATCCCATTCCAGAGTAATGTGGTTGCACAGGGTTAATTGTTCTAGCAAAACTGCAAAGAACCGGGTGCATTTCGTAAACCTTTTTCCTCCAGTTTTCCTGCAGCATTTTTTTAAAACAAAAACTCTTTCCTTCTCAACATCTCTTTGGAGGTCCCACCTTACCAAGGTTTTATCATAAAATATTTGGTAAAACTTTTTCCGGGGTCTTCCCATCCTTTAGCTTGGCTTCGGCTAAAACAAGGTCTCTAAAAGGGTTATGGTGATATACACCATCTATTCTACTAGGGATAAGTAGGTGTCACCAAGGGGCTTGTACTTAATAGTACAAAAGTGTAATAGTTCGGAGGAGCCAAACCACTACCATGTATACATCAACATATAGTAAAACAATGCAGTTTTATATAAACAGAAGATCATGCATAAGTCAAACAGTAGGACAAGGCTTATGAGCAAGAAGGTGGCTTTCCTGAGATCAGTAGTATGGCATCATTGTCCCTGGACTTCTTCATAGAATACCCATAATAACCAATAATAATAAGATCCCTTCTTCTCGGCGTCAATACAAGCACAACTATCGCAGTCATCGAGTATACATGCAAACAAGCAAGAGCACAATCAACACAAGGTATACAAGAAAAAATACACACAACAAGCAATGAACAAAACAAGTTTACAAATCAGTAGGTTTTGAGTGGTTGGCTTCTACACAAGTGGAATTACTTGAAATGCCTTTGTAGGTTTTCTTTAATGATTTGGGTGCCTAAACTACTTAATTAAGGGGTTTAATTATAAGGTCCGAGTTCTGTAGGATACCTTTGTATAGAAATGATACCATCATATAGGTAGTGATAATATGAAACCAACAAAAGTGGTTTCACCAAATTATCAATTTCCATTGATTTATAATGAATTTTCTAGTGGGAAAAACTCTAGTTTTAGGAAATAATTCACCAGAGATGTTATGTATGTCCACAAATTATTTACTTGGATGGTTAAGTGGTGTTTGAGGTGCTGGTTCACTGAGAGTTTGAATCATGTCGAAATAATTAGAAGAATGCCCTCAGGAAAATCCCAAAGGCAGTTCTGGAGCTGTTTTGTCTTTTTCACCAGATTAAATCTATAGAAGCTTTTAGTTTGATTCCAAAGAAACATTATAGGTATTTAGAATACCTTTCTGTAGGAATTGGAATCAACCTTTTTGGGGTTGTAGAGCTACTGTGATGATTTTTCTGGTGATAAAACTATATACAGAGATAATTAATTCACCAAAATTGAACAGGGCCTCAAGAAACTTTGATCTCCTGGATTTCGGTAGACCTTAGTGTACCACATCACAGAGAGTTGGAATTGGGTCAATACCTCTATTGGTTTGGCCTAGAGAAAATCCTAAGGATAGATATAGATGGATTTTGTTATTTTTACTGGGGTAAAACCAGGGTTCACCTTGACAGGAGATAAATGTTAACTGATAGGTACAACAATAACCTTTCAGGGGAAGTTTATTTCATCACATTTGAACATGTATAGCTCGTTGTGGAATTTATCTAGTGCAAAATACACCTTTTTGTAGATTTATTTTTCAGAAAATAAGGAATACTGTTTTGGGCAAGGTTCTTGCTCTGCATGTTTAACAAAACATGTGTTTACATGTATATATTTTTACCTAGGAAAAAGAGGGCAATTTTGATTTTATCTGGAATTAAACCTTGCAGGTAAATTTGGAAAGAGTATAATTAGATAAAAGAAAAGGGGAGGAGAGGCTCGCGGGCCAGATCCCAGGCGGAACTAGGCCGAGGGAGTGGATTCGGCCCATGGTGAGTGAAGCCAGTGCACGGGAGCCGCGACTTGAAGCTGCCAGGTGGGGCCCGATCATCAGCGTCAGCGGGACAGCGAATGGGTATCTACGAACGAGGGCCATTGGATCTAGTCGCGATGGATGGTGGTGGTTCGTCTCCGAGCTCGCGATGGCCAGGCGGCGATGGAGCCCTAGAGCGGCTCAGGACGGTGGTGGGGGAGCTTACCAGAGGACTCGGGAGGTGCCGGGGAGGGTGCTGGGCGATGGATGATTTCGGGGCGAGTCCAGGGAGGGGCGGCAGCAGCGCCCTCATCGCTGGGACCTTGCTCGCGCAGTGGCGCCCGAGAGGGAGCTCACAGGAGCTTGACCAAGGCGACGGTAGAGGCGGTCCTGAGCAAAAGAGAGGGCAGGGTTAGATGCAGGGGAGCATGGGGGGTCCTGGAAGCTAACATGCAGAGGGGGAGAGGCAGTAGGGAGGAGCCCTTGCTTGGTAGATAGGGGGAGGCCGAAGCTTTGCTTCCTCTCTCCCTCGAGCAGCTCCGAGTAGGGGAGAGGGAGTGGAGTGTGCAGGGGAGGTGAGTGAGGGGGAGAGGGGGTAAATGATCCAGGAATGAGGGTGTAGGGTGGCCTCTGGCCTATTTAAAAGGGGAAGGGAGTTGGGGATATGCAATGTCCATTTTGGACATGGGGGAGGGGCAGGGCTGGCATATGATTGGCCTAGAGGGAGGTGAGGAGGGGTGAATGTGGGATTTGGTCGGGTAGAGAGGGGTAGCTGGCTTGCTGCAGCTCTATTGCCAACAAATGGTAAAGGCAACCCTCTCTCTCTCCCTCAAATTAGCTCCAAGCACTAGGGACAAGGGAGAGGGGTGGCTAGAGTAACTTGGCTACAATGCACACAACCAAGACTGAGGGGTGTGGTGGTGGAGGCTTCTTGGGGAAGATTAGAAGAGGTTTGATGGAGGTTTTGGTGCTAAAGTGATAAAAGTTCAAATCTGCTCTAAGGGATGTTCAAGGTTTAATTTTTGATTTTTGATCTTGACCCAAAGAGATAAGGATGCTGGTAGATGGGTAAGGTGAGTATGCCTCTCTAGGATTTATTTGGGATTTTTCAGAGGATTAGAAGTCCACTTAAATCCATTTATTCAAAAACTGCAGAAGTGATTTATTGGAGCTCATTTGATAAATTTTCATTGGACCTGTGGAGTTTTTGAGGTGACATGGTCCCAAATGTGAATACACACTTAGGGGAATTTTCCCAAGATTTATTGGAAGATAAAAGTATTTAAAACAATTATTATTCCATTTCTGCCATTTAAGAAAATGGTCAAAAAGAAATAATAAAACCCTTCAAAAATATTTATTTTTGAAGTTGGAAGTTAGGGTATGATATATGGATCTCAATTGAGCCACAATTTTAGGAAGTGTTTTGGCAAAAACCAAACTTTCCCTTATTGAAGAAGTTTTGGGGATTTGGTCTATTAAGGAGATTAATTAGATTTGGAGCCATAATAATTATGGATAATATTTGATAAACCTTGATGATCAAGATAGATGATCTAGCCAAGGTGTATCAATCATTTTGAACCTTGGGAATTGGAAAATCCAACTTGAATTAGATGGAAAAACAAAGAGTTGAGGATCTAGGGTGATGTTATTTTCATACCACCAAAACATTAAGGATTTTGGAGCTCAGAGCTCACCTTGATGCAAGGGATAGATGGATAGTTAGACCAAGTCATATAGATGATCATGGCAGAAGGAGTTTGCATTGGTTATATTTGAGGTGGTCTGGAAGTGATGGCAAACTTTGTTGAAAATAAGGTCGCCATCCCAGATGGGTTATGATGCCTTATAAACCATGTGGGTTTAAGAAGCAGAAAGATCCACTTGGAACAAGTGAAGTAGATTTTGATAGACCTATATGAGTAGAACACAAACATTCCAAGAGTTGGTCCATAGAAGGTTGGATGATGGTGTGAGCTTCTGTCAAAGTAGGCATGTTGACTAGATTTGCAAGAAAAGTTATTTTCTTGCCTGCAAAACCATCAAGAACAAGTCGGTTGGAAGATGATATAACCAAGGGAAAGAGTGGGCCTTGGTAGTCCTTAGGATGGTTAACAAGATGGTTCAGATGAATTTTCAAAAGTGCACAAGGGTTGAGAAAGGGAGGCATTCGAAAAGGTGATGTTGGAAATAGTTTTCCAGACAGCCAAATTTGGCAGATTTAGGGTTTTTGACTAGAGCTTGAGAGGGGATGTTTTTGATGGGTTGCAAGGTACCCAAGCATCATCAAGTGGATGATGTTGAAGTGTAGATTGAGTAGAAAGGATACATGCTTGATATTGGTCTTCATTGACCTAGGAGCTGGTTAAGGGTTTTAGATGATCACCTAGTATCCAGAGATTAGATCCAGATTGTATTCTTGCTTAGGGTCTGGTGATTTTAAAGTATCTTGATCCTAGTGGATGATATCCTAGAGTATCTCATACTACTTCTAAGCAATCAAGTCAAACAGCCGATCAAGGCAACTCATCTTGTAAACTAAGCAAACCTACTACTTGGGTTACCATCAATCTTAGCTTAGGGTAAGGTTGAGGCATTTTGAAGAGGTTGGATTTTGAATAAGATGAGAGTCCTTGGCATCTCTACCAAGAGTAGAATTCAAAAGCTTACAAAAAGGTTTTGGAGATCCTAGAGGTAAGAGTAGTTGAAGGTTCTGCCTTGAAAACACAAGGAGTTTATAGCTCTCCATAGTTTTGCCAATGGAAGCTACTAAACTAGTTTTGGTTACACAAGCATATTGGCTCCTGTTTTGAAATGCCAGAACAATTGAGAATATGTTAAATGAACCAGGATTGTTTTGTTAGATAGATTTTATTAACTGATGGTGAGGTAAGGAGTATCATATGGCATACACTCACATGCACAAGCACAAACAAACAACAAGCAAACACTGCACCAATGAACAAGAAAAAGTTTTTGTCCCCGCCGATTTTTGCATTCTGCACAACTAATCAGGGTGGCAGAAATTGGGATGTTACATTTCTAGCATGTGCTAGGGCTTTCTGACCATGGTTTTACACATGGAGTGTCATTACATGTATTATTTTCCAAACCAGGCTGTTCCACATGGCCACACACACTCAAGTGGGTGTGGTGATGCAACCTCTGTCACACTGGTGCTTCATTGCATTCCAATGTTGCATTCCAGCATGTTCTAGGGCTTTGTGACCATGGTTTGACACATGGAGTGTCATTGCATATGTTCTTTTCCAAACCACAATGATCCACATGGACACACACACTCAAGTAGGTGTGGTGGTGCAACCTCTGTCACACTGGTGCTCCATTGCATTTCAATATTGCATTCTAGCATGTCCTAGGGCTTTCTAACCATGGTTTGATACATGGAGTGTCACTGCGTGTGTTCTTTTCCAAACCACACTGATCCACATGGCCACACACACTCAAGTGGGTTTGGTGAAGCAACCTCTTTCACACTGGTACTCCATTGCATTCCAATGTTGCATTCTAGCATGTTCTAAGGCCTTCTGACCATGGTTTGACACATGGAGTGTCATTGTCACTGTTCTGTTCCAAACCACGCTGATCCACATGGCCACACAAAGTCAAGTGGGTGTGGTGATGCAACCTCTATCACACCGGTGCTCCATTGCATTCCAAAGTTCCATTCCACCATGTCCTAGGGCTTTCTAACCATGGTTTAACACATGGAGTGTCATTGCGTGTGTTCTTTTCCAAACCATGCTGATCCACATGGCCACACACACTCAAGTGGGTCTGGTGAAGCAACCTCTTTCACACTGGAGCTCCATCGGATTCCAATGTTGCATTCTAGCATGTTCTAAGGGTTTTTGACCATGGTTTGACACATGGAGTGTCATTGCCTCTGTTCTGTTCCAAACCAAGATGATCCACATGGCCACACATAGTAAAGTGGGTGTGGTGATGCAACCTATGTCACATTGGTGCTCCATTGCATTCCAATGTTCCATTCCACCTTGTTCTAGGACTTTATGACCGTGGTTTGACACATGGATTGTCATTGCATGTGTTCTTTTCCAAAATACACTGATCATCATGGCCACACACACTCAAGTGGGTGTGGTGATGCAACCAATGTCACACTGGTGCTCCATTGCATTCCAATGTGGCATTCCAACATGTGCTAGGGCTTTCTGTCCATGGTTTGACACATGGAGTGTCATTGCATGTAATCTTTTCCAAACCACGCTGATCCACAGGGCCACACACACTCAAGTGGGTGTGGTGATACAACCTCTGTCACACTGGTGCTTCATTGCATTCCAATGTTGCATTCCAGCATGTTCTAGGGGTTTGTGACCGTGGTTTGACACATGGAGTGTCATTGCATCTGTTCTTTTCCAAACCATTATGATCCACATGGCCACACACACTCAAGTGGGTGTGGTGATGCAACCTCTGTCACGCTGGTGCTCCATTGCATTTCAATGTTGCATTGCAGCATGTCCTAGGGCTTTCTGACCATGGTTTGACAAAAAATGAGTGTCATTGCGTGTGTTCTTTTCCAAACCATAGTGGTCCACATGGCCACACACACTCAAGTGGGTGTGGTGAAGCAACCTCTTTCACTCTGGTGCTCCATTGCATTCCAATGTTGCATTCCAGCATGTTCTAAGACTTTCCAACCATGGTTTGACACATGGAGTGGCATTGCATGTGTTCTTTTCCAAACCACAATGATCGACATGGCCACACACACTCAAGTGGGTGTGGTGATGCAACATCTGTCACACTGGTGCTTCATTGCATTCCAATGTTGCATTCTAGCATGTTCTAGGGCTTTGTTACCATGGTTTGACACATGGAGTGTCATTGCATGTGTTCTTTTCCAAACCACACTGATCCACATGGCCACATACACTCAAGTGGGTGTGGTGATGCAACCTATGTCACAATGGTGCTCCATTGCATTCCAATCTGGCATTCCAGCATGTGCTAGGGCTTTGTGACCATGTTTTGACACATGGAATGTCATTGCATGTGTTCTTTTCCAAACCACGCTGATCCACTTGGCCACACACACTCAAGTGGGTGTGGTGATGCAACCTCTGTCACACTGGTGCTTCATTGCATTCCAATGTTGCATTCTAGCATGTTCTAGGGCTTTGTGACCAAGGTTTGACACATGGAGTGTCATTGCATGTGTTCTTTCCTGAACCACAATGATCCACATGGCCACGCACACTCAAGTGGGTGTGGTGATGCAACCTCTGTCACACTGGTGCTCCATTGCATTTCAATGTTGCATTCCAGCATGTCCTAGGGATATCTAACCATGGTTTGACACATGGAGTGTCATTGCATCTATTCTTTACCAAACCACGTTGATCCACATGTCCACACACACACTCAAGTGGGTGTGGTCATGCAACCTCTGTCACACTAGTGCTTCATTGCATTCCAATGTTGCATTCTAGCATGTTCTAGGGCTTTCTGTCCAAGGTTTGACACATGGAGTGTCATTGCATGTGTTCTTTTCCAAACCACAACGATCCACATGGCAACGCACACTCAAGTGGGTGTGGTGATGCAACCTCTGTCACACTGGTGCTCCATTGCATTTCAATGTTGCATTCCAGCATGTCCTAGGGATTTCTAACCATGGTTTAACACATGGAGTGTCATTGCATCTGTTCTTTACCAAACCACGCTGATCCACATGTCCACACACACACTCAAGTGGGTGTGATGATGCAACCTGTGTCACACTGGTGCTTCATTGCATTCCAATGTTGCATTCCAGCATGTTCTAAGGCTTTCTGACCATGGTTTGACACATGGACTATCATTGCATCTGCTCTTTTCCAAACCACAATGATCCACATGTCAACGCACACTCAAGTGTGTGTGGTGATGCAACCTCTTTCATACTGGTGCTCCATTGCATTCCAATGTTGCATTTCAGCAAGTCCTAGGGCTTCCTAGCCATGGTTTGACACATGGAGTGTCATTGCGTTTGTTCTTTTCCAAACCACACTAATCCACATGGCCACACATGCTCAAGTGGGTGTGGTGAAGCAACCTCTTTCACACTGGTGCTCCATTGCATTCCAATATTACATTCTAGCATGTTCTAGGGCTTTCTGACCATGGTTTGACACATGGAGTGTCATTGCATGTCTTCTTTTCCAAACCACAATGATCCACATGGCCACACACACTCAAGTGGGTGTGGTGATGCAACCTCTATCACACTAGTGCTCCATTGCATTCCAATGTTGCATTCCAGCAGTTTCTAGGGAATTCTGACCATGGTTTGACACATGGAGTGTTATTGCCTATGCTCTTTTCCAAACCACACTAATCCACGTGGCCACACACAGTCAAGTGGGTGTAGTGATGCAACCTCTGTCACATTGGTGCTCCATTGCATTCCAATGTGGCATTCTAGCATGTGCTAGGGCGTTCTGACAATGGTTTGACACATGGAGTGTCATTACATGTGTTCTTTTCCAAACCACACTGATCCATATGGCCACACACACTCAAGTGGGTGTGTTATTGCAACCGCTATCACACTCGTCCTTCATTGCATTCCAATGTTGCATTCCAGCATGTTCTAGGGCTTTGTGACCATGGTTTGACCCATGGACTATCATTGCATCTGCTCTTTTCCAAACCACAATGATCCACATGTCAACGCACACTCAAGTCTGTGTGGTGAAGCAACCTCTTTCACTCTGGTGCTCCATTGCATTCCAATGTTGCATTCCAGCATGTTCTAAGGCTTTCCGACCATGGTTTGACACATGGAGTGGCATTGCATGTGTTCTTTTCCAAACCACAATGATCCACATGGCCACACACACTCAAGTGGGTGTGGTGATGCAACATCTGTCACACTGGTGCTTCATTGCATTCCAATGTTGCATTCTAGCATGTTCTAGGGCTTTGTGACCATGGTTTGACACATGGAGTGTCATTGCATGTGTTCTTTTCCAAACCACACTGATCCACATAGCCACACATAGTCAAGTGGGCTTGGTGATGCAACCTCTGTCACACTGGTGCTCCATTGCATTCAAATATGGCATTCCAGCATGTGCTTGGGCTTTCTGACCATGGTTTGACATATGGAGTGTCATTGCATGTGTTCTTTTCCAAACCACGCTGATCCACATGACCACACACACTCAAGTGGGTGTGGTGATGCAACCTCTATCACACTAGTGCTTCATTGCATTCCAATGTTGCATTCCAGCATGTTTTAGGGCTTTGTGACCATGGTTTGACACATGGAGTGTCATTGCATCTGTTCTTTTCCAAACCACAATGATCCACATGGCCACGCACACTCAAGTGGGTGTGGTGATGCAACCTCTATCACACTGGTGCTCCATTGCATTTTAATGTTGCATTCCAGCATGTCCTAGGGCTTTCCGACCATGGTTTGACACATGGAGTGTCATTGCGTGTGTTCTTTTCCAAACCACACTGATCCACATGGCCACACACACTCGAGTGGGTGTGAAGCAACCTCTTTCACACTGGTGCTCCATTGCATTCCAATGTTGCATTCCAGCATGTTCTAGGGCTTTCTGACCATGGTTTGACACATGCAGAGGCATTGCATGAGTTCTTTTCCAAACCACAATGATCCACATGGTCACACACACTCAAGTCGGTGTGGTGATGCAACCTCTATTACACTGGTGCTCCATGCGTTCCAATGTTGCATTCCAGCATGTTCTAGGGCTTTTTGACCATGGTTTGTGTAACACCCTCGAATCGACCCTATGGAAGTTTTAGTGCTTCCCGCCAAACCCGCATAGAAACGATTCAAGGATGCCCACCAGGCACTTGCGTGCGGGTGGAGAATGAAGTAATACCATTACACATTAGTCCACGATGGAACCCACAGAACATATATGTATACAACAATGACTCCATTAGTCAAGAATATAGATATACTATACAAATATCCAAATCACCTTGAAAACGATAGAGCGTCCGACTACGGACAAGATGCAAATGGGGCTAAGAGCCCTGAAGAATAACCAATGGCGTCCATAACCCTACCCAAAGCGGAAGGGTAACCGCTAACGACGCCGATCTCAAACCTGCTAAAAGAAAAGGTGCCGAAAGGGCAAAGGAAAAGGAGAGTCAAGATCGAGGCCAAGACACGGCGAGGCTAGAATTCGGCGGCTCTCGCCTACATAGGTATGGTGGACTGGAGCGGCAGCGAAGCATGCACTAAATAACCTATAGAGACTCGATTCAATTGTCGGCTATTAGAGAGCGGTAAGAAATACCTATTCGGATCCAACCTGATGCTAACACCAAACATACCCATCCTGGTATTCCCCCTCGAGACCAAACGAGGAAGTCAAACCGAGGAACTCACACAATTGGTAGTTTTATTCATTCCATTATAGTGGAAGCACTTACTAGTCAGATATAGACAGCATGAGTCATCCTGATAGCATAAGTAGTGGGCAGTTTTAGTTAACCATTCAGTTATAGTTGCAGTACTTACTAGTCATATACAATTAGCATGTGACATTCCAAACCCAGCAGTTGTTGCACTTTTATTTCATTCCATTGGAGTTGCGATACTTACTAGGCAGGTATAACATGATACGATACACCCCAGTTCCACCAGTTGTTGGCACTTTTATTATCCATTCCATTGTAGTGAAGCTGATTACTAGTCACATATTAAGTCAAATTTTTAGCACTACTTTAGTTATGCTTGTCTATGATCGAGATACTGTGCTACAAGTCGTCCATAACCGTGGACACGGCTTTCAGAAAGATTTACCCTGCAGGGGTGCACAAATAGCAACACACGCGCGATCAACCTCGGAAAAACCAACTCAAAACCAAACGAGGTTTTCACGACAAAGCAATCACAGGATTCATGAAATATTTTAGGGGGCCACCCCATTAAGCTACCCGCAACGAAGTTGGCGGCTCCGAGACGGACCCAAGGTTTGTGCCAATGGCTGTAAACGACTGGGAACCCGAAAGTGTGACTGGGCTTGTCGTTACCGCGAAAAAATTCCACGTTCCAAAACAGTACAGGTGCTCCACGCAGAATCGTAAATAAAGCAGTAAAGCATGGCATAAGTACATGATAGTAGTAAAGCCCCAAACTAGTTTGTGGCCCCAAGAAATAAGAAATGAATCAAGCTCTGGCTAAGGGGATTCATGGTCCCATATGCGAATAGTGCGATAGTCAAGGAACAGGTATCAAGTACTCGGGGTCCTACGGGACACAAGTGAGCGTGGAAGAACCAAATAACATCTATTGCCCACCGATGCCTCTGCATTAGTTATATCTATTTCCAGCATTTTAACACTTGCATTTAAAGTCATGATCATCTCCACCATTAAGCATCTCCACCATTAAGCATATGCCAGCCTTCCAATAACGGTGGAACAACAACGACGCGAAGCAGCACATGAGCAAGCAACTACGACTCGCATGGCCGACTATTTATCAAACAACAGGCAATAGGATGTGTCCAAGGCAATATAAAGGCTACAAGGGATGTGTCCAAGGCAATATAAAGGACACAAATAGCAATAGATCAACAGGAGGAAATAAAGACTATAAATGCAAAATAAGTAGAAAGGGGGAGATTGCTCGCCTGGGAAACACTGCTGAAGATACATATCTGAAGGACTTGCCGATACTCGCATCAACTCAACGGCCTAATCCGCGAAGAACCAACGCACTAAAAGAAACACCGAATGCACTATTTAATACTACGGCAAAAGATCCGGCATGATTATGATATGATGCATGGCATGGCAAAGATGCAGTGCAATTAGGCAATATTACGCGGAACCGGGGTCCCGACAATTAATTAGAAGGTTTATGTTATTTAGGTACCCCGCAATTTAAATGTTGTAAGAACAAGGCAAAACATGGCATCAGTTTGCTACACAATTTTAAATGGAGTCGGTATAAGATTAGAATACCGCATATAGTCTCCATATTTAATTATTAGGTGAATCGACATTATACCCCAATCAAATAAACATGTATGCGACTATGGATGATTTAATATGCAACAAGTTTATATGACATTTATAAAATAAGGATAGATAGGGGTCACACATCGGGGTTCGACGATCTTGGGATTGTAGGGTTCGATGGTGTTCGAGGCCTTGGCGAGATCGGTCTTCGAGGTTCGAACTTTGGGTTCGGCTTCGAGGCGTTGGATATGTGGGTCTTGGCGTCTGTGAGGAGGTACTTGTCATATCGGCATCATCGCCTCCGGATTCCAGGATGGAGAACTTGGGGTCTTCGGCCTCGGTTGTTGATGGTGGACTTGGTTTCGGTGTCTGTGTGCTTCAGGGTCTCGATCAACTTGGCAGCAAAGTGTGCACAACATCGGGCGATCTTGTCAGCATCAGAGACAAAGGTAGCCGATATGGGCATCCAAAACACCACATTAACATGGACATACACAAAGATTTGTTGTCAGGCAGCAACAAGTCATAGGGTAGCAGCAGCACTTCGCGGAAACAAGGGAACTACAATGACAGGCACTGCTACTTGCAGTGGCTCAAGGCGACAGAGGAGGCGCCAAAGGTCGAGGCCGTAGATGCGTGCTTACAGGGCAGGACGAGCGACGGTAGAGGACGACCGGAAGGGGCGAGGGCGGCGCCTCGGGTGGAGGACGGTGAGGGAGAGGGCATGCAGGGCCGCTGCTGGGGCAGATGAACGTGAGGCGGCGGCTCGGATGCGCTGGAAGCGGCCATGGTGGCACGACGTGGTCGGGTAGAGGACGACTGGGGGAGCCCTGCAGAGGGAAGGGTAGGCGTTGGGAACGCTCTCGCGCGCGGCAGCGGAGAGGGGCGCGGAGACGGGGGCACCAGGTCGCGTCCGCGGAGGGCATGCTGGAGAGCTCGGCCAGGGGTGGTGCTCGCTGGAGGCGGTGTCACAGAGGCAGGCCCGGGCCATAGGAGAGGAAGCTCGTGAGGCGGCGGCGGACTGACGGCGCTGGGCTCGCAGGGCGGCGGTCGAGAGGTGGGGCGAAGCTTAGGGAAGAGGGCGGGCGATGGCGTCGCACGGATGGCGGAGCGCAGAGGGTGGCCTCGGAGCAACGGTGTCGCGCTGCCGTTGCTGCAGGGGGCGGCAGCGAGCTCGGGCTCGGACAGACGATGATGGCGGGGTCACGGGCCTGAGGCCGAGCGGAGGTGGGCGATGACGATGATGGTGGGGGACGACAAGGTCGACGACATGATGACGAGCTTGGCAGCGTGGGGCGGCGGCCGGCTCGGAGGGGAAGCGAGGCAGCCATGCGGGACATCGAGGCAGAGTAGGGGATCGCGGGCATAATCGAGCGAGAAAAGGGGATGAGAAGGGGAGCGTCGGGGTGGGCCCTGGCTCGCGTGAGTAGAGATCCAAGGCGGGACGGTTGCGTGTGGAACATGGGTTCGCATCGGTGGGGGGTGGGGGTGTGCGCACTGCGCGTACCACGCGAAGTAGTGGAGCGGTAGGGAGCGGGGCCAGCGGGGTGTGAGCACTGCCGGATGGGGCCAAGCGGCAGCGTGGTGTGGGGGAGTTGTGTGCGCCGCGGGTTGTGTGGTGTGGCGGAGGGGCTGTGGACTGGTAGGTGTGGTGGCGGGTTATGGCAGATTTAGTCTAGGGTTTGGTTGGTCTAGTTTGGGCCAGGCCTGTCGGGGTAGTAGGTGGTCTGGCCTACGGGCTGGGCTGCCTCCCCGGTAAAACACTGGTGCTTCATTGCATTCCAATGTTGCATTCTAGCATGTTCTAGGGCTTTGTGACCAAGGTTTGACACATGGAGTGTCATTACATGTGTTCTTTTCCAAACCACAATGATCCACATGGCCACACACACTCAAGTGGGTGTGGTGATGCAACTTCTATCACACTGGTGCTCCATTGCATTCCAATGTGGTATTCCAGCATGTGCTAGGGCTTTCTAACCATGGTTTGACACATGGAGTGTCATTACATGTGTTCGTTTCCAAAATACACTGATCCTCATGGCCACACACACACTCAAGTGGCTGTGATGATGCAACCTATGTCACAATGGTGCTCCATTGCATTCCAATGTTGCATTCCAGCATGTTCTAGGGCTTTCTGAGCATGGTTTGAGACATGGAGTGTCATTGTCTGTCTTCTTTTCGAAACCACACTGATCCACATGGACACACACAATCAAGTGGGTGTGGTGATGCAACCTCTGTCACACTGGTGCTCCATTGCATTCCAATGTTCCAATCCAGCTTGTTCTAGGGCTTTCTGACCATGGTTTGACACATGGAGTGTCATTGCATGTGTTCTTTTCCAAACCACGCTGATCCACATGGCCATAGACACCCAAGTGGGTGTGGTGATGCAATCTCTGTCAGAATGGGGCTTCATTGTATTCCAATGTTGCATTCTAGCATGTTCTAGGGCTTTGTGACCCTGGTTTAACACATGGAGTGTCATTGCATGTGTTATTTTCCAAACCATAATGATCCACATGGCCACGCACACTCAAGTGGGTGTGGTGATGTAACCTCTATCACACTTGTGCTCCATTGCATTTCAATGTTGCATTCCAGCATGTCCTAGGGCTTTCTAACCATGGTTTGACACATGGAGTGGCATTGTGTGTGTTCTTTTCCAAACCACAGCGATCCACATGGGCACACACACTCAAGTGGGTGTGGTGAAGTAACCTCTTTAACACTAGTGCTCCATTGCATTCCAATGTTGCATTCTAGCATGTTCTAAGGCTTTATGACCATGGTTTGACACATGGAGTGTCCTTGCATGAGTTCTTTTCCAAACCACAATGATCCACATGGCCACACACACTCAAGTGGGTGTGGTGATGCAACCTCTATCACACTGGTGCTCCATTGCATTCCAGTGTTGCATTCCAGCATGTTCTAGGCCTTTCTGACGATGGCTTTACACATGGATTGTCATTGCGTGTGTTCTTTTCCAAACCACACTGATCCACCTGTCCATACACAGTCAAGTGGGTGTGGTGATGCAACCTCTGTCACACTTGTGCTCCATTGCATTCCAGTGTGGCATTCCAGCACGTGCTAGGGATTTCTGACGATGGATTGACACATGGAGTGTCATTACATGTGTTCATTTCCAAAATAAAGTAATCCTCATGGCCACACACACTCAAGTGGGTGTGGTGATGCAACCTATGTCACACTGGTGCTCCATTGCATTCCAATGTGGCATTCCAGCATGTTCTAGGGCATTGTGACTATGGTTTGACACATGGAGTGTCATTGCATGTGTTCTTTTCCAAACCATAATGATCCACATGGCCACGCACACTCAAGTGGGTGTGGTGATGTAACCTCTGTCACACTGGTGCTCCATTGCATTTCAATGTTGCATTCCAGCATGCCCTAGGGCTTTTCTGACCATGGTTTGACACACGGAGTGGCATTGCGTGTGTTCTTTTCCAAACCACAGTGACCCACATGGACACACACACTCAAGTGGGTGTGGTGAAGTAACCTCTTTCACACTGGTGCTCCATTGCATTCCAATGTTGCATTCCAGCCTGCTCTAAGGCTTTCTGACCATGGTTTGACACATGGAGTGTCATTGCATGTGTTCTTTTCCAAACCACAATGATCCACATGTCCACACACACTCAAGTGGGTGTGGTGATGACACCTCAGTCACACTGGTGCTCCATATCATTCCAATGTTGCATTCTAGCAAGTTCAAGGGCTTTCTGACCATGGTTTGACAAATGGAGTGTCATTTCCTGTGTTCTTTTCCAAATCACACTGATCCACATGGACACACACAGTTAAGTGGGTGTGGTGATGCATCCTCTGTCACACTAGTGCACCATTGCATTCCAATGTGGCACTCCAGCTTGTTCTAGGGATTTCTGACCATGGTTTGACACATGGAGTGTCATTGCATGTGTTCTTTTCCAAACCACAATGATCCACATGGCCACACACACTCAAGTGGGTGTAGTGATGCAACCTCTATCACACTGGTGCTCCATTTCATCCCAATGTTGCATTCCAGCATGTTCTAAGGCTTTCTGACGATGGTTTGACACATGGAGTATTATTGCCTGTGTTATTTTACAAACCACACCGATCCACATGGCCACACACACTCAAGTGGATGTGGTGATGCAACCTATGTAACAATGGTGCTCCATTGCATTCCAATGTTGCATTCCAGCATGTTCTAAGGCTTTCTGAGCATGGTTTGAGACATGGAGTGTCATTGTCTGTGTTCTTTTCGAAACCACACTGATCCACATGGACACACACAATCAAGTGGGTGTGGTGATGCAACCTCTGTCACACTGGTGCTCCATTGCATTCCAATGTTCCAATCCAGCTTGTTCCAGGGCTTTCTGACCATGGTCTGACACATGGATTGTCATTGCATGTGTTCTTTTCCAAACCACGCTGATCCACATGGCCATAGACACCCAAGTGGGTGTGGTGATGCAATCTCTGTCAGAATGGGGCTTCATTGTATTCCAATGTTGCATTCTAGCATGTTCTAGGGCTTTGTGACAATGGTTTAACACATGGAGTGTCATTGCATGTGTTATTTGCCAAACCATAATGATCCACATGGCCACGCACACTCAAGTGGGTGTGGTGATGTAACCTCTATCACACTTGTGCTCCATTGCATTTCAATGTTGCATTCCAGCATATCCTAGGGCTTTCTAACCATGGTTTGACACATGGAGTGGCATTGTGTGTGTTCTTTTCCAAACCACAGCGATCCACATGGACACACACACTCAAGTGGGTGTGGTGAAGCAACCTTTTTAACACTGGTGCTCCATTGCATTCCAATGTTGCATTCTAGCATGTTCTAAGGCTTTATGACCATGGCTTGACACATGGAGTGTCCTTGCATGTGTTCTTTTCCACACCACAATGGTTCACATGGCCACACACACTCAAGTGGGTGTGGTGATGCAACCTCTGTCACACTGGTGCTCCATTGCATTCCAGTGTTGCATTCCAGCATGTTCTAGGGTTTTCTGACGATGGTTTTACACATGGATTGTCATTGCGTGTGTTCTTTTCCAAACCACACTGATCCACATGTCCATACACAGTCAAGTGGGTGTGGTGATGCAACCTCAGTCACACTTGTGCTCCATTGAATTCCAATGTGGCATTCCAGCAAATTCTTGGGATTTTTTTACCATGGTTTGACACATGGAGTGTCATTGCATGTGTTCTTTTCCAAACCATAATGATCCACATGGCCACACACACTCAAGTGGGTATGGTGATGCAACCTCTATCACACGGGTGCTCCATTGCATTCCAATGTTGCATTCTAGCATGTTCTAGGGCTTTCTGACCATGGTTTGACACATGGAGTGTCGTTGCCTTTGTTCTTTTCCAAACCACACCGATCCACATGGCCACACACACTCAAGTGGGTGTGGTGATGGAACCTGTGTCACGTTGGTGCTCCATTACATTCCAATGTTGCATTCCAGCTTGTTCTAGGGCTTCTTAATCATGGTTTGACACATGGAGTGTCATTGCATGTCTTCTTTTCCAAACCACAATGATCCACAAGGCCACACACACTCAAGTGGGTGTGGTGATGCAACCTCTTTCGCACTGGTGCTCCATTGAAATCCAATGTTGCATTCCAGCATGTTCTAGGTCTTTTTGACCATGGTTTGACACATGGAGTGTCATTGCATGTGTTCTTTTCAAAACCCCGAGGATCCACATGGCCACACACACACAAGTGGGTGTGGTGATGCAACCTCTGTTGCACTGGTGCTCCATTGCATCCCAATGTGGCATTCCAGCATGTTCTAGGGATTTCTGACCATGGTTTGACACATGGAGTATCATTGCATGTGTTCTTTTCCAAACCACACGGATTCACATGTCCACACACACTCAAGTGGGTGTGGTGATCCCACCTCTACCACACTGGTGCTCCATTGCATTCCAGTAATGCATTCCAACATGTTCTAGGGCTTTCTGACCATGGTTTGACACATGGAGTATCATAGCATGTGTTCTTTTCCAAACCACACTAATCCACGTGGCCACACACACTCAAGTGGGTGTGGTGATGTAAAATCTTTCAAACTTGTGCTCCATTGCATTCCAATGTTGCATTGCAGCATGTTCTTGGGAAATATGACCATGGTTTGACACATGAAGTATCATTGCATGTGTTCTTTTCCAAACCACATTGATCCACATGACCACACCCACTGGTGATGCAACATCTTTCAAACTGGTGCTCCATTGCATTCCAATGTTGCATTCCAGCATTTTCTAGGGCTTTCTTACCATGGTTTGACACATGGAGTATTATTACATGTGTTCTTTTCCAAACCACGCAGATCCACATGGCCACACACACTCAAGTGGGTGTGGTGATGCAACCTCTATCACACTAGTGCTTCATTGCATTCCAATGTTGCCTTCCAGCATGTTCTAGGGCTTTCTGACCATGGTTTGACACATGGAGTGTCGTTGCCTTTGTTCTTTTCGAAACCACACCGATCCACATGGCCACACACACTCAAGTGGGTGTGGTGATGCAACCTGTGTCACGTTGGTGCTCCATTATATTCCAATGTTGCATTCTAGCTTGTTCTAGAGCTTCTTAATCATGGTTTGACACATGGAGTGTCATTGCATGTGTTCTTTTCCAAACCACAATGATCCACAAGGCCACACACACTCAAGTGGGTGTGGTGATGCAACCTCTTTCGCACTGGTGCTCCATTGAAATCCAATGTTGCATTCCAGCATGTTGTAGGTCTTTCTGACCATGGTTTGACACATGGAGTGTCATTGCATGTGTTCTTTTCCAAACCCCGGGGATCCACATGGCCACACACACACACAAGTGGGTGTGGTGATGCAACCTCTGTTGCACTGGTGCTCCATTGCATCCCAATGTGGCATTCCAGCATGTTCTAGCGATTTCTGACCATGGTTTGACACATCGAGTGTCATTGCATGTGTTCTTTTCCAAACCACACGGATTCACATGTCCACACACTCAAGTGGGTGTGCGGATCCCACCTGTACCACACTGGTGCTCCATTGCATTCCAATAATGCATTCCAACATGTTCTAGGGCTTTCTAACCATAGTTTGACACATGGAGTATCATAGCATGTGATCTTTTCCAAACCACACTAATCCACATGGCCACACACACTCAAGTGGGTGTGTTGATGTAAAATCTTTCAAACTGGTGCTCCATTGCATTCCAATGTTGCATTGTAGCATGTTCTTGGGAAATATGACCATGGTTTGACACATGAAGTATCATTGCATGTGTTCTTTTCCAAACCACACGGATCCACATGACCACACCCACTAGCGATGCAACATCTTTCAAACTGTTGCTCCATTGCATTCCAGTAATGCATTCCAACATGTTCTAGGGCTTTCTGACCATGGTTTGACACATGGAGTATCATAGCATGTGTTCTTTTCCAAACCACACTAATCCACGTGGCCACACACACTCAAGTGGGTGTGGTGATGTAAAATCTTTCAAACTTGTGCTCCATTGCATTCCAATGTTGCATTGCAGCATGTTCTTGGGAAATATGACCATGGTTTGACACATGAAGTATCATTGCATGTGTTCTTTTCCAAACCACATTGATCCACATGACCACACCCACTGGTGATGCAACATCTTTCAAACTGGTGCTCCATTGCATTCCAATGTTGCATTCCAGCATTTTCTAGGGCTTTCTTACCATGGTTTGACACATGGAGTATTATTACATGTGTTCTTTTCCAAACCACGCAGATCCACATGGCCACACACACTCAAGTGGGTGTGGTGATGCAACCTCTATCAAACTGGTGCTTCATTGCATTCCAATGTTGCCTTCCAGCAAGTTCTAGGGCTTTCTGACCATGGTTTGACACATGGAGTGTCGTTGCCTTTGTTCTTTTCCAAACCACACCGATCCACATGGACACACACACTCAAGTGGGTGTGGTGATGCAACCTGTGTCACGTTGGTGCTCCATTATATTCCAATGTTGCATTCTAGCTTGTTCTAGAGCTTCTTAATCATGGTTTGACACATGGAGTGTCATTGCATGTGTTCTTTTCCAAACCACAATGATCCACAAGGCCACACACACTCAAGTGGGTGTGGTGATGCAACCTCTTTCGTACTGGTGCTCCATTGAAATCCAATGTTGCATTCCAGCATGTTCTAGGTCTTTCTGACCATGGTTTGACACATGGAGTGTCATTGCATGTGTTCTTTTCTAAACCCCGGGGATCCACATGGCCACACACACACACAAGTGGGTGTGGTGATGCAACCTCTGTTGCATTGGTGCTCCATTGCATCCCAATGTGGCATTCCAGCATGCTCTAGGGATTTCTGACCATGGTTTGACACGTCGAGTGTCATTGCATGTGTTCTTTTCCAAACCACACGGATTCACATGTCCACACACACTCAAGTGGGTGTGTTGATCCCACCTCTACCACACTGGTGCTCCATTGCATTCCAATAATGTATTCCAACATGTTCTAGGGCTTTTTGACCATGGTTTGACACATGGAGTATCATAGCATGTGATCTTTTACAAACCACACTAATCCACATGGCCACACACACTCAAGTGGGTGTGGTGATGTAAAATCTTTCAAACTAGTGCTCCATTGCATTCCAATGTTGCATTGTAGCATGTTCTTGGGAAATATGACCATGGTTTGACACATGAAGTATCATTGCATGTGTTCTTTTCCAAACCACACGGATCCACATGACCACACCCACTGGTGATGCAACATCTTTCAAACTGGTGCTCCATTGCATTCCAATGTTGCATTCCAGCATTTTCTAGGGCTTTCTTACCATGGTTTGACACACGGAGTATTATTACATGTGTTCTTTTCCAAACCACGCTGATCCACATGGCCACAAACACTCAAGTGGGGGTGGTGATGCAACCTCTATCACACTGGTGCTTCATTGCATTCCAATGTTGCATTCCAGCATGTCCTAGGGCTTTCTGACCATGGTTTGACACATGGAGTGTCATTGCGTGTGTTCTTTTGAAAACCACAGTGATCCACATTGCCACACACACTCAAGTGGGTGTGGTCAAGCAACCTATTTCACACTGGTGCTCCATTCCATTCCAATGCTGCATTCTAGCATGTTCTAAGGCTTTCTGACCATGGTTTGACACATGGATCGTCATTGCATGTGTTCTTTTCCAAACCACAATGATCCACATGGGCACACACACTCGAGTGGGTGTGGTGATGCAACCTCTGTCACACTAGTGCTCCATTGCATTCCAATGTTGCATTCCAACATGTTCTAGGGCTTTTTGACCATGGTTTGACACATGGATTGTCATTGCCTGTGTTCTTTTCCAAACCACACTGATCCACATGTCCACACACAGTCAAGTGGGTGTGGTGATGCAACCTCTGTCACACTGGTGCTCCATTGCATTCCAATGTTCCATTCCAGCTTGTTCTCGGGCTTTTTGGCCATGGTTTAACAGATGGAGTGTCATTGCATGTGTTCATTTCCAAAATACACTGATCCTCAGGGCCACACACACTCAAGTGGGGTTGGTGATGCAACCTATGTCACACTGTTGCTCCATTGCATTCCAATGTGGCATTCCAACATGTGTTACGGTTTTCTGACAATGGTTTGACACATGGAGTGTCATTGCATATGTTCTTTTCCAAACAACGCTGATCCACATGGCCACACACACTCAAGTGGGTGTGGTGATGCAACCTCTATCACACAGGTGCTCCATTGCATTCCAATGTTGCATTCCAGCATGTTCAAGGGCTTTGTGATGATGGTTTGACACATGGAGTGTCATTGCATGCGTTCTTTTCCAAACCACAATGATCCACATGGCCACACACACTCAAGTGGGTGTGGTGATGCAACCTCTGTCACACCGGTGCTCCATTTCATTTCAATTTTATATTCCAGCATGTCCTAAGGCTTCCTGACCATGGTTTGACACATGGAGTGTCATTGCGTGTGTTCTTTTCCAAACCACAGTGATCCACATGCCCACACACACTCAAGTGGGTGTGGTGAAGCAACCACTTTCACACTAGTGCTCCGTTGCATTCCAATGTAGCATTCTATCATGTTCTAAGGTTTTCTAACCATTCTTTGACACATGGAGTGTCATTGCATGTGTTCTTTTCCAAACCACAATGATCCTAATGGCCACACACACTCAAGTGGGTGTGGTGATCCAACGTATGTCACACTAGTGCTCCATTGCATTCTAATGTGGCATTCCAGCAAATTCTAGGGCTTTTTTACCATGGTTTGACACATTGAGTGTCACTACATGTGTTCTTTTCCAAACCACAATGATCCACATGGCCACACACACTTAAGTGGGTGTGGTGATGCAACGTCTATTACACAGGTGTTCCATTGCATTCCAATGTTGCATTCCAGCATGTTCTAGGTCTTTCTGACCATGGTTTGACACATGGAGTGTCATTGCATGTGTTCTTTTCGAAACCCCAATGATCCACATTGCCACACACACAAGTGGGTGTGGTGATCCAACCTGTATCACACTGGTGCTCCATTGCATCCGAATGTGGCATTCTAGCATGTTCTTGGGATTTCGGACCATGGTTTGACACATGGAGTGTCATTGCATGTATTCTTTTCCAAACCAAACTGATTCACATGTCCACACACACTCAAGTGGGTGTGATGATCCAACCTGTGCCACACTATTGCTCCATTGCATTTCAATGTTGCATTCCAACATGTTCTAGGGCTTTCTGACCATGGTTTGACACATGGAGTGGCAGAACATGTGTTCTTTTCCAAACCACACTGATCCACGTGGCCACACACACTCAAGTGGGTGTGGTGATGCAACATCTTTCAAACTGTTGCTCCATTGCATTCCAATGTTGCATTGCAGCATGTTCTTGGGCAATCTGACCATGGTTTGACACATAAAGTATCATTGCATGTGTTCTTTTCCAAACCACACTGATCCATAGGGCCAACCACACTCAAGTGGGTGTGGTGATGCAACATCTTTCAAACTGGTGCTCCATTGAAATCCAATGTTGCATTCCAGCATGTTCTAGGGCTTTCTTACCATGGTTTGACACATGGAGTACTATTACATGTGTACTTTTCCAAACCACAATGATCCACATGGCCAGACACACTCAAGTCGGTGTGGTGATGCAACCTCTAACACAATGGTGCTCCATTGCATTCCAATGTGGCATTCCAGCATGTGCTACTCCTTTCTGACCATGGTTTGACACATGGAGTTTCATTGCATGTTCTATTTTCCAAACCACGCTGATCCACATGGCCACACACACTCAAGTGGGTGTGGTGATGCAAAGTAAGTCAAACTGGTGATCCATTGCATTCCAACATGTTCTAGGGATTTTTGGCCATGTTTTGACACATGGATTGTCATTGCCTGTGTTCTTTTGAAAACCACACTGATCCACATGGCCACACACACTCAAGTGGGTGTGGTGATGCAACCCTTGTTACACTAGTGCTCCATTGCATTCTAATGTTGCAGTCTAGCATGTTCTAGGGCTTTCTTAACATGGTTTGACACATGGAGTGTCATTGCATGTGTTCATTTCCAAACCACAATGATCCACATGGCCACACACACTCAAGTGGGTGTGGTGATGCAACCTCTGTCACACTGGTGCTCCATTGCATTTCAATTTTGCATTCCAACATGTCCTAGGTCTTTCTAACCATGGTTTGACACATGGAGTGTCATTGTGTGTGTTCTTTTCTAATCCATAGTGATCCACATGGCCACACACACTCAAGTGGGTGTGGTGAAGCAACCTCTTTCACACTGGTGCTCCATTGCATTCCAATGTAGCATTCTAGCATGTTCTAAGATTTTTTGACCATGGTTTGACACATCGAGTGTCATTGCATGTGTCCTTTTCCAAACCACAATGATCCACATGGCCACACACACTCAATTGGGTGTGGTGATGCAACCCATGTCACACTGGTGCTCCATTGCATTCCAATGTGGCATTCCAGCAAATTCTAGGGCTTTTTGACCATGGTTTGACACATGGAGTGTCATTGCATGTGTTCTTTTCCAAACCATAATGATCCACATGGCCACACATACTCAAGTGGGTGTGGTGATGCAACCTCTATCACACTTGTGCTCTATTGTCATAACCCGGGATCAGGGTTAGACAAATACTAGATCATCATCTGACATAAGCCAAACCTCGAGCTCAAAGTGCGTAGGGAATAATTTGGTAACATTATAGAACATACAAATCATACATTATTAAGGTACGCTCTTAGCAGAGCTGCACACAAATATTACAAACCAGGGGTCAAAGACCCAACAAACACCAAGCAACGCAAGCAAATAAGTTGTTATAAACAATAAACTTAGCAAAGGGCCTAAGAGGCCTTGAACATAAGCAAACGACCCTTCCATAGATCCTAGGCTGCTGCCCGGGAACCCGAAACTACTCGTCGACATCAACATAGAAACCACCTTCTGTTGGAATAGCTTCATCTATAGAAAAACATCAACGTGGCAAGGCTGAGTACAGGATTTACTCCGCAGGACTTAATAACCTACGATACATGCTTGGTTTAGAAAGGCTTTCTGTGGTTACTTTGGAAAAGCCAGCCTAGTTTTGAAAACAAGTGAGAGAAGAGGCTCGTCTAATCAGAACATTTCAAAAGAGGTAAGAAGACTACACTCTAGCTCTTTAAGATCGCCTTCATCATCATCTAAACCTTTCAACTTGGAACACCCCCTCAAAGAACCCGGAGAAAGTAGTTCTAGAACACTCATTAGTTGCCAAGTTTTAACATTAGGTTATAGTTCTCTATGATAATCACATCCGTTCCCAAGTTGTCCATAACCGTGGACACAGCTTTTCGAAAATATTATAACCCTGCAGGGGTGCACAACTTTACCCACACGTACCAACCGACTCTTAATGCCAAATTATTAGCCCTCTTCCTTGGAAGGCTGTTAGAGGGTGGTTGGCCACGACCTTTACCTTGCTTTCGCCGTGCCTCTTCCATTCCCTGCAACGCTTACCTACCTATATGAATGCACCTCCTCCACCTCATTCGAGAACAACCAAAATGCATATGTCGAATGGAACGCCCCAACTATGTGACTCATGGAATCTACTAGGCAAGTTAGTTAGTCGAGGGGGTTTCCAGGCCCCCGTGTGGTTGTACGCTCGTCTTGGTTCAAGAGGCAAGAACTTAGGTCCTAAGGTGGCTAGCATGGGACTACAAAAACCACACCCAACGTGGCCTCCCATACCTGACTTAGCATGTTTATTAACCATCTCCGAACGTATCTCAACATCCTATCAAACTGGGTTCATCGTATCTCCGATGCATCATCTGGATGGATCGGTCTTGTAATACTAAGCATGGCTAAGCTTGACTTAAAGATGGCACTAGCAACGCTCATAAGCTCAACTCTAGATATGCTAGGAGCAGTGGATCGGTATCTTGGTGTACAAAGGAAAACATGCAGTAGATAGGATACTCTATCTTAAACAAAAGACCACATTGGAATCGTATGCATATAGCGAGAATGAAATATGTTGGAATCATAGGTTCAGAATGATAGGGCTACGCTTGCCTTGTCCGTCGTTGAAACGGTACTGCTCTTCGGTGGCGTTGACTTCAGGTTCAGGCTCGGTTCCTATTCGCGAAGAACCAACACCGGAAAGAAGAAGGAACAATCATCACATGACATATGTGCAATGCTCAAGCAATGATGATGATATGACAAGTTAAATTGTATTAAAATGACACCCTAAGACATGCTTGGCAATTTGAACGGGGTCCGAGGGGTCCAAACCCTAATTCGCAGAAACCCCGGATGCATATGAAAGGGGTCATTTTGTTATCCTAATCAAACTTTTCATGTAAGTTGCTTAACAATGCATGATTATGAGTTTATTGTATAGATCTCATTTTTCTGAACATTTTTGTATATTATTTGTATTTTTCTGACTTAAAATGAATTAGTTATGATTTTTCCCATTTTTAATCCATTTTAAATCATTTTTAAAACAATTAAACATTTTTGGATATTATTAAATATCTTACAACCTAGACCCACATGTCATATATTTAATCATTTCAGAAAACCTTTCCTAAAAGATTAAATATCTTAAAGGTAGGGCCCACCTGTAAGGTATTTTCATTTAATAAAATAATTACAAAGAATACTAAATAAAAGAAATGTCATAGTGACATCTTGATGATGTCATGATGACATCACCCATGGAGGAGCTCCCAGGTCGAGCTCGAATTCGAGGATTCCGAGCGCGCTTGGACGCACGAGTGCACGCTTTTGGATAGAGGGGGCGATGGGGAGGGGAATGGTGGTGGTGCCACCATTTATTGGTCGCCAGAGCGCGAGATTTGACGGTGGCCGGCGGCGGCAAGCGGCAGTGCACGGTGGGACGGCGAACCAGAGGGCGAGGAGGTAAGTAGAGGGGTGCGTTAACACTGAGAGCTCACCGCAATCATGGTAGAGGTGGCGGTGAGGCCTGGCGAGGTCGGAATCGACGGTGTCGATGGTGGCTGGAGCTCGGGAGGGAGCTGTCGATTGCGGCGCCTGGGGCTTCTCCAGCTCGCACGCTTTTACGAAGTGAACAAGGACGACACGACAGATCCAACGGTGGCCTCAGTGGGGTGAGGTGAGCACGGTAATGGCGGGACGACGGAGCTCCTGCAAACTAGGGTTCGGTCGGGGAAAGAAATTGGGGAAAGGAGGGGATTAGGGTTCTTCCGAGTGGCAGAGAAGGTTCTTATAGGCACAAGCAGCGTCGGCAGCGCTAATCTCCTCGCAGCGGGAATCACAACGGGACGGGGACGGCACCAGTGTTGCCACGTAGCAGCTTTGGTCACCGGCGGCCTTCTGGCGAGACGAGGAAGAAAAGAGAAAAGAGGGCGAAGGGGTATGGGCCAGCTGCGCGATGGCTGGTCCACTGCTGGGCTATGGCAAAGGAAGGGCGGTACGCTTCTGGCGCTGCACACGAGCGACAGAGAGGAGAGAGAGGAAGGTGGGCTTCGGCCCAGATTAGGTTAGGGACTAGTTTTTTCTTCCAGAAATATTTTTCTTTTTCTGTTTTTCTATTTTCCAATTGTATTTCAATTTCTTTTATGTTTTGTATATTTCCAAAATACAAGCACTGTTGTACACATATTAAAATACTTCAGGGGACCTTATAATCAATTTGGGCTCCAAACCTTTTATAGATTGTTGAAATTCAAAACTATTTTGAATTGATTTGAGAGAGGGGAAAACTAGGGTTTTATTTTGTCTCTCGATTAGAACCAAGTGCAAATGTAATGCATGTATGCAATGCTCACAAACATGTTGTTTATTTATTACACATAGAGGTGGTATGTTACAGCTCTACCCCACTTATAAGAATCTCGTCCCGAGATTCCTAGCTTTTAGACAAGAAGGCAGGGTACTCAGATCGAAGACGATCTTCGCGTTCCCAGGTTGCTTCTGACTCGGAGTGATGAGACCACTGAACTTTCGGAACTTCATGGTTTGACGACGAGTCTTACGCTCGGTTTCACCAAGAATACGAACTGGGTATTCCCGGTAGGTTAGATCCTCTTGAAGATCTAGATTTGATGATCCACACCACGAATAGGATCTTTGAAGCAACGCTTGAGTTGCAACAAATGGAAGACGTCATGAACATCTGTGGTTGATGGTAGCTCCAATTGGTAGGCAAGTTCACCTCGCTTGGAGAGAATGCGAAAGGGACCAACATAGCGAGGAGACAATTTGCCTTTGATACCGAAGCGGTGGACACCCTTTAGAGGAGTGACCTGGAGATAAACTTGATCACCAACTTCATAATGAACTTCAAGGTGATGAAAATCGTAGTTGGTTTTATAACGAGATTGAGCAGCCTTCAGACGTTCTCAGATTATGCGAACTTGATCTTTAGCTTCTTGGATCATATCCGGACCAAATAATTATCTTTCGCTGGTTTCTGTCCAATTCAGCTTCTTCCATATAGAAACTGGAAAGGCTCCATACCAAAACTGGATTGGAAATTGTTGTTGTACAAGAACTCAGCAAATGGAAGACATTTCTCCCAGTTCTTGCCGAAGGATATAACACACGCTCTAGGCATGTCTTCAAGGATTTGATTCACCCTTTCAGTTTGACCACCGGTTTTAGGATGGTAAGCTGTGCTGAAGGAGACATGAGTTCCCATTGCTTCTAGGATACTTTGCCAGAATCTGGAAGTAAACAAGCATCCGCGGTCAGAGATGATATTCTTGGGAACACCATGAAGGACAACGATCCGGGAGATGTATAAATCGGCCATCTGACTAGCACGAATTGTTTCCCGAACCGGAAGGAAGTGAGCAACTTTGGATAACCGATCAACTATTACCCATATAGCATCATTTCCTGCGGATATTTTTGGAAGTCCGGTAATGAAATCCATACCAATTTCATCCCATTTCCACTCAGGGATACACAATGGCTGCAGAAGTCCAGCAGGTCTTTGGTGTTCAGCTCTCACATGACGACAGACATCGCATTCTGCAATAAACCGAGCAATTTCTGGTTTCATTCCACTCCACCAGAATCTTTGACGAAGGTCACAATACATCTTGGTACCACCAAGATGAATGGACAAAGGTGATTCAGAGCTTCACGAAGGATTAGCTCTTTGATCTTCAGACTGTTTGGCACCACTAGCCGGTTACTGAAGTAGAGGGTGCCTTGATCATTAATGGAGAAGCATTTAGCGTCCCCACTTACAACACGCTCCTTAATCTTGGTAATCTCATCATCTTGCTTCTAGGCTTCCTTGATTTGATCCTTAAGAGAAGATTTTACTTCAAGATTAACGAGGAATCCACGAGGAACCATTTCAAGGTTAACACGCTTGATTTCCTCACAGAGAACAGGTTGAGCTTGTGAAATCATCAGGTTATTGCAATAAGACTTCTGACTTAGCGCATCAGCAACAACATTGGCTTTGCCGGGTTGGTAGTTGGGACCAAATCATAATCTTTGATGAGTTCCAACCATTGTCTTTGCCTGAGATTGAGATCTGGCTAGGTGAAAAGGTACTTCAGACATTGATGGTCCGAGTATAGTTCACAATGATTACCGATGAGGTAATGTCGCAATTGCTTAAGAGCATGAACAACAGCAACTAGCTTGAGATCATGGGTTAGATAATTATTCTCATGTGGCTTTAGCTGCCGGGAGGCATAAGCTACCACATGACCATCTTGCATCAACACACAACTGAGCCCTTGAAGAGACGCATCACAATAGACGATGAAGTCCTTGCTTGTGTCCGGAAGGACGAGAACGGGAGCAGTGGTTAGCTTAGTTTTCAAAATTTGAAAGCTTTCTTCTGCCTTTTCAGACCATTTGAACTTCTTATCTTTCTTAAGAAGATCAGTCATAGGCTTGGTAATTTTGGAGAAGTTCTCAATGAATCGACGGTAATATCCAGCCATTCCAAGAAAACTTCGGACTTCCTTGACTGAGGTAGGTGACTTCCATTCAAGAATGGAACCTTATCTAGAATGATAGCAACACCATTAGCTGAGACCACATGACCAAGAAAGACGAGCTCTTGCAACCAGAACTCGCACTTGGAGAACTTGGCATAGAGACGATGTTCTCGAAGTCTAGTCAAAACCAAATGTAGATGTTCGGCATGCTCTTCTTCGGTCTTGGAATAGATCAAAATATCATCTATGTATACCACTACGAACTTGTCCAGATACTCCATAAAGACAGAGTTCATGAGCCTCATAAAGGTGGCAGGGGCATTGGTTAACCCGAAGGGCATCACTGTATACTCATAAAGACCATAACAAGCTGTGAATGCCGTTTTTGGGATATCCTCTTTTCTGATTTTGATTTTATGATACCCCGACATTAAATCCATCTTGGAGAAGACGGTAGCACCACTTACTTGATCAAAGAGGTCATTTATCCGAGGAAGAGGGTACTTATTCTTGATTGTCACCACATTGAGTGGATGGTAATCAACAACCAATCTTGGAATATTTGTATCCTGCTTCTTGACAAAGATGGTAGGACAACCCAAAGAGGAGGTACTAGGTTGAATATAGCCTAGGCCTTCTAGCTCTTCAATTTGCTTATTTAGCTCCACCAACTCATGAGGGGGCATACGGTAAGGTCTTTTAGAAATAGGAGAAGTTCCAGGAACCAACTCAATGACAAACTCCACACTTCGATCAGGTGGCATGCCAGGCAATTCTTCAGGAAAGACATCCGGGAAATCACAGACTACCTGGACATCTTGAACTTCTAGAGGTGGTAACTCTTCCATACCCTCCATGGCATACAACTGTGAAAACGGAACAGAAACTGCCGATGGAGACTTCGACACATCAGACCAGTACTTGATTGTTATACCAGCAGGGGGGCTCACGGTAACAATCCTAAGTGCACAGTTGATGACGGCTTGATACTTGGATAACCAGTTCATGCCCAGAATGACATCAATGTCAGTTTACTTAAATGCAATAAGGGAAGTGGGAAACTTCTGGTATGCTATTTCAATCATATTCCCATGACTAACCATGGTGGTAAACCAGCTAGAACCCGGGGTATGAGTGGTTAGAGGGGTTGACAGGGGTTAAAAAACTATCCCATGCTCTTAAGCAAACCCTTGTGACATGAATGTATGCGATGCTCCAGAGTCAAACAAAACTGTAGCTGGAATTAAGGTAACACGAAGCATACCCAGAATGACGCATGGATCTTCCTGAGCTTCCTCAGCAGTCACATGAGTTAGACGACCACGTCCAGCACTCTGAGCTTTATCATACTTCTTCGTCGGTTGATCATTGTGACCAGCAACCCTTTGAGGACACTCCCTTGAATAGTGACCAGGCTGACCACATGAGTAACAGGTAGTTCCAGAGAAGGAACCAGCAGGAGGACGATAACTTGCTCCACCAGTATTTGACTGTGGCGGACGAGGAGCATTGCCAGTTGACTTGGGTGCATAAGGAGCACGAGGCACAACACTGTATGGAACAAAGACTTGACGCTTCTTGTTGCTAGAGGAAGACGCACGAGAGTTCCCTTCTTCACGCTTCTGGGAAACCTCCATTTCCTTTCTTCCATGCTCTAGGGTAAGAGCCTGGTTGTGCAGTTCCTAGAAGGTTCTGAACTTGAAAGGCAGCAACTCATAGTGAACTGTTGGACAAATTCCCTTACGGAACAGCTCTTGCTTATCTTCATCATTGGTCACATCCCTGGGTGCATAACGAGCCAGGCGAGTGAACTCACGCCCATATGTTTCAATATCCATACGCCCCTGAGTCAGGTCCAAAAACTCCCTCCTTTTGAGATCCATGATGGGCTTAGGAATATAGGAGGCACGGAAAGTTGCAATGAACTCCTCCCAGGTAACAACATGTCCTTGAGCTTGCATATCCAGATACCCATCCCACCAAACACCAGCCTCACCTTCCAGCTGATAGGTGGCAAAGTTGACACGGTCATCCTGACGAACATGAAGAGCACTAAACTTGCATTCAATTGTGCGAAGCCAATCATCAGCATCAAGGGGTTCCTTGGGGTGGTTTAAGATTGGAGGGAATGAGCGGATGAAATCCCCAAGTGTGACACAGTCGTCTGGGCGACGTTCAGTGTTCTGAGCCACACGATCGAGAAGGCGTTCATTCCTCAGACGGTTGGTCTCAATATTGTTGAGAACCTTGGCCATTGTGGGAGGTGGCGGAAGTTCCTCATCAGCATTGTTGTGGCCTCGAGGGCCAACAGAACCACGAGTACCGGAAGACATCCTGAGGAGAAAACAGAACCCGTGGGATTGGATCACCAAGAGAAATACATCAAAAGATGACATTAACCATATGGAACGGTCATGGTAGAATCAACCTTATGAGTTGAGGTCACGTCATAACACCAAGTATGGAAGTAGAACAAGCATACGAAATGTATACGCTACCAACTTAAATACAAACCATAACAATGGAATGCAATATGGTATGATACCAACAAATCATAGGAGAAGAAAGGAATTGAATTCCAAACACACTTAGCAAGGTTGAAAACAATGCTTCAGATGCCCGGATATATCTTGGAAACTCTGAGATTTGCGACCGGATACGGAGTACTAGAAGAACAACCCAACCCCGTAAATCCTAGTAATTTGAAATGATAGACGAGAAGTGAAAACCTTTCAAACCAAACAAGGTAAGATAACTCAGCAACAAAACAACCCTGGATAAGGAGTAAAAAGAGTCCTATTTAGAGTTCTGCAAATAATTTTAACTTTCAAGTAGTTTTCACAAGTGCTAGACTCAACATCGACCAGTAAGAAGGGTTTCGTATAGGCAGTCCTGCTCTGATACCAAAATCTGCCAGGACTTGAGATCATGGTTAGACAAATACCATATCTTCATCTGACATAAGCCTAACCTCGAGCTCGAAGAATGCAGGGAATAATTCGGTAACATTATAGAACATACAAACCATACATTATTAAGGTATGCTCTTAGCGGAGCTGCATACAAATATTACAAACCAGGGGCCAAAGACCCAACAAACACCAAGCAACACAAGCAAATAAGTTGTTTGAAACAACAAACTTAGCAAAGGGTCTAAGAGGCCTTGAACATAAGCAAACGACCCTTCCATAGATCCTATGCTGCTACCCGGGAACCCCAAACTACTCGTCGACATCAACGTAGAAACCACCTTCTGTTGGAATAGCTTCATTTGTAGAAAAACATCAATGTGGAAAGGCTAAGTACATGATGTACTTCGCAAGACTTAATAACCTATGATAAATGCTTGGTTTAGAAAGGCTTTCTATGGTTACTTTGCAAAAGCCAGCTTAGTTTTGAAAACAAGTGAGAGAAGAGGCTCGTCTAATCAGAACATTTCAAAAGAGGTAAGAAGACTACACTCTAGCTCTTTAAGATCGCCTTCATTATCATCTGAACCTTTCAACTTGGAACACCCCCTCAAAGAACCCGGAGGAAGTAGTTCTAGAACACTCATTAGTTGCCAAGTTTTAACATTGGGTTATAGTTCTCTATGATCATCATGTCCCTTCCCAAGTCGTCCATAACCCTGGACACGGCTTTTCGAAAAGATTATAACCCTGCAGGGGTGCACAACTTTACCCACACGTACCAACCGACTCTTAATGCCAAATTATTAGCCCTCTTCCTTGGAAGGCCGGTAGAGGGTGGTTGACCACGACCTTTCCCTTGCTTTTGCTGAGACCATGAGTCACGCCCTAAGGAGAAGCCGCCGTAACGGGTCAAGTCCCGAAGCCGGTCCCTAGATATGTGAACAGGGTTTGAGATTACAGAGGTTGTGCCTCTCCCATTCCCTGCCACACTTACCTACCTATATGAATGCACCTCCTCCACCTCCTTCGAGAACAACCAGAATGCATATGTTGAATGGAACGCCCGAACTATGTGACTCATGGAATCTACTAGGCAAGTTAGTTAGTCGAGGGGGTTTCCAGGCCCCTGTGTGGTTGTACGCTCGTCTTGGTTCAAGAGGCAAGAACTCAGGTCCTAAGGGTGGCTAGCATGGGACTACAGAAACCACACCCAACGTGGCCTCCCATACCTGCCTTAGCATGTTTATTAACCATCTCCGATCGTATCTCAACATCCTATCAAACTAGGTTCATCGTATCTCGGATGCATCATCTGGATGGATCGGTCTTGTAATACTAAGCATGGCTAAGCTTGACTGAAAGATGACACTAGAAACGCTCATACGCTCAACCCTAGTTATGATAGGAGCGGTGGATCGGTATCTTGTTGTACAAAGGAAAACATGCAGTAGATAGGATACTCTATCTTAAACAAAAGACCACATTGGAATCGTATGCATATAGCGAGAATGAAATACGTTGGAATCATAGGTTCAGAATGATAGGGCTACGCTTGCCTTGTCCGTCATTGAAACGGTACTGCTCTTCGGTGGCGTTGACTTCAGGTTCAGGCTCGGTTCCTATTCGCGAAGAACCAACACCGGAAAGAAGAAGGAACAATCATCACATGACTTATGTGCAATGCTCAAGCAAGGATGGTGATATGACAAGTTAAATTGTATTAAAATGACACCCTAAGACATGCTTGGCAATTTGAACGGGGTCCGAGGGGTCCAAACCCTAATTCGCAGAAACCCCGGATGCATATGAAAGGGGTCATTTTGTTATCCTAATCAAACTTTTCATGTAAGTTGCTTAACAATGCATGATTATGAGTTTATTGTATAGATATCATTTTTCTGAACATTTTGATATATTATTTGTATTTTTCTGACTTAAAATGAATTAGTTATGATTTTTCCCATTTTTAATCCATTTTAAATCATTTTTAAAACAATTAAACATTTTTGGATATTATTAAATATCTTACAACCTGGACCCACATGTCATATATTTAATCATTTCAGAAAACCTTTCCTAAAAGATCAAATATATTACAAGTACGGCCCACCTGTAAGGTATTTTCATTTAATAAAAAAATTACAGAAAATACTAAATAAAAGAAATGGAATAATGACATCTTGATGATGTCATGATGACATCACCCATGGAGGAGCTCACAGGTCGAGCTCGAATCCGAGAATTCCGAGCACGCCTGGACACACGAGTGCGCGCGTTGGATAGAGGGGGCGATGGGGAGGCGAATGGTGGTGGCGCCGCCATTTATTGGTCGTCGGAGTGCGAGATTTGACGATGGACGGCGGCGGCAAGTGACAGTGCACGGTGGGACGGCGAACTAGAAGGCGAGGAGGGAAACAGACGGGTGCGTTAGCATCGAGAGCTCACCGCGAGCATGGTAGAGGTGGCGGCGAGGCCTGCGAGGTCGAAATCAACGGTGTCGACGGTGGCCGGAGCTCGGGAGGGAGCTGTCGATTGCAGCGCCTGGGGCTTCTCTAGCTCGCACGCTTTTACGAAGTGAACAAGGATGACACGACAGATCCAACGGTGGCCTCAGTGGGGTGAGGTGAGCACGGTAATGGCGGGACGACGGAGCTCCTGCAAACTAGGGTTCGGCCGGGGAAAGAAATTGGGGAAAGGAGGGGATTAGGGTTCTTCCGAGTGGCAGAGAAGGTTCTTATAGGCACAAGCAGCGTCGGCAGCGCTAATATCCTTGTAGTGGGGATCAGAGCGGGACGGGGATGGCACCGGCGTCAGCACGCAGTAGCTTCGGTCGCCGGCGGCCTTCTGGCGAGAGGAGGAAGAAAAGAGAAAAGAGGGCGAAGGTGTATGAGCCGGCTGCGGGCTGGCTGGGCCACTGTTGGGCTGCGGCAAAGGAAGGGCGGCACGCTTCTAGCGCTACGCACAAGCGGCGGAGAGGAGAGAGGAAGGTGGGCTTCGGCCCAAATTAGGTTAGGGACTAGTTTTTTCTTCCAGAAATCTTTTTCTTTTTCTGTTTTTCTATTTTCCAATTGTATTTCAATTTCCTTTCTATTTTTTATATTTCCAAAATACAAGAACTGATTTACACATATTAAAATACTTCAGGGGCCCTTATAATCAATTTGGGCTCCAAACCATTTATAGGGGAAAACTAAGGTTTTATTTTATCTCTTGATTAGAACCAAGTGCAAATGTAATGCATGTATACAATGCTCACAAACATGTTGTTTATTTATTACACATAGAGGTGGTATGTTACATCCATTGCATTCCAATGTTGCATTCCAGCATGTTCTAGGGCTTTCGAACCATGGTTTGACACATGGAGTGTCATTGCCTATGTTCTTTCCCAAACCAGATTGATCCACATGGCCACACACACTCAAGTGTGTATGGTGATACAACCTCTGTCACACTGGTGCTCCATTGCATTCCAATGTTGCATTCCAGCATGTTCTAGGGCTTTCTAACCATGGTTTGACACATGGAGTGTCATTGTATGTGTTCTTTTACAAACCACAATGATCCACATGTCCACACACACTCAAGTGGGTGTGGTGATGCAACCTCTGTCACACTAGTGGTCCATTGCATTCCAATGTTGCATTCCAGCATGTTCTAGGTCTTTCTGACCATGGTTTGACACATGGAGTGTCATTGCATATGTTCTTTTCCAAACCACACTGATTCACATGTCCACACACACTCGAGTGGGTGTGGTGGTCCAACCTCTTCCACACTGGTGCTCCATTGCATTCCAATGTTGCATTCCAACATGTTCTTTGGCATTCTGACAATGTTTTGACACATGGAGTGTCATAGCATGTGTTCTTTTCCAAACCACACTGATCCACGTGGCCACACACACTCAAGTGGGTGTGGTGATGCAACATCTTTCAAAATGGTGCTCCATTGCATTCCAATATTGCATTGCGGCATGTTCTTGGGCAATCTGACCATGGTTTGACACATGAAGTATCATTGCATGTGTTCTTTTCCAAACCACACTGATCCACATGGCCAGACACACTCAAGTGGGTGTGGTGATGCAAGATCTTTCAAACTGGCGCTCCATTGAAATCCAATGTTGCATTCCAGCATGTTCTAGGGCTTTCTTACCATGGTTTGACACATGCAGTATTATTACATGTGTTCTTTTCCAAACAACAATGATCCAAATGGCCACACACACTCAAGTGGGTGTGGTGATGCAACCTCTGTCACAATGGTGCTCCATTGCATTCCAATGTGGCATTCCAGCATGTGCTAGGCCTTTCTGATCATGGTTTCACACATGGAGTATCATTGCATGTGTTTTTTCCAAACCACGTTGATCCACAAGGCCACACACACTCAAGTGGGCGTGGTGATGCAACCTGAGTCAAAATGGTGCTCCATTGCATTCCAATGTTGTATTAAACATGTTCTAGGTATTTCTGAACATGGTTTGACACATGGAGTGTCATTGCATGTGTTCTTTTCCAAACCACATTGATCCACATGTCCACACACACTCAAGTGGGTGTGGTGATGCAACCTCTGTTACACTAGTGCTCCATTGCATTCCAATGTTGGATTCCAGCTTGTTCTAGGGCTTTCTGACCATGGTTTGACACATGGAGTGTCATTGCATGTGTACTTTTTCAAACCACAATGATCCACATGGCCACACACACTCAAGTGGGTGTGGTGATACAACCTGTCACACTGGTGCTCCATTGCATTCCAATGTTGCATTCCAACATGTTCTAGGGCTTTCTGACCATTGTTTGACACATGGAGTTCCGTTCCATGTGTTCTCTTCCAAACCACACTAATCCACATGGCCACACACACTAAAGTGGGTGTGGTGATGCAAACTCTGTCACACTAGTGCTCCAGTGCATTCCAATGTTCCATTCCAGCTTGTTCTAGGGCTTTCTGAACATGGTTTAACACATGTAGTGTCATTGCATATTTTATTTTCCAAAATACACTAATCCTCATGGCCACACACACTCAAGTGGGTGTGGTGATGCAACCTATGTCACTATGGTGCTCCATTGCATTCCAATGTGGCATTCCAACATGTGCTAGGGCTTTCTGACCATGGTTTGACACATGGAGTGTCATTGAATGTGTTCTTTTCCAAACCACGCAAATCCACATGGCAACACACACTCAAGTGAGTATGGTGATGCAACCTCTGTCACGCTGGTGCTCCATTGCATTCTAATATTGTATTCTAGCATGTTCTAGGGCATTGTGACCATGGTTTGACACATGGAGTGTCATTGCCTGTGTTCCTTTCCAAACCATACTGATCCACATGGCCACACACACTCAAGTGGGTGTGGTGATCCAACCTCTGTCACACTGGAGGTACATTACATTCCAATGTTGCAATCCATCTTATTCTAGGGCATTCTGACCATGGTTTGGCACATGGAGTGTCAGTGCATGTGTTCTTTTCCAAACTACTCTGATCCACATGGACACACAGTCAAGTGGGTGTGGTGATGCAACCTCTGTCACACTTGTGCTCCATTACATTCCAATGTGGCATTCCAGCATGTGCTAGGGCATTCTGACCATGGTTTGACACATGGAGTGTCATTGCATGTGTTCTTTTCCAAACCACGCTGATCCACATGGCCACACACACTGAAGTGGATGTGGTGATGCAACCTCTGTCATATTGGTGCTCCATTGCATTCCAATGTTGTATTCTAGCATGTTCTAGGGCTTTGCGACCATGGTTTGACACATGGAGTGTCATTGCATGTGTTATTTTCCAAACCACAATGATCCACATTGCCAAAAACACTCAAGTGGGTGTGGTGATGTAACCTCTGTTACACTAGTGCTCCATTACATTCCAATGTTGCATTCTAGCATGTTCTAGGGCTTTCTGACCATGGTTTGACACATGGAGTGTCATTGCATGTGTCCTTTTCCAAACCACAATGATCCACATGGCCACACACACTCAAGTGGGTGTGGTGATACCACCTCTATCACACTGTTGCTCCATTGCATTCCAGCATGTTCTAGGGCTTTCTGACTATTGTTTGACACATGGAGTGTAATTTCCTGTGTTCTTTTCCAAACCACACTGATCCACATGGCCACACACACTCAAGTGGGTGTGGTGATGCAACCTTTATCACACTGGTGCTCCATTACATTCCAATGTTGCATTCTAGCATGTTCTAGGGCTTTCTGACCAAGGTTTGACACATGGAGTGTCAGTGCATGTGTTCTATTCCAAACTACACTGATCCATATGGCCACAAACACTCAAGTTGGTGTGGTGATGCAACCTCTGTCACAAAGGTGCTCCATTGCATTCCAATGTGGCATTCCATCATGTGCAAGGGCTTTCTGACCATGGTTTGACACATGGAGTGACACATGGTTTGACACACACTCAAGTGGCTGTCGTGGTGCAACCTCTGTTACACTGGTGCGCCATTGCATTCCAATGTTGTATTCCAGCATGTTATAGGGCTTTGTGACCATGGTTTGACACATAGAGTGTCATTGCATGTGATAGTTTCCACACCATAATGAACCACAGTGCCACAAACACTCAAGTGTGTGTGGTGATGCAACCTCTGTCACACTGGTGCTCCATTACATTTCAATGTTGCATTCTAGCATGTCCTAGGGCTTTTTGACCATGGTTTGACACATGGAGTGTCATTGCGTGTGTTCTTTTCCAAACCACAGTGATCCACATGGCCACACACACTCGAGTGGGTATGGTGATGCCTCTATCACACTGGTGCTCCATTGTGTTCCAATGTTGCATTCTAGCATGTTATAGGGTTTTCTGGACATGGTTTGACACATGTAGTGTCATTGCATGTGTTCTTTTCCAAACCACACTGATCCACATGGCGACACACACTCAAGTGGGTATGGTGATGCAACCTCTGTTACACTGGTGCTCCATTGCATTCCAATGTTGCATTCCAACAAATTCTAGGGCTTTCCCACCATGGTTTGACACATGGAGTGTCATTGCATGTGTTGTTTTCCAAACCACATGATCCACATGGCCACACACACTCAAGTTGGTGTGGTGATGCAAACTCTATCACACTGGTGCTCCATTGCATTCCAATGTTGCATTTCAGCATGTACTACGGCTTTCTAACCATGGTTTGACACATGCAGTGTCATTTCATATGTTATTTTCCAAAATACAATGATCCTCATGGCCACACACTCTCAAGTGGGTATGGTGATGCAACCTATGTCACAGTGGTACTCCATGGCATTCCAATGTGGCATTCCAGCAAGTGCTAGGGCTTTCTGACCATGGTTTGACACATGGAATGTCATTTCCTGTGTTCTCTTCCAAACCACACTGATCCACATGGCCACACACACTCAAGTGGGTGTGGTGATGCAAGCTCTGTCACGCTGGTGCTCCATTACATTCCAATGTTGCATTCTAGCTTATTCTAGGGCATTCTGACCATGGTTTGACACATGGAGTGTCATTGCATGTATTATTTTCCAAACTACTCTGATCCACATGGGCACACACACTCAAGTGGGTGTGGTGATGCATCCTCTGTCACACTGGTGCTCCATTACATTCCAATGTGGCATTCCAGCATGTGCTAGGGCTTTCTGACCATGGTTTGACACATGGAGTGTCATTGCATGTGTTCTTTTCCAAACCACGCTGATCCACATGGCCACACACACTCAAGTGGATGTGGTGATGCATCCTCTGTCATATTGGTGCTCCATTGCATTCCAATGTTGTATTCTAGCACTTTCTAGGGCTTTGTGACCATGGTTTGGCACATTGAGTGTCATTGCATGTGTTATTTTCCAAACCACAATGATCCACATTGCCACAAACACTCAAGTGGGTGTGGTGATGCAACCTCTGTTACACTAGTGCTCCATTGCATTCCAATGTTGCATTCTAGCATGTTCTAGGGCTTTTGGACCATGGTTGGACACATGGAGTGTCATTGCATGTGTTCTTTTCCAAACCGCAATGATCCAGGTGGCCACACACACTCAAGTGGGTTTGGTGATACAACCTCTATCACACTGTTGCTCCATTGCATTCCAATGTTGCATTCCAGCACGTTCTAGGGATTTTTGACCATTGTTTGACACATGGAGTGTCATTTCCTGTGTTCTTTTCCAAACCACATTGATCCACATGGCCACACACACTCAAGTGGGTGTGGTGATGCAACCTCTATCACACTGTCGCTCCATTACATTCCAATGCTGCATTCTACCATGTGCTAGGGCTTTCTGACCATGGTTTGACACATGGAGTGTCATTACACGTGTTCTTTTCCAAACTACACTGATCCACATGGCCACAAACACTCAAGTGGGTGTGGTGATGCAACCTCTGTCACACTGGTGCTCCATTGCATTCCAATGTGGCATTCCATCATGTGCAAGGGATTTCTGACCATTGTTTGACACATGGAGTGTCATTGCATGTGTTCTTTTCCAAACCACGCTGATCCACATGGCCACACACACTGAAGTGGCTATGGTGATGCAAACTCTGTTAAACTGGTGCGCCATTGCATTCCAATGTTGTATTACAGCATGTTCTAGGGCTTTGTGACCATGGTTTGACACATGGAGTGTCATTGCATGTGTTAGTTTCCACACCATAATGAACCACATTGCCACAAACACTCAAGTGTGTGTGGTGATGCAACCTCTGTCACACTGGTGCTCCATTACATTCCGATGTTCATTCCAACATGTTCTAGGGCTTTTTGACCATGGATTTACACATGGAGTGTCATTGCCTGTGTTCTTTTCCAAACCACGCTGATCCACAGGGCCACACACACTCAAGTGGGTATGGTGATGCAACCTCTGTTACACTAGTGCTCCATTGCATTCCAATGTTGCATTCCAACAAATTCTAGGGCTTTCAGACCATGGTTTGACACATGGAGTGTCATTGCATGTGTTCTTTTCCAAACCACAATGATCCACATGGCCACACACACTCAAGTGGGTGTGGTGTTGCAACCTCTATCACACTGGTGCTCCATTGCATTCCAATGTTGCATTCCAGCATGTTCTAGGGCTTTCTGACCATGGTTTGACACATGGAGTGTCATTGCCTGTGTTCTTTTCCAAACCACACTGATCCACGTGACCACACACACTCAAGTGGATGTGGTGATGCAACCTCTATCACATTGTTGCTCCATTGCATACCAATGTTGCATTCCAGCATGTTCTAGGGCTTTCAAACCATGGTTTAACACATGGAGTGTCATTGCCTGTGTTCTTTTCCAAACCACACTGAATCACCTGGCCACACACACTCAAGTGGGTGTGGTGATGCAACCTCTATCACACTGGTGCTCCATTACATTCCAATGTTGCATCCCAGCATGTGCTATGGCTTTCTGACCATGGTTTGACACATGGAGTGTCATTGCATGTGTTCTTTTCCAAACCACGCTGATCCACATAGCCACACACACTCAAGTGGGTGTGGTGATGCAACCTCTATCAGACTGGTGCTCCATTGCATTCCAATGTTGTATTCTAGCATGTTCTAGGGCTTTGTGACCATGGTTTGACACATGGAGTGTCATTGCATGTGTTATTTTCCAAACCACGATGATCCGCATTGCCACAAACACTCAAGTGGGTGTGGTGATGCAACCTCTGTTACACTAGTTCTCCATTGCATTCCAATGTTGCATTACAGCATGTTCTACGGCTTTCTGACCATGGTTTGACACATGGAGTTTCATTACATGTGTTCTTTTCCAAACCACAATGATCCACATGGCCACACACACTCAAGTGGGTGTGGTGATGCAACCTCTATCACACTGGTGCTCCATTGCATTCCAATGTGGCATTCCATCATGTGCAAGGACTTTCTGACCATGGTTTGACACATGGAGTGTCATTGCATGTGTTCTTTTCCAAACCACGCTGATCCACATGGCCACACACACTCAAGTGGGTGTGGTGATGCAAACTCTATTAAACTGGTGCTCCATTGCATTCCAATGTTCCATTCCAGCTTGTTCTAGGGCTTTATTGTTGGGTCCGCAGCATAGAAAACAAAAATTTTCCTACGGTGTGAACTACACGCCAATATCTATCTACTAGGTACAAAGAAACGGGTGGACATACATCCAACAAGAACTTACCCTCGTAGACAACGAGCTTTGTTAACGAGTAGGAACTCGTGGCTGATGTATTCGTACACTTGCCGATCTCAAAATTGTGATGAAGTCCAAAGAGTCCAGCTCAGCCGTCCATCGATCCAGCTCAGCACCACCAAGTCCAGCGGTGCATCCGTGATCGCACACACGTCCGGTGCCCGACAACCTCCGTCCCTCACTCCAGCAAAGCGGCGAAGCAACTCCTTTCCAGATAAAGCCACCGGGAACATGTATCTCGCTAATCCGAGACAATGGGGGAATAATACTAGAGGGGGAGAGAGATCCTTCACAAGGAGGTGTGTGTGAGAAGTGAGGAGGGGGTGGCCTTTTATAGGAGGAGGGGGGTACCCCTCCTTCATGGCCGGCGCATGGAGGAGGTGACCCTTCACCACCTCCATTCATGTGGTGGTAACTCCCTTCACATTCTCTTTTAAAGTCTCCACTTTAAATGCTTTAAATTTCTCCAAATTTAATGCTCTCTCGTTTAATAAAAATCTTTTATTAATTTTATTCAGAATTTTGTTAATTACTTTAATTAACAAACATTCACATAAAACCCCTACAACATTTCAATATTACATGCAGAACCAATTTCAGCATTTTCACCCAAAACAGCTTCGGTGTCTATTGAAATAATTCTAGCGCTTTCTTAAATCTTTATCTGAAACATATTTGCTCCAAATGGTGTCGGTATCCCTTAAGTGTGTCACCCTACGGTTCGCGAATAATGCAGACATGATCGAGACCCCTCTCAGATCAATAATCAGAAGCGGGACCTGGAGATCCATACTGACTCCTACACATTCAACGATGACTTTTGTGATCGTGAGAACCTTTAACGCTTGTAACTAAATCCCTTTGTCCCTCTATATATTACATGTCCGAGATTCGATCATCGGTATCTCGATACCTAGTTTGATCTCATTACCGACATGTACTCTTTTCTCGTTCCCGTGATATAACATTCTAGTGAACACATCACTTGCTTGCAAGCTATTTCAATGTGATATCACCGAGAGGGCCCAGAGTATATCTATCCATCATCGGGATGGAAAAATCCCAATCTTGTTCCATGAGCCTCAACATAACACCTTCATAGCACTGAACCCACCTTTATAGTCACCCTGTTATGGTGTGACGTTTGATGTTATCAAGATACTCTTCCGGTCTTAGCAATTAACATGATATCATGGTCTAAGGATAAAGATTACTTCGTATGATATTATAGCAATATAAACATAATGAATTTGATTGTAATGCTATACTTCGGATGAATGTTCATCACATCATTCCACCAATGGTGTGACCTTGTTATTAACAACATCCAATGTCCATGATCAGGAAACCTTGATTATCTTGTTAATCAACAAGCTAGTCTATAAGAGAGGCATAACTAGGAACCCTTTTTGTTTATTAAACACACATGTATTGATGTTTTCGATCAATACAATTCTAGCATGTAAAATAAACATTTACCATAAACATGGAATAAGATAATAACCACTTTATTATTGCCTCTCGGGCATATTCCCTTCATATATGACCATGGTTTGACACATGCAGTGTCATTCCATATGTTATTTTCCAAAATACACTGATCCTCATGGCCACACACTCTCAAGTAGGTGTGGTGATGCAACCTATGTCACAGTGGTACTCCATCGCATTCCAATGTGGCATTCCAGCAAGTGCTAGGGCTTTCTGACCATGGTTTGACACATGGAGTGTCATTGCATGTGTTCTTTTCCAAACCACGGTGATCCACATGGCAACACACACTCAAGTGAGTGTGGTGATGCAACCTCTGTCACACTAGTGCTCCATTTCATTCCAATATTGTATTCCAGCATGTTCTAGGGCATTGTGACCATGGTTTGACACATGGAGTGTCATTTCATGTGTTATTTGCCAAACCACAATGATGCACATGGTCACGCACACTCAAATGGGTGTGGTGATGCAACCTCTGTCTCACTGGTTCTCCATTGCATATCAATGTTGCATTCCAGCATGTCCTAGGGGTTTCTAACCATGGTTTGACACGTGGAGTGTCATTGCGTGTGTTCTTTTCCAGACCACACTGATCCACATGGCCACACACACTGAAGTGGGTGCGGTGATGCAACCTCTATCACATTGGTGCTCCATTGCATTCCAATATTGCATTCTAGCATGTTCTAGGGCTTTTTCACCTTGGTTTGACACATGGAGTGTCATTGCATGTATTATTTTCCAAAACCACACTGATCCACATGGCCACACACACTCAAGTGGGTGTGGTGATGCAACCTCTGTTACACTGGTGCTCCATTGCATTCCAATGTTGCATTCCAGCAAATTCTAGGGCTTTATGACTATGGTTTTATACATGGAGTGTCATTGCATGTCTTATTTTCCATACAACAATGATCCACATGGCCACACACACTCAAGTTGGTGTGGTGATGCAAACTCTATCACACTGGTGCGCCATTGCATTCCAATGTTGCATTCCAGCAAGTTCTAGGGCTTTCTGACCATGGTTTGACACATGAAGTGTCATTGCCTGTGTTCTTTTCTAGACCACACTGATCCACATGGCCACACACACTCAAGTGGGTGTGGTGATGCAACCTCTGTCACACTGGTGCTCCATTACATTCCAATGTTGCTTTCTAGCTTGTTCTAGGGCTTTCTGACCATGTTTTGACACATGGAGTGTAATTGCATGTGTTATTTTCCAAACTACGATGATCCGCATTTCCACAAACACTCAAGTGGGTGTGGTGATGCAACCTCTATCACACTGGTGCTCCATTGCACTCCAATGTTGCATTCCACCATGTTCTAGGGCTTTCTGACCATGGTTTGACACATGGAGTGCCATTGCATGTGTTCTTTTCCAAACTACACTGGTCCACATGGCCACACACACTCAAGTGGGTGTGGTGATGCAACCTCTGTCATACTGGTCCTCCATTGCATTCCAATGTGGCATTCCATCATGTGCAAGGGCTTTCTGACCATGGTTTGACACATGGAGTGTCATTGCATATGTTATTTTCCAAAATACATTGATCCTCATGGCCACACACACTCAAGTGCATGTGGTGATGCAACCTCTATTACACTGGTGCTCCATTGCATTCCAATGTTGTATTCTAGCATGTTCTAGGGCTTTGTGACCATGGTTTGATACATGGAGTGTCATTGCATGTGTTATTTTCCAAACCATAATGATCCACATTGCCACAAACACTCAAGTGTGTGTGGTGATGAAACCTCTGTCACACTAGTGCTCCATTACATTTCAATGTTGCATTCCAACACATCCTAGGGCTTTCTGACCATGGTTTGACACATGGCATGTCATTGTGTGTGTTCTTTTCCAAACACACTGATCCACATGGCCACACACACTCAAGTGGGTGTGGTGATGCCTCTATCACACTGGTGCTCCATTGCGTTCCAATGTTGCAATATAGCATGTTCTAGGGCTTTCTGGCCATGGTTTCACACATGTAGTCTCATTGTATGTGTTGTTTTCCAAACCACACTGATCCACATGGCCACACACACTCAAGTGGGTTCGGTGATGCAACCTCTGTCACACTGGTGCTCCATTGCATTCCAATATTGCACCAGCAAGTTCTAGGGCTTTCTGACCATGGTTTGACACAAGGAGTGTCATTGCATGCGTTCTTTTCCAAACCACAATGATCCACATGGCCACACACACTCAAGTTGGTGTAGTGATGCAAACTCTATCACAGTGGTGCTCTATTGCATTCCAATGTTGCATTCCAGCATGTTCTAGGGCTTTCTGACCATGGTTTGACACATGGAGTGTCATTGCGTGTGTTCTTTTCCAGACCACACTAATCCACATGGCCACACACACTCAAGTGGGTGTGGTGATGCAACCTCTATCACATTGGTGCTCCATTGCATTCCAATATTGCATTCTAGCATGTTCTAGGGCTTTTTCACCATGGTTTGACACATGGAGTGTCATTGCATGTATTATTTTCCAAACCACGCCGATCCACATGGCCACACACACTCAAGTGGGTGTGGTGATGCAACCTCTACCACACTGGTGCTCCATTGCATTCCAATGTTGCATTCTAGCTTGTTCTAGGGCTTTCTGACCATGTTTTGACACATGGAGTGTCATTGCATGTGTTATTTTCCAAACCACAATGATCCACATGGCCACACACACTCAAGTGGGTGTGGTGATGTAACCTCTATCACACTGGTGCTCCATTGCATTCTAATGTTCCATTCCAACATGTTCTAGGGCTTTCTGACCATGGTTTGACACATGGAGTGTCATTGTGTGTGTTCTTTTCCAAACCACACTGATCCACATGGCCACACACACTCAAGTGGGTGTGGTGATGCAACCTCTGTCACACTGGTGCTCCATTGCATTCCAATGTTGTATTCCAGCATGTTCTAGGGCTATGTGACCATGGTTTGACACATGGAGTATCATTGCATGTGTTATTTTCCAAACCATAATGATCCGCATTGCCACAAACACTCAAGTGGGTGTGGTGATGCAACCTCTGTTACACTAGTGCTCCATTGCATTCTAATGTTGCATTCCAGCATGTTCTAGGGCTTTCTGACCATGGTTTGACACATGGAGTGTCATTGCATGTGTTCTTTTCCAAACTACAATGATCCACATGGCGACACACACTCAAGTGCGTGTGGTGATGCAACCTCTATCACACTAGTGCTCCATTGCACTCTAATGTTTCATTCCAACATGTTCTAGGGCTTTCTGACCATGGTTTGACACATGGAGTGTCATTGCCTGTGTTCTCTTACAAACCAAACTAATCCACATGGCCACACAAACTCATGTTGGTGTGGTGATGCAACCTCTATCACACTGGTGCTCTATTGCATTCCAATGTTCCATTCCAGCTTATTCTAGGGCTTTATGACCATGGTTTGACACATGCAGTGTCATTTCATATGTTATTTTCCAAAATACGCCGATCCTCATGGCCACACACTCTCAAGTGGGTGTGGTGATGCAACCTCTGTCACACTGGTGCTCCATTGCATTCCAATGTTGTATTTAAGCATGTTCTAGGCCTTTGTGACCATAGTTTGACACATGGAGTGTCATTGCATGTGTTATTTGCTAAACCACAATGATCCACATGGTCACGCACACTCAATTGGGTGTGGTGATGCAACCTCTGTCACACTTGTGCTCCTTTGCATTTCAATGTTGCATTACAGCATGTCCTAGGGGTTTCTAACCATGGTTTGACACATGGAGTGTCATTGCGTGTGTTCTTTTCCAAACCACACTGATCCACATGGCCACACACACTCAAGTGGGTGTGGTGATGCAACCTCTATCACATTGGTGCTCCATTGCATTCCAATATTGCATTCTAGCATGTTCTAGGGCTTTTTGACCATGGTTTGACACATGGAGTGTCATTGCATGTGTTATTTTCCAAACCACGCTGACCCACATGGCCACACACACTCAAGTGTGTGTGTGGTGATGCAACCTCTGTTACACTGGTGCTCCATTACATTCCAATGTTGCATTCCAGCAAATTCTAGCGGTTTATGACTATGGTTTGACACATGGAGTGTCATTGCATGTCTTCTTTTCCATACAACAATGATCCACATGGCCACACACACTCAAGTTTATGTGGTGATGCAAACTCTATCACACTGGTGCTCCATTGCATTCCAATCTTGCATTCCAGCAAGTTCTAGGGCTTTCTGACAATGGTTTGACACATGAAGTTTCATTGCCTGTGTTCTTTTCGAAACCAGACTAATACACATGGCCACACACACTCAAGTGGGTCTGGTGATGCAACCTCTGTCACACTGGTGCTCCATTACATTCCAATGTTGCATTCCAGCTTATTCTAGGGCATTCTAACCATGGTTTGACACATGGAGTATCATTGCATGGGTTCTTTTCCAAACTACACTAATCCACATGTCCACACACACTCAAGTGTGTGTGGTGATGCAACCTCTATCACACTGGTGCTCCATTACATTCCAATGTGGCATTCCAGCATGTGCTAGGGATTTCTGACCATGGTTTGACACATGGAGTGTCATTGCATGTGTTCTTTTCCAATCCACGCTGATCCACCTGGCCACACACACTGAAGTGGGTGTGGTGATGCCACCTCTGTCACACTGGTGCTCCATTGCATTCCAATGTTGTATTCCAGCATGTTCTAGGGCTATGTGACCATGGTTTGACACATGGAGTGTCATTGCATGTGATATTTTCCAAACCACATTGATCCGTTTTGCCACAAACACTCAAGTGGGAGTGGTGATGAAACCTCTGTTACACTAGTGCTCCATTGCATTCCAATGTTGCATTCCAGCATGTTCTAGGGCTTTCTGACCATGGTTTGACACATGGAGTGTCATTGCATGCGTTCTTTTCCAAACCACAATGATCCACATGGCCACACACACTCAAGTTGGTGTAGTGATGCAAACTCTATCACACTGGTGCTCTATTGCATTCCAATGTTGCATTCCAGCATGTTCTAGGGCTTTCTGACCATGGTTTGACACATGGAGTGTCATTGCGTGTGTTCTTTTCCAGACCACACTAATCCACATGGCCACACACACTCAAGTGGGTGTGGTGATGCAACCTCTATCACATTGGTGCTCCATTGCATTCCAATATTGCATTCTAGCATGTTCTAGGGCTTTTTCACCATGGTTTGACACATGGAGTGTCATTGCATGTGTTATTTTCCAAACCACGCTGACCCACATGGCCACACACACTCAAGTGTGTGTGTGGTGATGCAACCTCTGTTACACTGGTGCTCCATTACATTCCAATGTTGCATTCCAGCAAATTCTAGCGGTTTATGACTATGGTTTGACACATGGAGTGTCATTGCATGTCTTCTTTTCCATACAACAATGATCCACATGGCCACACACACTCAAGTTTATGTGGTGATGCAAACTCTATCACACTGGTGCTCCATTGCATTCCAATCTTGCATTCCAGCAAGTTCTAGGGCTTTCTGACAATGGTTTGACACATGAAGTTTCATTGCCTGTGTTCTTTTCGAAACCAGACTAATACACATGGCCACACACACTCAAGTGGGTCTGGTGATGCAACCTCTGTCACACTGGTGCTCCATTACATTCCAATGTTGCATTCCAGCTTATTCTAGGGCATTCTAACCATGGTTTGACACATGGAGTATCATTGCATGGGTTCTTTTCCAAACTACACTAATCCACATGTCCACACACACTCAAGTGTGTGTGGTGATGCAACCTCTATCACACTGGTGCTCCATTACATTCCAATGTGGCATTCCAGCATGTGCTAGGGATTTCTGACCATGGTTTGACACATGGAGTGTCATTGCATGTGTTCTTTTCCAATCCACGCTGATCCACCTGGCCACACACACTGAAGTGGGTGTGGTGATGCCACCTCTGTCACACTGGTGCTCCATTGCATTCCAATGTTGTATTCCAGCATGTTCTAGGGCTATGTGACCATGGTTTGACACATGGAGTGTCATTGCATGTGATATTTTCCAAACCACATTGATCCGTTTTGCCACAAACACTCAAGTGGGAGTGGTGATGAAACCTCTGTTACACTAGTGCTCCATTGCATTCCAATGTTGCATTCCAGCATGTTCTAGGGCTTTCTGACCATGGTTTGACACATGGAGTGTCATTGCATGCGTTCTTTTCCAAACCACAATGATCCACATGGCCACACACACTCAAGTTGGTGTAGTGATGCAAACTCTATCACACTGGTGCTCTATTGCATTCCAATGTTGCATTCCAGCATGTTCTAGGGATTTCTGACCATGGTTTGACACATGGAGTGTCATTGCGTGTGTTCTTTTCCAGACCACACTAATCCACATGGCCACACACACTCAAGTGGGTGTGGTGATGCAACCTCTATCACATTGGTGCTCCATTGCATTCCAATATTGCATTCTAGCATGTTCTAGGGCTTTTTCACCATGGTTTGACACATGGAGTGTCATTGCATGTATTATTTTCCAAACCATGCCGATCCACATGGCCACACACACTCAAGTGGGTGTGGTGATGCAACCTCTACCACACTGGTGCTCCATTGCATTCCAATGTTGCATTCTAGCTTGTTCTAGGGCTTTCTGACCATGTTTTGACACATGGAGTGTCATTGCATGTGTTATTTTCCAAACCACAATGATCCACATGGCCACACACACTCAAGTGGGTGTGGTGATGCAACCTCTATCACACTGGTGCTCCATTGCATTCTAATGTTTCATTCCAACATGTTCTAGGGCTTTCTAACCATGGTTTGACACATGGAGTGTCATTGTGTGTGTTCTTTTCCAAACCACACTGATCCACATGGCCACACACACTCAAGTGGGTGTGGTGATGCAACCTCTGTCACACTGGTGCTCCATTGCATTCCAATGTTGTATTCCAGCATGTTCTAGGGCTATGTGACCATGGTTTGACACATGGAGTATCATTGCATGTGTTATTTTCCAAACCATAATGATCCTCATTGCCACAAACACTCAAGTGGGTGTGGTGATGCAACCTCTGTTACACTAGTGCTCCATTGCATTCTAATGTTGCATTCCAGCATGTTCTAGGGCTTTCTGACCATGGTTTGACACATGGAGTGTCATTGCATGTGTTCTTTTCCAAACTACAATGATCCACATGGCGACACACACTCAAGTGCGTGTGGTGATGCAACCTCTATCACACTAGTGCTCCATTGCATTCTAATGTTTCATTCCAACATGTTCTAGGGCTTTCTGACCATGGTTTGACACATGGACTGTCATTGCCTGTGTTCTCTTACAAACCAAACTAATCCACATGGCCACACAAACTCATGTTGGTGTGGTGATGCAACCTCTATCACACTGGTGCTCTATTGCATTCCAATGTTCCATTCCAGCTTATTCTAGGGCTTTATGACCATGGTTTGACACATGCAGTGTCATTTCATATGTTATTTTCCAAAATACGCTGATCCTCATGGCCACACACTCTCAAGTGGGTGTGGTGATGCAACCTCTGTCACACTGGTGCTCCATTGCATTCCAATGTTGTATTTAAGCATGTTCTAGGCTATTGTGACCATAGTTTGACACATGGAGTGTCATTGCATGTGTTATTTGCTAAACCACAATGATCCACATGGTCACGCACACTCAATTGGGTGTGGTGATGCAACCTCTGTCACACTTGTGCTCCTTTGCATTTCAATGTTGCATTACAGCATGTCCTAGGGGTTTCTAACCATGGTTTGACACATGGAGTGTCATTGCGTGTGTTCTTTTCCAAACCACACTGATCCACATGGCCACACACACTCAAGTGGGTGTGGTGATGCAACCTCTATCACATTGGTGCTCCATTGCATTCCAATATTGCATTCTAGCATGTTCTAGGGCTTTTTGACCATGGTTTGACACATGGAGTGTCATTGCATGTGTTATTTTCCAAACCACGCTGACCCACATGGCCACACACACTCAAGTGTGTGTGTGGTGATGCAACCTCTGTTACACTGGTGCTCCATTACATTCCAATGTTGCATTCCAGCAAATTCTAGCGGTTTATGACTATGGTTTGACACATGGAGTGTCATTGCATGTCTTCTTTTCCATACAACAATGATCCACATGGCCACACACACTCAAGTTTATGTGGTGATGCAAACTCTATCACACTGGTGCTCCATTGCATTCCAATCTTGCATTCCAGCAAGTTCTAGGGCTTTCTGACAATGGTTTGACACATGAAGTTTCATTGCCTATGTTCTTTTCAAAACCAGACTAATACACATGGCCACACACACTCAAGTGGGTCTGGTGATGCAACCTCTGTCACACTGGTGCTCCATTACATTCCAATGTTGCATTCCAGCTTATTCTAGGGCATTCTAACCATGGTTTGACACATGGAGTATCATTGCATGGGTTCTTTTCCAAACTACACTAATCCACATGTCCACACACACTCAAGTGGGTGTGGTGATGCAACCTCTATCACACTGGTGCTCCATTAGATTCCAATGTTGCATTCCAGCATTTTCTAGGGCTTTCTGACCATGGTTTGACACATGGAGTGTCATTGCATGTGTTCTTTTCCAAACTACAATGATCCACAAGGCCACACACACTCAAGTGGGTGTGGTGGTGCAACCTCTGTCACACTAGTGCTCCATTGCATTCTAATGTTTCATTCCAACATGTTCTAGGGCTTTCTAACAATGGTTTGACACATGGAGTGTCATTGCCTGTGTTCTCTTCCAAACCAAACTAATCCACATGGCCACACACACTCAAGTGGGTGTGGTGATGCAACCTCTATCACACTGGTGCTCCATTGCATTCCAATGTTCCATTCCAGCTTGTTCTAGGGCTTTATGACCATGGTTTGACACATGAAGTGTCATTTCATATGTTATTTTCCAAAATACGTTGATCCTCATGGCCACACACTCTCAAGTGGGTGTGGTGATGCGACCTATGTCACAGTGGTACTCCATGGCATTCCAATGTGGCATTCCAGCAGGTGCTAGGGCTTTTGGACCATGGTTTGACACATGGAGTGTCATTGCATGTGTTATTTTCCAAACCACACTTATCCACATGGCAACACACACTCAAGTGGCTGTGGTGATGCAACCTCTATCACACTGGTGCTCCATTGCATTCCAATGTTGTATTTAAGCATGTTCTAGGCCTTTGTGACCATGGTTTGACACATGCAGTGTCATTGCATGTGTTATTTGCCAAACCAAAATGATCCACATGGTCACGCACACTCAAGTGGGTGTGGTGATCTAACCTCTATCACACTGGTGCTCCATTGCATTTCAATGTTGCATTACAACATGTCCTAGGGGTTTCTAACCATGGTTTGACACATGGAGTGTCATTGCGTGAGTTCTTTTCCAAACCACACTGATCCACATGGCCACACACTCAAGTGGGTGTGGTGATGCAACCTCTATCACATTGGTGCACCATTGCATTCCAATATTGCATTCGAGCATGTTCTAGGGCTTTTAGACCATGGTTTGACACATGGAGTGTCATTGCATGTGTTATTTTACAAACCACGCTGATCCACATGGCCACACACACTCAAGTGTGTGTGGTGATGCAACCTCTGTTACACTGCTGCTGCATTGCATTCCAATGTTGCATTCCAGTAAATTCTAGGGCTTTATGACTATGGTTTGACACATGGAGTGTCATTGCATGTGTTCTTTTCCATACAACAATGATCCACATGGCCACACACACTCAAGTTGGTGTGGTGACGCAAACTCTATCACACTGGTGCTCCATTGCATTCCAGCAAGTTCTAGGGCTTTCTGACCATGGTTTGGCACATGAAGTGTCATTGCCTGTGTTCTTTTCCAAACCACACTGATCGACATGGCCACACACACTCAAGTGGGTGTGGTGATGCATCCTCTGTCACACTGGTGCTCCATTACATTCCAATGTTGAATTCCAGCTTATTCTAGGGCATTCTAACCATGGTTTGACACATGGAGTATCATTGCATGGGTTCTTTTCCAAACTACACTGATCCACATGTCAACACACACTCAAGTGGGTGTGGCGATGCAACCTCTGTCACACTAGTGCTCCATTACATTCCAATGTGGCATTCCAGCATGTGCTAGGGCTTTTTGACCATGGTTTGACACATGGAGTGTCATTGCATGTGTTCTTTTCGAATCCACGCTGATCCACATGGCCACACACACTAAAGTGGGTGTGGTGATGCAACCTCTGTCACACGGGTGCTCCATTGCACTCCAATGTTGTATTCCAGCATGTTCTAGGGCTATGTGACCATGGTTTGACACATGGAGTGTCATTGCATGTGTTATTTTCCAAACCACATTGATCCGTATTGCCACAAACACTCAAGTGGGTGTGGTGATGAAACCTCTGTTACACTAGTGCTCCATTGCATTCCAATGTTGCATTCCAGCATGTTCTAGGGCTTTCTGGCCATGGTTTGACACATGGAGTGTCATTGCATGTGTTCTTTTCCAAACTACAATGATCCACAAGGCCACACACACTCAAGTGGGTGTGGTGGTGCAACCTCTGTCCCACTAGTGCTCCATTGCATTCTAATGTTTCATTCCAACATGTTCTAGGGCTTTCCGACCATGGTTTGACACATGGAATGTCATTGCATGTGTTCTCCTCCAAACCAAACTAATCCACATGGCCACACACACTCAAGTGGGTGTGGTGGTGCAACCTCTGTCCCACTAGTGCTCCATTGCATTCTAATGTTTCATTCCAACATGTTCTAGGGCTTTCCGACCATGGTTTGACACATGGAATGTCATTGCATGTGTTCTCCTCCAAACCAAACTAATCCACATGGCCACACACACTCAAGTGGGTGTGGTGATGCAACCTCTATCACACTGGTGCTCCATTGCATTCCATACGTTGAATCTCATGGCCGCACACTCTCAAGTGGGTGTGGTGATGCAACCTATGTCACAGTGGTGCACATGGCATTCCAATGTGGCATTCTAGCAGGTGCTAGGGCTTTTGGACCATGGTTTGACACATGGAGTGTCATTGCATGTGTTATTTTCCAAACCACACTGATCCACATGGCAACACACACTCAAGTGGGTGTGGTGATGCAACCTCTGTCACACTGGTGCTTCATTGCATTTCAATGTTGCATTACAACATGTCCTAGGGGTTTATATCCATGGTTTGACACATGAATTGTCATTGCGTGTGTTCTTTTCCAAACCACACTAATCCACATGGACAAACACACTCAAGTGGGTGTGGTGATGCAACCTCTATCACATTGGTGCTCCATTGCATTCCAATATTGCATTCTAGCATGTTCTAGGGCTTTCTGACCATGGTTTGACCCATGGAGTGTCATTGCATTTGTTATTTTCCAAACCACGCTGATCCACATGGCCACACACACTCAAGTGTGTGTGGTGATGCAACCTCTGTTACACTGGTGCTCCATTGCATTCCAATGTTGCATTCCAGCAAATTCTAGGGCTTTATGACTATGGTTTGACACATGGAGTGTCATTGCATGTATTCTTTTCCATACAACAATGATCCACATGGCCACACACACTCAAGTTGGTGTGGTGATGCAAACTCTATCACACTGGTGCTCCATTGCATTCCAATGTTGCATTCCAGCATGTTCTAGGGCTTTCTGACCATGGTTTGACACATGGAGTGTCATTGCCTGTATTCTTTTCCAAAGCACACTAATCCACATGGACACACACACTCAAGTGGGTGTGGTGATGCAACCTCTGTCACACTGGTGCTCCATTACATTCCAATGGTTTATTCTAGCTTGTTCTAGGGCTTTCTGACCATGGTTTGACACATGGAGTGTCATTGCATGTGTTATTTTCCAAACCACAATGATCTTCATTGCCACAAACACTCAAGTGGGTGTGGTGATGCAACCTCTGTTACACTAGTGCTCCATTGCACTCCAATGTTGCATTCCAGCATGTTCTAGGGCTTTTTGACCATGGTTTGACACATGGAGTGTCATTGCATGTGTTATTTTCCAAACCACAATGATTCACATGGCCACACACACTCAAGTGGGTGTGGTGATGCAACCTCCATCACAGTGCTGCTCCATTGCATTCCAACATGTTCTAGGGCTTTCTGACCATGGTTTGACACATGGAGTGTCATTCCCTGTGTTCTCTTACAAACCACACTAATCTACATGTCCACACACACTGAAGTGGGTGTGGTGATGCAACCTCTGTCACACTGGTGCTCCATTGCATTCCAATGTTCCATTCCATCTTGTTCTAGGGCTTTCTGACCATGGTTTGACACATGCAGTGTCATTGCATATGTTATTTTCCAAAATACACTGATCCTCATGGCCACACACACTCAAGTGGGTGTGGTGATGCAACATATGTCAAAGTGGTGCTCCATTGCATTCCAATGTGGCATTGCAGCATGTTCTAGGGCTTTCTGACAATGGTTTGACCCATGGAGTGTCATTGCATGTGTTCTTTTCCAAACCACGCTGATCCACATCGCAACACACATTCAAGTGGGTGTGGTGATGCAACCTCTGTCACACTGGTGTTCCCCATTGCAATCCAATGTTGTATTCCAGCATGTTCTAGGGCTTTGTGACCATGGTTTCACACATGGATTGTCATTGCATGTGTTATTTGTCAAAACCATAGTGATCCACATGGTCACGCACACTCAAGTGGGTGTGCTGATGCAACCTCTGTCACACTATTGCTCCATTGCATTTCAATGTTGCATTCCAGCATGTCCTAGGGCTTTCTGACCATGGTTTGACACATGGAGTGTCATTGCGTGTGTTCTTTTCCAAACCACACTAATCCACATGGCCACACACACTCAAGTGGGTGTAGTGATGCAACCTCTGTCACACTAGTGCTCCATTGCATTCCAATGTTGCATTCTAGCATGTTCTGGGGCTTTCTGACCATGGTTTGACACATGGAGTGTCATTGCATGTGTTATTTTCCAAACCACAATGATCTGCACTGCCACAAACACTCAAGTGCGTGTGGTGATGCAACCTCTATTACACTAGTGCTCCATTGCATTCTAATGTTGCATTCCCGCATTTTCTAGGGCTTTCTGACCATGGTTTGACACATGGAGTGTCATTGCATGTGTTCTTTTCCAAACCACAATGATCCACATGGCCACACACACTCAAGTGGGTCTGGTGATGCAACCTCTGCCACACTGGTGCTCCATTGCATTCCAACATGTTCTAGGGCTTTCTGACCATGGTTTGACACATGGAGTGTCATTGCCTGTGTTCTCTAGCAAACCACACTAATCCACATGGCCACACACTCTCAAGTGGGTGTGGTGATGCAACCTCTGTCACACTGGTGCTCCATTGCATTCTAGTGTTCCATTCCAGCTTGTTCTAGGGCTTTCTGACCAAGGTTTGACACATGCAGTGTCATTGCATATGTTATTTTCCAAAATACACTTATCCTCATGGCCACACACACTCAAGTGGGTGTGGTGATGCAACCTATATCACATTGGCGCTCTATGGCATTCCAATGTGGCATTCCAGCATGTGCCTGGGCTTTCTGACCATGGTTTGACACATGGAGTGTCATTGCATGTGTTCGTTTCCAAACCACGTTGATCCACATGGAAACACACACTCAAGTGGGTGTGTTGATGCAACCTCTATCTCACTGGTGCTCCATTGCATTCCAATGTTGTATTCTAGCATATTCTAGGGCTTTGTGACAATGGTTTGACACATGGAGTGTCATTGCATGTGTTATTTTCTAAACCACAATGATACACATGGTCACGCACACTCAAGTGGGTGTGGTGATGCAACCTCTATCATGCTGGTGCTCCATGGCATTTCAATGTTGCATTCCATCATGTCCTATGGCTTTCTAACCATGGTTTGACACATGGAGTGTCATTGCGTGTGTTCTTTTGCAAACCACGCTGATCCACATGGCAACACACTATCAAGTGGGTGTGGTGATGCAACCTCTGTCACACTGGTGCTCCATTGCATTCCAATGTTGTATTCTAGCATGTTCTAGGGCTTTGTGACCATGGTTTGACACATGGAGTGTCATTGCATGTGTTATTTGTCAAACCACAATGATCCACATGGTCACGCACACTCAAGTGGGTGTGGTGATGCAACCTCTGTCACACTAGTGCTCCATTGCATTTCAATGTTGCATTCCAGCATGTCCTAGGGCTTTCTGAGCATGGTTTGACACATGGAGTGTCATTGCGTGTGTTATTTTCCAAACCACACTGATCCACATGGCCACACACACTCAAGTTGGTGTGGTGATGCAACCTCTGTCACACTGGTGCTCCATTGCATTCCAATGTTGCATTCTAGCATGTTCTAGGGCTTTCTGACCATGGTTTGACACATGGAGTGTCATTGCATGTGTTTTTTCCAAACCACAATGATCCACATTGTGGGCCCCCCGGATTAATCCTCCGAGAATCCCTGTTATGCATACAACCACGATCCCATGATCAGTTAGTCGTGGCACATAACCGACAAGTATCATTACAACATCCGAGAATGTACCGAATTACAATACTTACATAAATACCGTTATGGCTACATCAATAACTTCAGCGGATCTTCCTTAAGCGTAGAGCCCGAGCCATGCCTTAACCTATAGGCAACTGACTGGGAGAACGTCCTAGCTCACATAGTCGCCAACCTCCTCTTCTTCTTGAGCTCTGACCAAGTCAATAGCCAGGGACAATGCCGATGAGTACTTTGAATGTACTCGCAAACCACCTTAAATTAATGATAATAATAAAAAGAGGATATGCATTATGGCCATGGTAGTAGGAGGGCTCCAAGAGGGATTCTTTTCTCAAATAGTTTCTCTTGTAGATATTGCATCTACATATCTTTGTTGAAAACTTTTGTAAAACGTTTTGGAAACCTTTTTGAAAAGTTTTGGAAAACATTAGGACTGGGTCACCCATTTGTTCCCGTTTTTAGGTTGTCCCATGACCAAGCTCCTTCCATACCTCTCTGACCATCCCATGGTTAAAGAAGGTATCCTTCCTGACCATCCCATGGTCAAAAACATTTTCAAAGCCTTTGCTTTTCCGAAATCCTTTTTGAAAACAAAACCAGCACCGCTCTACAGCAACCTTCCCAACCGTCCATGACCGCGGACGCGGCTATTCGAATAGATTTACACTCTGCAGAGGTTGTACACTTTACCCACACCATCCGGGTACACTACCCTTATCTTCACTGATCGTGGGTCGAGTAACCGATCAAGACTCTCCGGATTACCACTCCAATATAAGTGCCTACCCTATGAGTGTTAATCCCCTCAAAACCAGGACGTCGGGCGAGGACCAACCGGAGCGCTTATTTCATGTCCCACGTGCACGCTTTCAATGAGGGGCTCATAGTAACGCGTGGAGGCCTGTCGACCCTTTGTTCCTTCTCCAGGTCGATGGACCTATATCGGAGAAGGCCCACCCTCCAGGGATCCCTGATCCCGTGTAGTTGTTGCGAGCCAGCTCATACCAGAATAGGCAAACTTCAAATCCAGCCCTGTCCCATTCCAAAGTAATGTGGTTGCACAGGTTAATTGTTCTAGCAAAACTGCAGAGAACTAGGTGCATTTTTGTAAACCTTTTTCCTCCATCTTTCCTTCAGCATTTTGTAAAACAAAACCTTCCTCTTTTTAAACATATCTTGGGAGGTCCCACCTCACCAAGGTTTTATCATAAAACATTTGGTAAAACTTTTACCGGGGTCTTCCCATCCTCTAGCTTTTGCTTCGGCTAAATCAGGGTCTCCAAAGGGGTATGGTGGATATGCACCATCTATTCTACTAGGGACAGGTAGGTGTCACCAAGGGGGCTGTACTTAATAGTACAAAGGTATAATGGTTCGGAGGAGCCAAACCACTACCATATATATATACGTCAACATAAAGTAAAACAATGCAGTTTTCATAAAACAATAAGTAAAACATGCATAAGTAAAACAGTCGGACGAGGCTTATGAGCAAGAAGGTGGCTTGCCTGAGATCAGCAATATGGCATAAATGTCCCTGGACTTCTTCTTAGAATACCCAAAATACCAATAATAATTACCACTTCTCCTGCTCTCCGATTTCATCGCAACTATCGTCGTCCAGACATCACATGCAAACAAACAAGGGCACAATCAACACAAGGCTTGCAAGTACCAATACAATACAGCAAACAAACATACTGAATACTACTGGACTTGGGAGGGTTGTGGAGGAGTGAGATTCAAATGGTGGAATTTACAAGATTGCCACTCGGGTGGTTTTCTCTTGGAAGATAGTTGTCAAAGCTAGAGACAAGGAGCTTGGATTAGGGATCTGTGGCCAGTTGGTTACCAATGTGCAAAGGTGATATCCTCAGATAGGTCTGGTCAAGACAAAACCAACACAAGTGGTTTCATCTGAAAATCACTTTTCTAGGATTAGTTATGCTTTTAATTGTGGATTAAACTCTAGTTTGAGGAAATAATTCACCCGAAAAGTTCTGGAGCTCCAAAAATGATTTCCTTGGATGGTTTGGTAGTACTTGATTAACTGGACCACCTAGAGTTGCAATCAAGTCAAAAGAATTACCAGAATGCCCTTAGGAAAATCCCAAAGGTAGTTCTATATGATTCTTCCTTTATTTACTAGATTAGATCTACAAGAGATATTGAGTTGGTTCCAAGGGCATGTGATAGGCATGTCCAATACCTTTCTGTAGGAATGGGATTCACCCTTTTTGGAGTTTCCAAACTCCTAGAGTGATTTATTTACTAAAAATACCCATCACAGAAGTATTTAAATCACTAAAATTCACCCAGAGCTCAATAAATTATGAGATACTAGGGTTTGGTAGATATTGGTTCTGGGGTACACTGGGAGGTGAATTCAGGTCAATACCACATTTGGTTAGACCTGGGGAATTTATCTAAGACAGAAAGTTGCTAGTTTTGTTATTTCTGTTAAAGGCAGAATATGGTCCACCTTGGTATGAGACCTGTGCTGGATGATAGGTATTTCAAATACCTTCCAGTAGATCTTTGGTTCATCTTAAATTTGAGATGCATAACTCTCTGTGGAAAATTAATTAGTGTACTAGATACTTTGTAGCAGAAAAATTACCAGTAATTAAAGAAAATTATTTAGGCCATGGGGTTGCCTCTGCATGTTTGAGAAAACATCAGAGAACCACCAGAAAGTTTGATCTAGGCATTTGGATTAGGTTTACCGTTTTATTTGGATTTATTTCTAGCAGAAACTTTCCTAGAATAAAGGATCTGCTAAAAGAAAAGAAAAAGGGGTGCAAAAAGGGCCGGATCTGGGGCTACTGGGCTGCAGGGGAGGATTCGGCCCACGCCGGGGCAGCGCGACACGCGGGAGGGTTCGGTTCGAACCTGACGGGTAGGGCCCGTCTGTCAGCGACAGCGGGGCGCGAAGGGGTATCGGCCGCCGTCGGCCGTTGGATCAAGTCGCAACGATCGGCTCGCCGACATCGTCTTCACAGAGACAGAGCGCCGGCGGCGGTAACCCTAGGTGGAGCAGGGAGGTTCGGGGAGGATACCTGAGGGATCGAGGGAGGTCGAGGAGGCGGTAGGTCGACGCGATGGTCGACCCACTTTGCCAAACGAGGGCAGGATCGAGGATGAATTGGCACGGCCGGAGGCCGAGGGTAGACTCGTCGGAGCTCGGCGGCGACGGCGGAGGAGAGGGTCCTAGGCAAAAAGGAAGGCACGGTTAGGTAGAGGAGATCTAGGGGAGCTCGTGGGCTAACATGCAGAGAGAATGGGGGAGGGAGGAGAGAGCCTAGCTCGATTTTTGAGAGGAGGCCGAGGCTCTCCTCTTCTTCTTCCTCGGAAAGCACAGAGCAGGGGAGGGGGTCTGGTGCTCGGGGGAGGTATGTGGGGTGGAGAGGGAGAAAATGAGGGGGGGGGGCAGAGGCTGGCTGGGGTGGCCTCTGGCCATATATACCAAGGGGGAGGAGGGGTTGAGGCAATTTACCAAATTGGACATTGGGGAGAGGGGATGCTGGCCAGTGATGGGTCCAGGGGGAGGTGGAGAGGGGTAGGATGGTAATTGGGTCATGTTGGATCAGAGAGGGAGGCTATGGTGATTAATGGATAAGATCCTTGTAAGAATTGGGGTTAATTATCCTCTTACCACTAGTACAAGGGTATACTAGGGATTGGTTAGGGTGGAGCTACAGTACTAGTCGACTAGTGGTGTGTCTTGATTTTGAGGAGAAGCATTGGTCAAGAATTGATGGAAAAGGAAGTGCTTATAGAGGTGATTTGCTTAATTGGAAAATATTGATCTAATAGATGGTTGTGAAGGAAGTCCAAATTCTTGCATTGGACCAGAGGAGAAAATGGTACTGGTAGGTAGATAGGGTCAAATTATACTCCTAGGATTTATTTGAGATTTTTCAGAGGAGTTTTAGTCCTCCTAAATCCAATTGCTCACAAAGGACATAAATGATTTTTAGAAGATCATTTGATAAACTTCCATTGGACAAGGATGGATTTTGGTTTGAGAGGGTCCCGAATGTGGATACACACTTAGGGGAATTTTCCCAAGATTTATTGGGGATTAAAATTATTTAAAACAATTATTATTCCAATTAAGCCATTCAAGAAAATGGACAAACAGAAATAATAAAGCTTCTCAAAAATATTTATTTTTGAGGTGGGAAGTTGAGGTATGATATATGGAACTCACAAGAGCCAAAAGTTGTGGAAGTGTTTTGGTAAAAACCAAACTTTCCATTATGGAGGGAGTTTTGGAGATTTTGACTATTTAAGTAGTTAAATAGTTTTGAGGCCATAATATTTATGGATAATTATTAATAATTATAGGTGATCAAGGTAGATGGGATAGACAAGGTGTAGCAAGAATTTGCAACCTTGTGGAATGGAATTCCAACTAGAAAAGGATGGAAAACAAGGAGTTGATGATCTAGGGTGGTGTTATTTCTATACTACCAAAACATGCTTGCATCTTGGAGCTCAGAACTCACCTTAGTGCAAGGGATAGATGGATAGGTATACCAAGTCATATAGATGAACATGGCAGGAGGAGTTTGAACTAATAGCATTTGGGCTGATCTAGAAGTGATGGCAAACTTTGTTGAAATTAAGGCTGCCATGAAATATGGGTCATGATGCCTAATAAACCATGTAGGTTTAATCAGCACAGAGATCCACTAGGGACAAGTGAAGTACGTAATGATAGACCTATATGAGTAGAACACAACCATGCAAAGAGTTGGTCCATAGAAGGTTGGATGGTGGTGTGAGCCTCTAGCAAAGTAGGCATGTTGATTAGATTTGCAGGATTAGTTATTTTCTTGCCTGCAAAACCATCAAGAACAAGTGGATTGGATTACGATCTATCCAAGGGAAAGAATGGGCCTTGGTAGTATTTAGGATGGTTAACAATATGGTTCAGATGCATTTCCAAAAATGCACAAGGGTTGAGAAAGGGAGGCATTCAAAATAGGTGATGTTGGAAATAGCTTTGCAGACTTAGTCAAATTTGGCAGATTTAGGGTTTTTGACTAGAGCATGAGAGGAGATGTTTTTGATAGGTTGCAAGGGACCCAAGCATCATCAAGTGGATGATGTTGAGTTGTAGATTTAGTAGAAGGGATCCATTCTTGCTATTAGGCTTCATTGAAATGGAAGCTTCTTGAAGGGATCACTTTAGAATTGATTTGGTTAAGGGTTTTAGGTGATCTCCTAATAGATAGGGATTAGATCCAGATTGTATTCTTGCTTAGGGTGGGATGCTTTGGAGACATCTTGATCCCAGTGATGAGCTCCTAGAGTAGCTCATACTATCTCCTAAGTAGATAATTTAAACAGCAGATCAAGGCAACTCTTCTTACAAAAAAATCAACTACTCCTAGGGTTACCATCAACCCTGCTTGAGGTAAGGATGGGTATTTTGAAATAGGTTGGAGTTTGAACAAGGTAAGTTCCTTGGTATCTCTACCGAGAGTAGAATTCAAAAGTTTTAAAAAAAGGTTTTGTTAAATCTAGACGTCAGAGTATTAGAAGGTTCTGTCTTGAAAACATAAGGAGATAGTATTCTATAGCTCTCCATAGTTTGATCAATAGAAACTACTAAATTAGTTGGTTTGCAAAGGCTTCTTGGCTCAGGTTTTGAAATGCCAGAACGTTTGATAATATGTAAAATGAGCCAGGATAGTTTTGTTAGATAGCTTTTGCCAACTGATGGTGAGGTAAGGAGTATATAATCTAATACACATTCATATGCATAAGCATATCCAAACAACAAGCAAACACTTCAGCATTAAACAAGAAAAAGTTTTTGTTCCCCCCGATTTTTGCATTCTGGACAACTAATCAGGTTGCTGAAATTGGGATGTTACAGATCTTTCCCCCTTAAAAGAATCTCGTCCCGAGATTCAGGAGAGTAGGGTTAGGGGATTTTGAGTCGGGTTAGCGCTACTGGTTTCAAGCATGCTATCTTACGGACTTCGTCTTTGAAAGTTGCCACTCTGTCGATGAAGTTGAGCTTCAGTCTTCAGGGATGCACTGAGAGTTGAGCAGAGTCCAGTCTTGAATTTGAGAGATGACCTTCTTTTCATTCCGGACTCTATATCTCGAGGGCTTAGACTGGGCGGACTATCTCGATGCTGAACTTCACGGAGTACTCGTCGGAGGATAAAATCTACGGCCTAGTGTACAGCTCTACCTTGGGGCGTACTGTATCCTAATTAAAGATCTTACAGTTGAAACTCCTTGATTTGCTTCTAGTGAAGGGTTACTCTATTTTTGCAGGTAAGACGCAGTCTTTCCCCCTTAGGATTAAACTGGGGTAGACCGGAGAGTTGTCATAGTCCTTCCTCATTGGCGTCGTAGATTGATGTCCTGAAGACTGTCGTCACTCTTTCTCCTAGAGTTGGAATCTTCCGATGACGTCCGTGAAGGTAGGTCCTATGGGGCGTATATACTGCGGTTATTCATGCTTAGGCTGTTGGAGCAGATGGAGTCTCACTTCCTCTAGGCATTAAGGACCTAGGGGCTAGTGGTCTGGAAATCCTTCGGGTGGGTCTTCAGATGCAGTAGCGAAGTGACCTTGTAGAATCTTCAGTTAGTTTCTCTACGGATAACTCACAGGTTGTTGCTTGGCGGGAGGACTTCGGGTCCGGAGAGATTTCCTGAAGTATCTTTTGGTAGACAGTCTTCTGAGGATTGAGTGGAAAGACGCCTTAGAGTTTCACTAGGGTGCTTCGGGAGGGGTGCGGATCTTCTATCTTGGAGTGCTGATCCGATGTTAGCGGAAGATTGTATCTTCTAGGAGTCTTGAGCTAGGGTCTTTGAGCGACGCCCTACAATATCCACCTTGGGGGGGGGGGGTGGTTCCCTAACAAAGATTTTTGGAGTTAGCTCTAGGAGGGTTAGCGTTTAACAAGACTTCTTGTTAGACCTTCAGTTAGAGTGGATGCAGTCAGTGTCAGGGAAGGGGTCTTCACTCGAATTTCTGGCTTTCTTCTGCTTGATGGCTGAGTGGACTCGTTTTCTTCGCTTCCTTAGCATCCGGATTCTAGGGTACTTCTGACTTCTCGGGAGGAACTTCCGTCGTTTTGAGTAGGGTCGACTATAGTAGGAAGTCTCCTGAGGCGGTCAGAAGCTCTAAAACACTAAAGGTTAGTGTGGTTAGGTCTTCACTCCTTGTCTTGGTTGATTTATCAGGTGGTTTCTAGTGGATATTAAGGATCCGTCGGTGGTTGACTTCCGGCTTCAACGGGATTTTTGCTATAGTAGACTGAGGAACAAAGGAGTGTGGTGCCATTGACGAGTCTTGCGTGGTGAATTTGACGAGCTGTGTCGGCTTGCTGAGGTGAGGTCTTCGAGTTGAGTCTAACTCGACGATGTCGAACTCCTGGTTCTTGCGATTCTTTTCCTCTCATATACACTCGAGGTTAGTCTGGGTCTCATTACTGACAGCTAACACAGGGTTTTCCTGAGTTACTAGCTGGTTTATCGCTCCTCGAGCCACATTTGTAAGGAGGTCAAAGCAAACCAGAACATTGCAAAGAAGGCGAACAGGGCGAGAGAGTCGCAATGTTCTCGGCACACATCACACATCAAGCAACACAGGATGCACTTAGGCAAGAAAACACGGTCAATGCTAGGGACCAAGGAGTTAACTACTCGCAATGTAGGGGAATCCTATCCTTATTGACCCTATATATCATCTTTCTTCAGGTCTGAGTCTCTATCTTGGAGATGAAGTCTTCGTCGTATCTTTGATGTTCTTGATAGGGCAACACCTGAGGTCTTATGATTGTGAGGATTCCGCGGGTAAAGCGATATTGTAGTCTCCTTGTGTTTGCTGTAGTTGCTTGTCTTCATCTTGTTCTCATTGTCTTCACCGGGTTCTAGATCCTAGTTATTTAAAAATCCGTAGGTTTGAAGTTTGGACGAGAGTTAGAGAAACCATTTTCGAAAGCATTTACTTAGATTAAGAGAAGAAGTAGAACTTTTTTTTAAACTCATTGGGAAACTAGTTTTCGAAAGCCGGGGTTTTCAAAAATAAGGTTCCTGTCTAGCGACCACGCTAACTAAGGTTCTCCTACAGTCAGGATGGCTCTGATACCAAGTCCGTGGGGCCCCCCCGGATTAATCCTCTGAGAATCCCTATTATGCATACAACCACGATCCCACGATCAGTTAGTCGTGGCACATAACCGACTAGTATCATTACAACATCCGAGAATGTACCGAATTACAGTACTTACATAAATGCCGTTATGGGTACATCAATAACTTCAGCAGATCTTCCTTAAGCGTAGAGCCCGAGCCAGGCCTTAACCTACAGGCAACTGACTGGGAGAACGTCCTAGCTCGCATAGTCGCCAACCTCCTCTTCTTCTTGAGATCTGACCAAGTCAATAGCCAGGGACAATGCCGATGAGTACTTTGAATGTACTCGCAAACCACCTTACATTAATGATAATAATAACAAGAGGATATGCATTATGGCTGTGGTAGTAGGAGGGCTCGAAGAGGGGTTCTTTTTTGAAATAGTTTCTCTTGTAGATATTGCATCTACATATCTTTGTTGAAAACTTTTGTAAAACATTTTGGAAACCTTTTTGAAAAGTTTTGGAAAACATTAGGACTGGGTCACCCATTTGTTCCTGTTTTCAGGTCGTCCCACGACCAACCTCCTTCCATACCTCTCTGACCATCCCATGGTCAAAGAAGGTATCCTTCCTGACCATCCCATGGTCAAAAACATTTTCAAAGCCTTTTCTTTTCTGAAATCCTTTTTGAAAACAAAACCAGCACCGCTCAAAGAACCTTCCCAATCACGCATGATCATGACGCGGCTATTCGAATAGATTTACACTCTGCAGAGGTTGTACACTTTACCCACACCATCCATGTACACTACCCTGATCTTCACCGATCGTGGGTCGAGTAACCGATCAAGACTCTCTGGATGCCCACTCCAATATAAGTGTCTACCCTATGAGTGTTAATCCCCTCAAAATCGGGACGTCGGGCGAGGACCAACCAGAGCGCTTATTGCACGTCCCATGTGCACGCTTTCAATGAGGGGCTCATAGTAACGCGTGGAGGCATGTCGACCCTTTGTTCCTTCTCCAGGTTGATGGACCTATATCGGAGAAGGACCACCCTCCAGGGATCCCCGATCCCCTGTAGTTGTTGCGAGGCAGCTCATACCAGAATAGGCAAACTTCAAATCCAGCCCTGTCCCATTCCAGAGTAATGTGGTTGCACGGGTTAATTGTTCTAGCAAAACTGCAGAGAACCAGGTGCGTTTTTGTAAACCTTTTTCCTCCATCTTTCCTTCAGCATTTTGTAAAAAAAACCTTCCTCTTTTTCAACATCTCTTGGGAGGTCCCACCTCACCAAGATTTTATCATAAAACATTTGGTAAAACTTTTCCCGGCGTCTTCCCATCCTCTAGCTTTTGCTTCGGCTAAATCAGGGTCTCCAAAGGGGTATGGTGGATATGCACCATCTATTCTACTAGGGACAGGTAGGTGTCACCAAGGGGGTTGTACTTAATAGTACAAAGGTATAATGGTTTGGAGGAGCCAAACCACTACCATATATATATACATACGTCAACATAAAGTAAAACAATGTAGTTTTCATAAAACAATAAGTAAAACATGCATAAGTAAAACAGTAGGATGAGGCTTATGAGCAAGAAGGTGGCTTGCCTAAGATCAGAAATATGGCATAAATGTCCCTGGAATTCTTCTTAGAATACCCAAAATACTAATAATAATTACCACTTCTCCTGCTCTTCAATTTCATCGCAACTATCGTCGTCCAGACATCACATGCAAACAAACAAGGGCACAATCAACACAAGGCTTGCAAGCACCAATACAATACAGCAAACAAACATACTGAATACTACTAGACTTGGAAGGGTTGTGGAGGAGTGAGATTCAAATGGTGGAATTTACAAGATTGCCACTCGGGTGGTTTTCTCTTGGAAGATAGTTGTCAAAGCTAGAGACAAGGAGCTTGGATTAGGGATCTGTGGTCAGTTGGTTACCAATGTGCAAAGGTGATATCCTCAGATAGGTCTGGTCAAGACAAAACCAACACAAGTGGTTTCATCTGAAAATCACTTTTCTAGGATTAGTTATGCTTTTAATTGTGGATTAAACTCTAGTTTGAGGAAATAAATCACCAGAAAAGTTCTAGAGCTCCAAAAATGATTTCCTTGGATGGTTTGGTAGTACTTGATGAACTGGACCACCTAGAGTTGCAATCAAGTCAAAAGAATTAACAGAATGACCTTAGGAAAATCCCAAAGGTAGTTTTGTATGATTCTTCCTTTATTTACTAGATTAAATATACAAGAGATATTGAGTTGGTTCCAAGGTCATGTGATAGGAATGTCCAATACCTTTCTGTAGGAATTGGATTCACCCTTTTTGGAGTTTCCAAACTCCTGGAGTGATTTATTTACTAAAAATACCCATCATAGAAGTATTTAAATCACTAAAATTCACTGAGAGCTCAATAAATTATGAGCTACTAGTGTTTGGTAGATATTGGTTTTGGGGTATACTGGGAGGTGGATTCAGGTCAACACCACATTTGGTTAGACCTGGGGAATTTATCTAAGATAGAAAGTTGCTAGTTTTGTTATTTCTGTTAAAGGCAGAATATGGTTCACCTGGGTATGAGACCTGTGCTGGATGATAGGTATTTCAAATACCTTCCAGTAGATCTTTGGTTCATCTCAAATGGAGATGCATAACTCTCTGTGGAAAATTAATTATTGTACCAGATACTTTGTAGCAGAAAAATTACCAGTAATTAAAGAAAATTATTTAGGCCATGGGGTTGCCTCTGCATGTTTGAGAAAACATCAGAGAACCACCTGAAAGTTTGATCTATGCATTTGGATTAGGTTTACCATTTTATTTGGATTTATTTCTAGCAGAAACTTTCCTGGAATAAAGGATCTGCTAAAAGAAAAGAAAAAGGGGTGCAAAAAGGGCCGGATCTGGGGCTACCGGTCATGGGAGGATTCGCCCACGCTGGGCAGAGGAGGGTTCGGTTCGAACCTGACCTGGAAGGGTATCACCACGCCGACTGCTGGATCCAACAAGAACGGACGGCTTGCCGACGTCATCTTTCTAGAGATAGAGCACCGGCGGCGGTAACCCTAGGCAGAGCAGGGAGGTTCGTGGAGGATACCTAGGGGCTCGGGGGAGGTCGAGGAGGCGGTAGGGCGACGCGGTGGTCGACGACGAGCCGAACAAGGGGCGACACGAGGGGATCTGACGCCGGGAGGTAGCTGGCGCGTCGGAGGCCGAGGGTAGACTTGTCGGAGCTCGTCGGTGATGGCAGAGGAGAGGGTCCTGGGCAAAAAGGAAGGCACGGTTAGGTAGAGGAGAGCTAGGGGAGCTCGTGGGCTAACATGCAGAGAGAATGGGGGAGGGAGGAGAGAGCCTAGCTCGATTTTTTAGAGGAGGCCGAGTCTCTCCTCTTCTTCTTCCTCGGACAGCACAGAGCAGGGGAGGGGGTGTGGTGCTCAGGGGAGGTATGTGGGGTGGAGAGGGAGAAAATGAGGGAGGGGTAGAGGCTGGCTGGGGTGGCCTCTGGCCATATATACCAAGGGGGAGGAGGGGTTGAGGCAATTTACCAATTTGGACATGGGGGAGAGGGGATGCTGGCTAGTGATGGGTCCAGGGGGAGGTGGAGAGGGGTAGGATGGTAATTGGGTCGTGTTGGATCAGAGAGGGAGGCTGTGGTGATTAATGGATAAGATCCTTGTAAGAATTGGGGTTAATTCTCCTCTTACCACTAGTACAAGGGCATACTGGGGATTGCTTAGGGTGGAGCTACAGTACTAGTCGACCAATGGTGTGTCTTGATGTTGAGGAGAAGCATTGGTCAAGAATTGATTGAAAAGGAAGTGCTTAGAGAGGTGATTTGCTTGATTGGCAAATATTGATCTCATAGATGATTGTGAAGGAAGTCCAAATTCTTGCATTGGACCAGAGGAGAAAATGGTACTGGTAGGTAGATAGCGTCAAAGTAGACTCCTAGGATTTATTTGAGATTTTCAGAGGAGTTTTGTCCACCTAAATCTAATTCCTCACAAAGGACAGAAATGATTTTTAGAATATCATTTGATAAACTTACATTGGACAAGGATGGATTTTGGTTTGAGAGGGTCCCAAATGTGAATACACACATAAGGGAATTTTCCCAAGATTTATTGGGGATTAAAAGTATTTAAAACAATTATTATTCCAATTCAGCCATTTAAGAAAATGGACAAAAAGAAATAATAAAGCTTCTCAAAAATATTTATTTTTGAGGTGGGAAGTTGAGGTATGATATATGGAACTCACAAGAGACAAAAGTTGTGGAATTGTTTTGGTAAAAACCAAACTTTCCTTTACGGAGGGAGTTTTGGAGATTTTGACTATTTAAGTAGTTAAATAGTTTTGAGGCCATAATAGTTATGGATAATTATTGATAATTATAGGTGATCAAGGCAGATGGGATAGACAAGGTGTAGCAATCATTTGCAACCTTGTCGAATGGAATTCCAACTAGAAAAGGATGGAAAACAAGGAGTTGATGATCTAGGGTGGTGTTATTTTTATACTACCAAAACATGCTTGCATCTTGGAGCTCAGAACTCACCTTGGTGCAAGGGATAGATGGATAGGTACACCAAGTCATATAGATGATCATGGAAGGAGGAGTTTGAACTAATAGCATTTGGGATGATCTAGAAGTGATGGCAAACTTTGTTGAAATTAAGGCTGCCATGAAATATGGGTCATGATGCCTAATAAACCATGTAGGTTTAATCAGCACAGAGATCCACTAGGGACAAGTGAAGTACATAATGATAGAACTATATGAGTAGAACACAACCATGCAAATAGTTGGTCCATAGAAGGTTGGATGGTGGTGTGAGCCTCTAGCAAAGTAGGCATGTTGATTAGATTTGCATGATTAGTTATTTTCTTGCCTGCAAAACCATCAAGAACAAGTGGATTGGATTACGATCTATCCATGGGAAAGAGTCGGCCTTGGTAGTATTTAGGATGGTTAACAATATGGTTCAGATGCATTTCCAAAAATGCACAAGGGTTGAGAAAGGGAGGCATTCAAAATAGGTGATGTTGGAAATAGTTTTCCAGACTTAGTCAAATTTGGCAGATTTAGGGTTTTTGACTAGAGCATGAGAGGAGATGTTTTTGATGGGTTGCAAGGGACCCAAGCATCATCAAGTGGATGATGTTGAGTTGTAGATTGAGTAGAAGGGATCCATGCTTGCTATTGGGCTTCATTGAAATGGAAGCTTCTAGAAGGGATCACTTCGGAATTCATTTGGTTAAGGGTTTTAGGTGATCTCCTAATAGATAGGGATTAGCTCCTAGAGTAGCTCATACTATCTCCTAAGCAGACAATTTAAACAACAGATCAAGGCAACTCATCTTACAAACAAATCAACTACTCCTAGGGTTACCATCAATCCCTGCTTGAGGTAAGGATGGGTATTTTGAAATAGGTTGGAGTTTGAACAAGGTAAGGTCCTTGGTATCTCTACCGAGAGTAGAATTCAAAGTTTTACAAAAAGGTTTTGTTAAATCTAGAGGTAAGAGTATTAGAAGGTTCTGTCTTGAAAACATAAGGAGATAGTATTCTATAGCTCTCCATAGTTTAATCAGTAGAAACTAGTAAATTAGTTGGTTTGTAAAGGCTTCTTGGCTCATGTTTTGAAATGCCAGAACATTTGAGAATATGTAAAATGAGCCAGGATAGTTTTGTTAGATAGCTTTTGCCAACTGATGGTGAGGTAAGGAGTATATCATCTAATACACATTCATATGCATAAGCATATCCAAACAACAAGCAAACACTTCAGCATTAAACAAGAATTTTTTTTTGGCATGGTGGTGTCACGGCAGATGCGATGGATAGGCTAAAGGTGGGGACTAATACACACTAGGGGAATCCAGGGAGGGATAGTGGAGTGATTCTCCACACATAAGATTGTATTACTTTCCTTCCAAGATTACAAGTGCTCCTAGAGCTATATTGGCGAGAGGAGGAAGAAGGAGCTCTCTTACTCTGACCCACAGTTCACCCCTAGAACCTTAGCCAAATCGGTATAGAAGAAAAACCCAACCCCCTCTACTGAAACCCTAGCCCCCCTTATATAGAGGCGACCTAGTATCAGCCTAGGGCATACGTGGAGGCATATTCCTAAGAATATGCCTCCTCTCAAAGTGGTAACCCGACCGGGGTGCTTTTCCCCCGCGTCACACATGCTTTAGCTACGTGAGCCTCATGCCGCGTCGGTAAGGCCGTCACCCTTGTCGGCCATGACCCGATGGTCCTGCCCTTGCTTGCTTCGCTCATGCAGTGCGTACCAGGCCTTCTTTTTGACCAGAGAGATTTCTTCCTTCTCCCAGAAGCAAAACGGGACCCGGATACTGGTAGATATGGCTATACCTGTTCCTGCATACAAGTTAGACAAGCACTTCCGACTTACTCCTTAAGTTGGCTGATATAATGTTAGGCGACCCCTCCCCCCCCGGTCCGGGTTATTCCGTGATCCGGCCTGCCTGGAGGTGACCTGGCCAGCATCCGCTTTGGCCTTGCCGAACCTCGGCTAACTCGGCCTTTATACTCCGGAGTTACCCTACCCGGGGTTATCCCCCCAACATTAGTCCCCGAAGCTGGTGCGGTCTTAGCTGCCTCGGCTGCTAAGGCCACATCAGGTTCATTTAAGTTCGAGCCTTGGACGTTATTTCCGATTTAGCTATTTATCTCGGATTATGCGGATTTACGTTCCCTTCGCACGTTCCAAGTTTTCACTTGTCGGCCGGGTTACCACTTTGACTCGGATTTCATGGATTTATGTTCCCTCTGCACATTCTAAGTTTTTACCTGCTGTCCGGGCTACCATGGCTTTATCCGGGCCTTGTTTCCTTCTTTCATACGCCAACCCATGTGGTGGCTAATCATTACGTTGTCTTATTTTAAGGGCCTGCACAGTAACTGCCGCAGTAATTGTCAGTTACTACTGTGCGAGCGTCACGTCGCGCCTGCCTCCTCCTTTACCGCATCAGTGTGTCACGTCATGGGATCACCTCTGCCCTGTGGCCCTCCGTGTGGCTCCTCACTGATTGGCTGAGGCAGTTGATACACGGCCACACCATGTGGCTCATTTGCAGGGCGCGATCCCACTCACCTTCTTAGGGGGTGGTTAAATAGCGGAGGGGCGCACCCCTTAGGATTTTTTCCTCTTCTGCGCCCCTCTGCCCGTTACCCTTCTTCTTCATCTTCCTCACGACCGCACTGCCGCTAGTGCTCCTAGCAGCAGCACCGCCGCTGCACTTTTCCCTGTGCCTTTGCGTCGCAGCCACCGCTGCGCAACTCCCTTGCTACGGGTCCTCGCCAATCCAGGCCTATGATCCCCGCCGCCGCTAGCGCCAGCGAGGATAGCGAGTACGAGATGACATACGAGGAGCTCGTCGTCGTCGAGCAAGAAATGGAGGAGGACGCTGCTGCGGCGGACCGTGGCGCCTGGGCTGGGTCATGGGTCTGTCAAGATGACCTTGACTGGCTCTACTGGACCAGACGCATCCCTGCCGGCGTCGTCGCTCGTCTCCCCTCCACCGAACTGGCCCCCTCACCCAATCCGGGTGAGTTCGTCGTGTTCTTGTCCCACTTCCAACGGGGGTTCGGCTTGCCGGTGACCGACTTCTTCCGGGATTGGCTTAGCACCTACCACTTGCAGCCGCACCACCTTCCAGCCAAGGCTATCACCTCTCTCTCTGCTTTTTCTTCTATGATCGAAGGCTACACCGGATTGTGGCCCACGAAGGAGCTGTGGATCCGGTTTTTCGGCCTTCGTCGTAATGTCATCCCCAACATCCAAGTTGAGTCGGAGGATAAGCATCTCACCCGATTCGGAGCTGTGTCCATCTCACCCCGGAGGACTTCTTTTTTCCCCCGGGTCACCGGGCTTGACTCCTGCAAAGGATGGGCCCGGACCTTCTTCTATGTCGGGAACACGGGCACTGAAGATTTGATTCGGTTTCTCCCCTATACTCCGGGTCCACCTGATCCAGAATTTTGGGAGGAGGTCTCCAAGAAGCCCACGGCTCTGGCCAACTAGGTTAACAAGAGGTTCGTGGAACTGAAGAAACTCGGATTGTGCAACGAGGATGCTATGATCACGTTCGTGCGCAACCGAATCTCTCCCCTCCAGAAGCGCACGCACAAGGTGTGCCACATTAGTTTCGGCCGCGACCCCAACCGAACCTCCTCCTTCGAGCTGAGCAACACGAAGATTTTTCGTCGGGTTAAGGCTCTCTTCACCACCCACAAGGATTTCTCCGCCGAATGGACATGGGGAATTGAGGACTTCTGCCGTGACAGGCTCCCTCCCGCGGTAAGCTTCACGGGGCAAACTTACTTCGGATTAAATATGTGTCAGTTTTTGTTGTATCTCTGACTCTGTTATTCATTCTTTCTCTTAGCTATTCCTTTAGCAAACCCTTGAGGATGGTACGGATCCGACCCTTAAGTGGGCGCCGGACCGAGAAACCCCGGATGAGGAGGAGCCGGACCAGGAGATGTTTCTCCCTATGACCGACGCTACAAAACGACCCAGCGGTAAATTCTCTTCTCTTAGAGACTGACCCGATGATGAGGATGACTCGGATGTCGACGTGATTGTACCTATTGAGGCTGTCCCTCTTTCTTTTGCCTTTCCGGCATCAGCTAACCCCGGTTGGCATATCCACGAGGATCCTCCGCTTGCTACGGGCGAACCGGTTCCGGTGGCGTCGAAGAAGAGGCGCCGAGCCGCATCAACTTCCTCCTCCGAACCTTCTCAGCCCAGAAAAAGGCGAAAGAAGGCCGGAGACAAGACTGCCTCCAAGATGGCAGGCAAAGCCCCGGCACGAAGGGCTCGGAAACCCAACGAGGCCCAAACCTCGAATGCGTAAGTCATTTTTCGTTGCGTAACTCACTTCTCCTTGCATCGTTGTAATTTCTCTTATGACATTATTCTCTTCTTCAGGCCTCCGGTGGAGGTCCCTCAGAGCGGATCTAGCATCTCTTCACCACTCCGATCTGGCCCTTCTCCTCCTCGTGATGACGAGTCACGTCCGCTGAGCCCTATTCCAGAGGGTTCTGCGGCTGCTCCGGGTTCCGCACTACCTCGTCGAGAGGAATGCAACCTCGGGGCAGGAGAGGCCGGCCCAGCCGAGGTGACAGCATCCACAACTTCGACATCGCCGCAACCAGCAGCCACCAAGATTACCTTGACAGCAGCACCGGCCCTAGCACCAGCAGCAGTTCCAGTACCAGTGACCGAACCAGCACCAGCACCCGTTCCGGCACCAAGAAAATCAACAACCACTCCAAGTCCAGCTATAAGAGCTCCAGCGCCAAGTTCTTCCGCCTCGTCCGAGTCATCTCAACCTCGGTGAGGAACTACTCCAGCAGCTCCTAAGGGGAAATCCGCTGCAGTTACTTCTTCCCAGCAAGCCAAGGGCAAAAAGGCTCCGGATGCTACCAAGTCAACATTCGTCGAGGCCGGGCAGCGAACCCTATCGTCGATGCTTCCCAAGAAAGCTCCAGCAGCGAAGGATGCTCCTGCCGAGCCAACTGATGCGCAGCAAATGGTTCTACATACTAGCCCAGCCCTTGCCTTGGTTGAGAGGAAAGAAGCGCACGCGAAGGGCTTGGTGGCACCCCATATGCCCACCGGTGAGCGGTACCCTTCGAGCCTGATTGAGTTTGTTATGAACTGGAACAAGGCGGAGTTCGTCCACAACGACGATCTCCCGGAAAAGTTCGGCCCCGCAGAATTTTCCGCCCAAATGAATACAGTCGCTAAGGCAATTAACCTCGCGGGGCGGATGATGGAGGTATGTCGCTTCTCCTTTACATGCTGTAGATAGTAACCATTAGTCCCCGAGCCTCCGGTGGAGTAACTTGTTACTCGGCTGGATGCTCATTAGAAAACTAACGTAGATCCATGTGAACCTCGAATATGCACACACCTAGAGCCGGGTTAAGTTCCACTTGGCCCAGATCTTGTACACTTCGAATATGCACACACCTAGAGCCGGGTTAAGTTCCACTTGGCCCGGATTTTGTACACTTCGAATATGCACACACCCAGAGCCGGGTTAAGTTCCACTTGGCCCGGATCTTGCACACTTCGAATATGCACACACCTAGAGCCGGGTTAAGTTCCACTTGGCCCGGATCTTGTACACTTCGAATATGCACACACCTAGAGCCGGGTTAAGTTCCACTTGGCCCGGATCTTGTACACTTCGAATATGCACACACCTAGAGCCGGGTTAAGTTCCACTTTGCCCGGATTTTGTACACTTCGAATATGCACACACCCAGAGCCGGGTTAGGTTCCACTTGGCCCGGATCTTGCACACTTCGAATATGCACACACCCAGAGCCGGGTTAAGTTCCATTTAGCCCGGATCTTGCACACTTTGAATATGCACACACCTAGAGCCGGGTTAAGTTCCACTTGGCCCGGATCTTGCACACTTCGAATATGCACACACCTAGAGCCGGGTTAAGTTCCACTTGGCCCGGATCTTGCACACTTCGAATATGCACACACCTAGAGCCCGGTTAAATTCCACTTAGCCCAGATCTTGTACACTTCGAATATGCACAAAGCTAATTTTACGCTTCTGTACTTTTTTCAGGTAACCACCAATCGCCGGAGTGTTGAATTCCAACGCCTGCTGGATACCCACAAGATGCTACATGCAAAGCACGTTGCACTTATTGCAGAACATGAAAAAAGGGGTAAGTTTCTCCCTTGGCATTTTTCCGTTTCTCTTCATCTTGTTCTGCCGAACTAATCTCCTCATTCGGTTTCTGCATCTGGGGTGGAGGCTGAGAACAAGATCATGCGAAAGAACCTGGAGCAGATCAAGGGTAAGTCCTTTTTGTCCGATCCTGCTTTTCTTTCCATCTTATTTTCTTCTTGGCTCGGCAAACATTCATTACTCGGCTCTGTCGGGTCCACATACTATTTCAGCATCGCTTGAGGATAACGTGCCCGTGCCTGATATGATGCTGCATTTTCTCGAACAAGCAGGACAGCATCAAGCCGAGCTGAAGAAAAAAGACGATGAGCTCGCTCTCCTCTGGACCAAGGACAATGAGATTGCCAGGCTCAAGGCTGAGATGGAGAAGATGAAGGCCCAACACCAAACCGAGCTCCAAAAGGTTGGCCAGAACTTCACAGAAGAGCGCGAGCGCCTTACTCTCCAGATCTCCAAGGGCCAAGACCTACTCAAAGAATCCGACATCCAGCCTGGATCGGCAAACGCTGAGCTTGAGCAACTTCGCAGGAGACGCGACAACTGCATCAAGGAGTTGACCCAGATTCACAGCCACATTTCACGTAAGTTCCTTTCCCTTATCCGACATAATTCTCCGGGTTACTTCATATGTCTTTTCTTCAGCTTCTTCCTTTGCCTTGTTTCCAGGCCACTTTCTAGAGGGTACTCCTATTGAGAGCGCTACTGTTGCCAATTTCCACCGAGAGAGGGGTACTCCTGTCGCTCTTGACGGTGAGAGCATTCCCTTAGACATGGAGGACCTATTGGTCAGCCTGTCATCTCGCGTGGAAATCATAAAGAACTACGGCAAGGATCTCCTCGATGTTTCAGTCCGAGTTTTCAACATGTTCTGGCCCGTTGAGAGCGCTCCAAAGAGAATCACACTTCTTGCTGAAAAGCTGTCGGATATCGAGGCCCAGCTCGACCTCTAGAGGGAGTCCGCTGGGCGTGCCGCAGCTGATACTATCGTTCACCACATACTCACATGGTATGAGAAGATCGACCTCAGCCTCCTTACACGCCGGCGCACCGGATCTAGATGGACTGATGACCCGGAGTGGGTAGCTCGGCGTCAGGCTTGCGCCTATAGCCTCATCGAATATTCTCCTATCCATGAATGGGTTGAAGGACCGAGCTTTCTGAAATCCGCTGGGGACGAGAACGTTGAGAACGCTGAAGACGGGTCGGATGAGGACGAAGAAGGCGATGCCTCAGATATTGAAGACAGTGAAGACGATGCCGAACTTCCTCCTCCTGCTGCTCCTTAGGTCAAAAAACGTGAAATTTATCAGATCCCCGGTATGCCGGGTGCAACTGTATGCTGTGTATATGTGATATTTTGCTACTAAGTTCTTATGCCGAGTTAACATGGGCGTAGTCCCCGAGTTTCTTTTTCTTGCTCGTCCAATCTTTTGGCTCGGATCGTGTCTACCTTGATTCGGTTTTATGACTTACGAATCCAAGCTTCAAAAAACATCTTAACAATACTAAGAAACTTTCAGACTTAGCTCAAAAAATAAAGCTGCATAATAACTTGAAAATAAATACAGGGTTAGTCTGAAAAACAAACGTTAGCTCGAATAAATCCGTTTCCTTAGTCGCTTTTCATGTGCTACGCAATTCCAAACTTGTTCTCTTGCTTGCCATGAAGCCAATTCTTGTTGGACAGCAGCAAGTCGAAGAGTTGGGTTTTTGGTGCTCACACATTACTAATCCGGTTTAAGTAGAAAACTTATTCCAGCTAACGCACAAGAGACAACGACAATAATTATTAAGGCAGTCCCCGAGTTACTGCTCGAGGCGCTACTATTTCATTGATAAGCTCATTGCCGACATACATACCGACATATGGGAAGACTCGGATACATACACTTCTTAGCTAAGTGTAGAAAGGACGAAGTAGTGCTACATTCCACGGTCGCTTAGATTCCTCTCTGGACCTATCCGCCTTGTTCTTTTCCTGTGGCTTTGCATCTATAAGATAGTAAGAATCATTGTGCAATGCTTTGCTCTCAATGAATGGCCCTTCCCATGGGGGGGATAATTTATGCATGCCAGTAGTACGTTGTACCAACCGGAGCACCAGATCGCCTTCCCGAAAGACTCGGGGGCGCACTTTCTGGCTATGGTAGCGTCGGAGATTTTGCTGATATATGGCGGATCTGGATAGTGCCAGTTCTCTCGCTTCTTCCAGCAGATCAACATCATTTTGCCGGGCTTCTTGCACTTCGGCTTCTGTGTATTGGGTGACCCTAGGCGAATGATGCTCTATGTCGGCTGGTAATACAGCTTCTGCCCCATATACCAGAAAAAACGGCGTATAGCCTCTTGACCGATTCGGAGTTGTTCTTAAACTCCACAGTACCGCTGGTAGTTCTTCTATCCAGCACCCCGCTGATCTTTGCAGCGGCTCAATGAGCCGGGGTTTTATCCCGGATAATACTAATCCGTTGGATCTTTCCACTTGTCCGTTCGACGCGCGGTGGGCTACCGAGGCTATGTCGAGTCGGATCTTCTTGTCCCGGCAGAAGCGCGCAAATGCTCCTTCCGCAAAATTTGTGCCATTGTCAGTTATGATACTGTGAGGATAACCGTATCTCAAGATAATGTCTTTGAGAAATGTTATGGCGGTAGCTCCATCACATTTTCTTATAGGCTTCACTTCAATCCATTTTGTAAACTTATCCACCATGACCAAAATGTGTGTCATGTTTCCCCTTGCTGGTTTGAACGGGCCAACCATATCCAAGCACCATATGGCAAATGGCCATGTAATTGGTATGGTCTTGAGTTCCGACATTGGCATATGTGTCTTAGTGGTGTACCTCTGACAGCCATTGCATTTTCTCACCAGATCCTCTGCTTGTTCTAAGGCACTTGGCAAGTAGAATCCATGCCGGAACGCTTTTGCCACCAAGGCTCGGGATGAGGCATGATGCCCGCATTCTCCTTGGTGTATATCTCGGAGGATGTCAAGCCCTTCTTCCGGGTCAACACATCGCTGGAGGACATTGGTTACACTCCATTTGTACAGCTCGGAATTGATAATTGTGTATGCTTTTGCTCTCCTCTGAGTTTGCCTGGCTAACACCTCCTTAGTGGGTAACATTCCATGTTTCAGGAATTGGTATATAGGCAGTGCCCAAGCTGGTATTGCTCGTGTAGGGAACATGTCCTCATCAATTTCCATCTGATCTACCGGCATAACTTCAGCCGGATCATGCTGAGCAGTCCCCGGGTCGAGCGAGGTAGTCCCCGGGTTTGCTGAGGCAGTCCCCGGGTTTGCTGATGCAGTCCCCGGGTCTCGCGTACTACCTCCCGTGTCAATGTCCATGGGCTTAGCGCCGTACTCTGTATCTTTCGGGACATAGATCGAGTCGGTTCCTGGGGACGGCCTGATAGATGGTTTTCTGAGGTGTTCCCATGCTACACCCGGTGGAATTGCCTGTCGGGATGATCCGAGCTTCGATAGCATGTCGGCAACCTCGTTTTCCACTCGAGGTACATGGTGAAATTCACACCCCTCAAAATAACCAGATATCTTCTGCACATGAAACTTGTACAGTGCCATGTTTGGATCCAGGGCGTCCCACACTCCGGACACTTGCTACACCACCAAATCCGAGTCGCCAAAGCATATTATCCGACGTATGCCAATCTCTTTTGCCACTTTGAGCCCATGCACAAGAGCCTCATACTCAGCGACATTGTTTGATGCCGCGAAATGGATCTGTAATACGTATTTTAGCTGGTCCTTCTTTGGCGAGGTTAGCACAACCCAGGCGCCTAATCCGGATTTGGTTTTCGACCCGTCAAAGTGCATCCTCTAGTAGTTCGGATCTGGTGGCGGTGGTTCGTATTGTACCTCGGCCCAATCGACAAAAAAGTCTGCCATAGCCTGAGACTTGATTGCTTCTCTTCTGTCGTATTGGGGCGCATAAGGAGCTAGCTCAATTGCCCATTTTGCAATTCTGCCACTTGCATCCTTGTTACCCATTATCTCGGATATGGGAGCTTCACATATCACTTTGATGGGGTGCTCCTCAAAGTAATGCTTTAACTTCTTTGCCGCCATATAGACACCATATGCCACCTATTGAAAGTGTGAGTAGTTCTGTTTTGAGGCAGATAATACTTCGCTCAAGTAATATGCACCGACTTGCCCTCTTCATTGTGCTCTACTATAATCACTGCACTTACAACTCGGTTGATTGCGGCTATGTAGAGCAACATTGGCTCCTTTGATAGTGGAGAGGCTAACACTGGTGCAGTGGCCAACATCTTTTTTAAGTGGGCAAAGGCTTCATCAGCCTGTGGTGTCCAAACGAACTTATCCGACTTTTTCATGAGTTTGTAGAGAGGCAATGCCTTTTCTCCCAACCGACATACAAACAGACTCAATGATTCTAGGCACCCAGTGAACTTCTGGACATCGTTAAGGCACTTCGGAAGCTCCATTCTTTCAATGGCCCGAATCTTAGTTGGATTAACTTCGATACCTCGGCTGGAGACGAGAAATCCGAGTAATTTTCCAGCGGGGACACCGAAGGTACATTTTTCCGGGTTAAGCTTCATCCGGAACCTTCTCAAGTTCGCGAATGTCTGTCTGATGTCATCAAGGAGCGTTTTGCTTTTCTTGGTCTTGATAACAACATCATCCACGTATACTTGTACATTTTGACCTATTTGGTTGTGCAAACATTTTTGCATACATCTTTGGTACGTTGCACCTGCATTACGTAAACCAAACGGCATAGTGCGATAGCAATAAGCCCCGTACGGGGTGATAAATGCGGTCTTTATTTGATCATCCGGATTCAGAGGTATCTGGTGGAACCAGAATATGCATCAATGAATGACAACAGTTCACATCCCGCGGTTGAGTCTATGACCTGATCTATCCTCGGTAGTGGAAATGGATCTTTTGGACATGCCTTATTCAGGTTCGTGTAATCGATACACATACGCCAAACCACTTCCACGTTCGGATCATCCTTCTTCTTTTCTACCAGCATCGGATTAGAGAGCTAATCCGGATATAGTACTTCCATGATAAATCCTGCTGCTAGCAACCGAGCTATCTCTTATCCAATGACTTTTCTCCTATCCTCGGTGAAGCGGCGGAGAGGTTGCTTCACCGGCCTTGCTCCGGGTCTTACGTTCAAAGAGTGCTCGGCCAACTCCCACGGAACACCATGCAAATCCTCTGTGGACCAAGCAAAAATGTCCCGATTCTCACGGAGGAAGTTGACGACCTCGCTTTCCTATTTATCTGTTAACCCGGCACCAATTGTTACGGTGCGCTCCGGGAACATGTCATCAACTGGAACCTTCTTGGTATCCTTTGCGGCCTGGAATGAAACACTACCATGTGGGTTACTCAACACCGACATATACTGCTGCGCGGACTGAGCTAATGCCGCCACCTCTTGGATTTTTCCTTTCTCTTGCGCGATCACGAGTGACTCGGCTAGGTTAGACCCAGCTGAGGCACATTCAATGGAACGTCAGAAATCTCCAGCAATGGTAATCGCTCCATTTGGCCCGGGCAATTTCATCTTCAGATAACTGATGTGGCAGCTTGCCATGAACTTGTTCAATGCTGGTCTTCCGAGTAATGCGTGATACGCACTTTCCAAGTTCACCACCTAAAACTCCAGATTATCAGTTCGGCAATTATCTCCGAATAGCACGTCAACCCGGACTTTGCCTATGGGCTCACAAGAAATGCCTGGTACAATACCATGGAAAGTTGTCCTTGTAGCCTGGAGCATGCTCTCTGAGATACCCAACTTGCGCATTGTATCCGCATACATGATGTTAATGCTACTACCATTGTCAATCAGTACCTTGGAGAACCTCACATTGATGTTCGGCCCAATAAATGTCGGGTCCAGCACTAGCGCATACGAACCTGGACTCGGCATAAGCTTGGGATGATCTTTGATGTTCCAGGTGATTTCCTGGTCCGACCAAGGCATGTACCTCGTCACTGCTGGCATTACCGTATTGACCTCCATATGTCAGTGCTGCAAGCTCTTTCTATCTGTTTCCTCAGTTGTGAACACACAATAACTCTGGTGATGTTCTCTGTACTCATTTCTCCCCTCATTTCCGGGGTATCTCTGATCCGGCTGGTGCTGATTTTCCACCTGATGCACTGCATCCCTTCTCTCATTGTTGTCATACCTCGGCGGAGGGGGAGGCAACATTAGTTGTTGCGTGTTTGCTCCAGAGAGCAATTGCTGCCGGGGTAACTCCTGCCGAGGTTGATCATTCCGGGGTGCTTGAGCATTCCCCGAACCACCTTGTTCTATCTTACGCATCCACTCACATTGCCTCGTCGTGTGACCCGCCGGGCTACTCGGATTTGGCGTGTGAAACTTACACGACTGGTCCAACATCGACTCATAAGTATACCTCGGACGGTACGGTCTTTCTTTTCTTGCCATTGTTTCTTGGAGTCCATTGCCCTCTAGTTTTCTAGCGCTGGTTGCTCCCTGCTCCGAGTTGATCTTGATTCACAGCTGCAACTTGTTGGGAACCGTAGCGATGATCCGGTCTATCATCTCTTCTTTTTCCTCTATAGTCATTCCTCCGAGATGACCCGGCTCCATCCCTCTGATAGTATTCCTTGTTTGACTCGTTTGACGCGAGCCTAGGTTGAGTCAGATCACCTAAAGCATACGAATCGGCAATCCGGATCATCTCTGCCAACGTAATTGGCATTTTCCTTTGCAATTTCATCCACAGCTCGCTGCCATATCTACACCCTTGCGCCAACCACGCTATGGCCTGTGACTCTATGACACCCTCACACGAGTTTCTTACGGTACACCACCGGGTCAAGAATTCACGGTCTGTCTCATTAGGTCTTTGCTTGCACATTGCTAGGGTCTGCGGCCTATTCGGCCTCTGATATGTACTTGAAAAGTTGTTGATAAACATTTCTTCAAAATATATCTAGTAGTTGATGCTTCCGGGTGGCAAATTTTCAACCATACTCTGGCCGGACCTTCTAACATCTGGGGTACGTATCGTACAACCCATCTCAAGTTGCCAGTGGCAATTTTCACAGTCGTAGCATAGTTTATCAGCCAATCCTCGGGCTTGGTACTGCCATCATACATCTTCGTGCCCCTGGGCAGCTGGAAGTTAGGTACCGGTGGCTCCTTCATAATCTGGGGTCCAAAGCACGCTGGACCCGGTGGACCTTGACACTCGATCTGTTCCGACCTATAAAGGTGATCCAGTTTCAATCTCGCGTCATCCGGCATCAAATCCCTGCTTCCCAATCTTGACCCTATCACATGATAGTCCGGTCTTGGGTACCCCGTGTTCACCATCTCCGAATCACCGTCGTTGTACCGGTTTTGCTCTTGTGGTGCACCTCTCTGTTGCATACCTCGGCCGGCGCCTTGCTCTTGCCTTGGTATATTCCGCTGTTGTAGTTGCCCTGCTCCCGCCGAGTTTTGCTGTCCGGCATTGCCTTGGTCATGGTTACCTCGGCCAGCTTCACCTCGGCTCACACTTCGTCGATCATCATTTTTCTGTGCCTCTTTTCCTTTTCCTGCCCGCATCAGGTCGTACGAGACGATCTGTTTGTTCCGTCTGGCCGAGGTTAGTACCTCTTCTCTCCTTAGACCACCATCAGGTGACGATGGGGCTCTAGCGGATTTCTCCGGGTTACCCATCGCCGAATGGACAATTTTGGAAGCTCCAGCTCTCTCTGGGTTAGCTCTGAGTAGCTCTTCGTTCTGTCCGTTCGCAATCCGAACTAACTCGTTAACCCTATCTTGTTGTCTTTGATGGGCCTCACCCGTCAGACCCTCTAACTCGGATGCAGCCGCATCTGCTGCTCTGAGGTTCTTTGTCGGGGTACTCTACTTCGGCAGCCCCACGGACAAACAGTTTTCCGATTCCTCGGCTCCAGTATCACCTTCTTTGTTCATCTCGCTCATGAGATTTCTCCCTTTTACCTTTACCGTATCAACTTTGTTTGCTTTTGCATACTCACGCAATGTCATGTTCAAGGACTGCTGAGCCACGGCTATTTTCTTTGCGCCTTCTAGTATTTTTTGCCTAGTTTCCTCTAGCTCGGCCTGTGCCTGAGCCGGATCTACCACTGCTGCTACCGGGTTTGCCAAGCTATCCATAGCTTCTCTCAGTACATTCTCAGGCCTCTCTAGTGGGGGTCCTCTACCTTTCCTTGGTGCCTTAGGTGTTACCTCTGGGTCCGGTGCTGGATCCTTGCTTGTGCCTGCACCCGGCGCAATCATCATCACTTCAGCATGGTCCGGGGAGCGAGTGATACGCACCCCGTGAACCACGATAAGGGGTGGTTCCCCTGCCTCGACGACGCGCCGCGGATGAACGCATGATGCGTCCACAGCAACGTAGACCTTGTGCGCATCCAACTTGACGAAGAGGCTGCGCTGGAAGTGGCGTGCGTCAAGCAGCCAGCATTGTCGCCGACAAAGTCCAGCGCTCCAAAGCGCTGAATGAGCCCGATGCGATGGCGGTGCCGATGAGGTTTCCCGTCCGGATCTTCACCCCTGCTAGCGCCGCTAGCCCCACGGTGGGCGCCAACTGTCGTGGTGGTGTCACGGCAGATGCCATGGATAGGCTAAAGGTGGGGACTAATACACGCTAGGGGAATCTAGGGAGGAATAGTGGAGTAATTCTCCACACAGAAGATTGTATTGCTTTCCTTCCAAGATTACAAGTGCTCCTAGAGCTATATTGGCGAGAGGAGGAAGAAGGAGCTCTCTTACTCTCACCCACAGTTCACCCCTAGAACCTTAGCCAAATCGGTATAGAAAAAAACCCAACCCCTCACAAAACCCTAGCCCCCTTATATAGAGGCGACTGGTCTCAACTAAGATACGTGAGGCATATTCCTAAGAATATGCCTCCTCTCAAAGTGGTAACCCGGCCGGGGTGCTTTTCCCCGGCGTCACACATGCTTTATCTACGTGAGCCTCTTCAAGGCCATACACGAAGGCGTCACCTTGTCGGCCATGACCCTGTGGTCCTGCCCTTGCTTGCTTCGCTCATGCAGTGCATACCGGGCCTTCTTTTTGACCAAAGAGATTCCTTCCTTCTCCCAGAAGTAAAACGGGACCCGGATCCTGGTAGATCCGGCTATACCTGTTCCTGCATACAAGTTAGACAAGCACTTCCGACTTACTCCTTAAGTCGGCTGATATAATGTTAGGCGACCCCCCCCCCCCCCCCCCCCCCCGTTCTGGGTTACTCCGTGATCCGGCCTGCCTGGAGGCATCCGCTTTGGCCTTGCCGAACCTCAGCTAACTCGGCCTTTATACTCCGGAGTGACCCTACCCGGGGTTATCCCCCCAACAGTTTTTGTTCCCCCCGATTTTTGCATTCTGGACAACTAATCAGGGTTGTTGAAATTGGGATGTTACACACACGGCCACACACACACAAGTGGGTGTGGTGATGCAACCTCTGCCACACTGGTGCTCCATTGCATTCCAATGATGCATTCCAACATGTTCTACGGATTTCTGACCATGGTTTTACACATGGAGTGTCATTACCTGTATTCTCTTCCAAACCACACTAATCCACATGGCTACACACACTCAAGTGGGTGTGGTGATGCAACCTCTATCACACTGGTGCTCCATTGCAATCCAATGTTCCATTCCAACTTGTTCTAGGCCTTTCTAACTATGGTTTGACACATGCAGTGTCATTGCATATGTTATTTTCCAAAATAGACTGATCCTCATGGCCACACACACTCAAGTGGGTGTGGTGATGCAACATATGTCACAGTTGTGCTCCATTGCATTCCAATGTGGCATTCCAGCATGTGCTAGGGCTTTCTGACCATGGTTTGACACATGGAGTGTCATTGCATGTGTTCTTTTCCAAACCACGCTAATCCACATGGCAACACACACTCAAGTGGGTGTGGTGATCCAACCTCTGTCACACTGGTGCTACATTGCATTCTAATGTTGTATTCCAACATGTTCTAGGGCTTCCTGTCCATGCTTTGACACATGGAGTGTCATTGCATGTGTTATTTGTCAAACCACAATGATCCACATGGTCACGCACACTCAAGTGGGTGTGGTGATGCAACCTCTGTCGCACTGGTGCTCCATTGCATTTCAATGTTGCATTCCAGCATGTTCTATAGCTTTCTGACTATGGTTTTACACATGGAGTAGAATTGCCTGTGTTCTCTTCCAAACCATACTGATCCACATGGCCACACACACTCATGTGGGTGTGGTGATGCAACATCTGTCACACTGGTGCTCCTTTGCATTCCAATGTTGCATTCCAGCTTATTCTAGGGCTTTTTGACCATGGTTTGACACATGCAGTGTCATTGCATGTGTTATTTTCCAAAATACACTAATCCTCATGGCCACACAAACTCAAGTGGGTGTGGTGATGCAACCTATGTCACCGTGGTGCTCCATTGCATTCCAATGTGGCATTCCAGCATGTGCTAGGGCTTTCTGACCATGGTTTGACACATGGAGTGTCATTGCATGTGTTATTTTCCAAACCACGATGATCCACATGGCAACACACACTCAAGTGGGTGTGGTGATGCAACCTCTATCACACTAGTTCTCCATTGCATTCCAATGTTGTATTCTAGCATGTTCTAGGGCTTTGTGACCATGGTTTTACACATGGAGTGTCATTGCATGCGTTATTTGCCAAACCACAATGATCCACATGGTCACACACACTCAAGTGGGTGTGGTGATGCAACCTCTGCCACACTGGTGCTCCATTGCATTCCAGTGTTGCATTCCAGCATGTCCTAGGGCTTTCTGACCATGGTTTTACACATGGAGTGTAATTGCTTGTGTTCTCTTCCAAACCACACGAATCCACATGGCCACACACACTCAAGTGGGTGTGGTGATGCAACATTTGTCACACTAGTGCTCCATTGCATTCTAGTGTTGCATTCCAGCTTATTCTAGGGCTTTCTGACCATGGTTTGACACATGCAGTGTCATTGCATATGTTATTTTCCAAAATACACTGATCCTCATGGCAACACAAACTCAAGTGGCTGTGGTGATGCAACCTATGTCACCATGGTGCTCCATTGCATTCCAATGTGGCATTCCAGCATGTGTTAGGGCTTTCTGACCATCGTTTGACACATGGAGAGTCATTGCATGTGTTATTTTCCAAACCATGCTGATCCACATGGCAACACACACTCAAGTGGGTGTGGTGATGCAACCTCTATCACACTGGTGCGCCATTGCATTTCAATGTTGCATTCCAGCATGTCCTAGGGCTTTCTAACCATGGTTTGACACATGGATTGTCATTGCGTGCGTTCTTTTCCAAACCACGCTGATCCACATGGCAACACACACTCAAGTGGGTGTGGTGATGCAACCTCTATCACACAGGTGCTCCATTGCATTCCAATGTTGTATTCCAGCATGTTCTAGGGCTTTGTGACCATGGTTTGACACATGGAGTGTCATTGCATGTATTATTTGTCAAACCACAATGATCCACATGGTCACGCACACTCAAGTGGGTATGGTGATGCAACCTCTGTCACACTAGTGCTCCATAGCATTTCAATGTGGCATTCTAGCATGTCCTAGGGGTTTCTGACCATGGTTTGACACATGGAGTGTGATATATTGCAATTGTATCTATAATTTTTGATGCTCCATGCTTGGTTTTATACATTTTCTTGTGTTTTTTCCACACTTTGGAGTACTTTTCATATGATTTCTTGGACTAACCTATTAACAAGAGCCACAGTGCCAGGTGCTTGTTTTCTGTTGTTTTTGATTCCAGGAAAGTCAAAAAATGAATATTCTCGGAATTGGACAAGACAAAAGCCAAAGTGCCTATTTTTCTAGAAGACTCGAGGAGCCAGAATACGAGACGGAGGAGAGCCAGGGGCTGGCCACACCACCCCTAGGCGCGGGCTGGGCCTGGCCGCGCCAGGGCATGGTGTGGTGGCCCCAGGCACCCCCTCGGTCTCCCTCTTCACCTATAAGAAGCCTTCTGACCTAAAAACTTCGGGGGGTTCGACATTTTTCCAGAAGAAGTTCCAGAGTGCCGCCACCACTGAAGGGGAGATTCGGGGGACATAAAGTCTCTATTCCGGCACCGTGCCAGGACGGGGAAGTGCCCCCGGAGCCATCTCCATCGATCTCCATCGACCATCCATGTTTCCTCCATCTATGAGTGAGTAATCCCCCGCTGTAGGCTATGGGGATGGTAGGGATTGGATGAGATCGTTCATGTAATGGCATCAGATTGTTAGGGCATAGTGCCTAGTATCTTTTATTAGTGCTTTATGACTTTGTTGCAACTTGTTGTTCTTAATGCTTGTCACTAGGGCCCGAGTGCCATGATCTCAGATCTGAACATGTTATTGATTCATTATGATAGTATTATTCTTGGTCTTATCTGCAAGTTGTATACACACGTTGTTATCCGGAACCTATGGCCCCGAAGTGACAGAAATCGGGATAACCGGAAGGGAAAGGTTTTGATGTGAGGATCACATGTGTTCACGGAGTGTTAATGCTTTGCTCCGGTGCTCTATTAAAAGGAGCACCTTAATTGCCAGTAGTTCCCTAGAGGCCCCGCTGCAAACGGGCTGGCAGGACAAAAGATATTGTGCAAGTTCTCATTGCGAGCATGTATGACTACATACGGAACACATGCCTAGGATTGTCTAGTACTTGGGTGCTTTATCTTATTTATCTGCAATTGCCCTATGTTCTGATTGCCATGTGAATTGTCTTGTCCATGCAACGCCCGTCCATCCATCCCTATGCCTACCGTGACTAATCCCAATTTACTGCTTTTGTTACTATTGTCTTTGCTTTGCTACTGCTGTTACTTTGCTATTCTTACTACAAAACTGTTGCTACTGATAAACTGATGTGAGCAAAATTATTTCCAGGTGCAGCTAAATTGACAACTCAGTTATTAAGGCTGATAAATATTCTTTGGCTCCCCTTATGTCGAATCAATAAATTGGGTTTCACTTCCCTCAAAAATACTGCGATACACCCCCTATACTTGTGGGTCATCAAGACTATTTTATCTTCCAAACCACACTGATCCACATGGCCACACACACTCAAGTGGGTCTGGTGATGCAATCTCTGTCACACTGGTGCTCCATTGCATTTCAATGTTGCATTCCAGCATGTCATAGGGCTTTCTGACCATGGTTTGACACTTGGAGTGTCATTGCGTGTGTTCTTTTCCAAACCACACCGATCCACATGGCCACACAGACTCAAGTGGGTGTGGTGATGCAACCTCTATCACACTGGTGCTCCATTGCATTCCAATGTTGCATTATAGCATGTTCTAGGGCTTTATGACCATGGTTTTACACATGGAGTGTCATTGCACGTGTTATTTTCCAAACCACGCTGATCCACATGGCCATACACACTCAAGTGGGTGTGGTGATACAACCTCTGTTACACTGGTGCTCCATTGCATTCCAATGTTGCATTCCAGCAAATTCTAAGGCTTTCTGACTATGGTTTGACACATGGAGTGTCGTTGCATGTCTTCTTTTCCATACAACAATGATCTACATGGACACACACACTCAAGTTGGTGTGGTGAAGCAAAGTCTATCACACTGGTTCTCCATTGCATTCCAATGTTGCATTCCAGCATGTTCTAGTGCTTTCTAACCATGGTTTGACACATGGAGTGTCATTGCTTGTGTTCTTTTCCAAACCACACTGACCCACATGACCACACACACTCAAATGGGTGTGGTGATGCAACCTCTGTCACAGTGGTGCTCCATTACATTCCAATGTTTCATTCTAGCTTGTTCTACGTTTTTCTGACCATGGTTTGACACATAGAGTGTCATTGCATGTGTTCTTTTCCAAACTACACTGATCCACATGGCCACACATACTCAAGTGGGTGTGGTGATGCAACCTCTATCACACTGGTGCTCCATTGCATTCCAATGTGGCATTCCATCATGTGCAAGGGCTTTCTGACCGTGGTTTGACACATGGAGTGTCATTACATGTGTTCTTTTCCAAACCACGCTGATCCACATGGCCACACACACTCAAGTGGGTGTGGTGATGCAACCTCTATTACACTGGTGCACCATTGCATTCCAATGTTGTATTCTAGCATGTTCTAGGGCTTTGTGACCATGGTTTGACACATGGAGTGTCATTGCATGTGTTATTTTCTAAACCATAATGATCCACATTGCCACAAACACTCAAGTGTGTGTGGTGATGCAACCTATGTCACACTGGTGCTCCATTACATTTCAATGTTGCATTCCAGCATGTCCTAGGGCTTTCGGACAATGGTTTGACACATGGAGTGTCATTGCGTGTGTTCTTTTCCAAACCACACTGATCCACATGGCCACTCACACTCAAGTGCGTGTGGTGATGCCTCTATCATACTGGTGCCCCAATGCGTTCCAATGTTGCATTCTAGTATGTTCTAGGCCTTTCTGGCCATGGTTTGACACATGGAGTGTCATTGCATGTGTTCTTTTCCTAACCACGCTGATCCACATGGCCACACACACTCAAGTGGGTATGGTGATGCAACCTCTGTTACACTGGTGCTCCATTGCATTCCAATGTTGCATTCCAGCAAATTCTAGGGCTTTCCGACCATGGTATGACTCATGGAGTATCATTGCATGTGTTCTTTTCCAAACCACAATGATCCACATTGCCACACACACTCAAGTTGGTGTGGTGATGAAAACTCTATCACCCTGGTTCTCCATTGCATTCCAATGTTGCATTCCAGCATGTTCTAGGGCTTTTTGACCATGGTTTGACACATGGAGTGTCATTTCCTGTGTTCTTTTCCAAACCACACTGATCCACATGGCCACACACACTCAAGTGGGTGTGGTGATGCAACTTCTGTTACACTGGTGCTCCATTACATTCTAATGTTGCATTCTTGCTTGTTCTAGGGCTTTCTGACTACGGTTTAACACATGGAGTGTCATTGCATGTGTTATTTTCCAAACAACAATGATCTGCATTGCCACAAACACTCAAGTGGGTGTGGTGATGCAACCTCTGTTACACTAGTGCTCCATTGCATTCAAATGTTGCATTCCAGCATGTTCTAGGGCTTTATGACAATGTTTGACACATGGAGTGTCATTGCATGTGTTATTTTCCAAACCACAATGATCCACATGGCCACATACAATCAAGTGGGTGTGGTGATGCAACCTCTGTCACACTGGTGCTCCATTGCATTCCAATATTGTATTCCAGCATGTTCTAGGCCTTTGTGACCATGGTTTGACACATGGAGTGTCATTGCGTGTGGTATTTGCCAAACCACAGTGATCCACATGGTCACGCACACTCAAGTGGGTGTGGTGATGCAATCTATGTTGCACTCGTGCTCCATTGCATTTCAATGTTGCATTCCAGCATGTCATAGGGCTTACTGACGATGGTTTGACACAAGGAATGTCATTGCGTGTGTTCTTTTCCAAACCACACTGATCCAGATGGCCACACACACTCAAGTGGGTGTGGTGATGCAACCTCTGTCACACTGGTGCTCCATTGCATTCCAATGTTGTATTCTAGCATGTTCTAGGGCTTTCTGACCATGGTTTTACACATGGAGTGTCATTGCATGTGTTATTTTCAAAACCATGCTGATCCACATGGCCACACACGCTCAAGTGGGAGTGGTGATGCAACCTCTGTTACACTGGTGCTCCATTGCATTCCAATGTTGCTTTCCAGCAAATTCTAGGGCTTTCTGACTATGGTTTGACACACGGAGTGTCATTGCGTGACTTCTTTTCCATACCACAATGATCTACATGGCCACACACACTCAAGTTGGTGTGGTGATGCAAACTCTATCACACTAGTGCTCCATTGCATTCCAATGTTGCATTCCAGCATGTTCTAGTGCTTTCTGACCTTGGTTTGACACATGGAGTGTCATTTCCTGTGTTCTTTTCCAAACCACACTAACCCACATGGCCACACATAGTCAAGTGGGTGTGGTGATGCAACCTCTATCACACTGGTGCTCCATTACATTCCAATGTTTCATTCTAGCTTGTTCTAGGGCTTCCTTACCATGGTTTGACACATGGAGTGTCATTGCATGTGTTCTTTTTCAAACCACGCAGATCCACATGGCCACACACACTCAGGTGGGTGTGGTGATGCAACCTCTATTACACTGGTGCTCCATTGCATTCCAATGTTGTATTCCAGCATGTTCTAGGGCTTTGTGACCATGGTTTGACACATGGAGTGTCATTTCATGTGTTATTCTCTAAACCATAATGATCCACATTGCCACAAACACTCAAGTGTGTGTGGTGATGCAACCTCTGTCACACTGGTGCCCCATTGCGTTCCAATGTTGCATTCTAGTATGTTCTAGGGCTTTCTGACCATGGTTTGACACATGGAGTGTCATTGCGCGTGTTCTTTTCCAAACCGCACTAATCCACATGGCCACACACACTCAAGTGGGTATGGTCATGCAACCTCTGTTACACTGGTGCTCCATTGCATTCCAATGTTGCATTCCAGAAAATTCTAGGGCTTTCTGACCATGGTTTGACACATGGAGTGTCATTGCATGTGTTCTTTTCCAAACCATAATGATCCACATTGCCACACACACTCAAGTTGGTGTGGTGATGCAAACTCTATAACACTGGTGCTCCATTGCATTCCAATGTTGCATTCAAGCTTGTTCCAGGGCTTTCTGACCATGGTTTGACACATGGAGTGTCATTGCCTATGTTCTTTTCCTTACCACACTGATCCACATGGCCACACACACTCAAGTGGGTGTGGTGATGCAACCTCTATTACGCTGGTGCTCCATTGCATTCCAATGTTGTATTCCAGCATGTTCTAGGGCTTTGTGACCATGGTTTGACACATGGAGTGTCATTGCATGTGTTATTTTCCAAACCATAATGATCCACATTGACACAAACACTCAAGTGTGTGTGGTGATGCAACCTCTGTCACACTGGTGCTCCATTACATTTCAATGTTGCATTCAAGCATGTTCTAGGGCTTTTTGACCATGGTTTGACACATGGAGTGTCATTTCCTGTGTTCTTTTCCAAACCACACTGATCCACATGGCCACACACACTCAAGTGGGTGTGGTGATGCCTCTATCACACTGGTGCTCCATTGCGTTCCAATGTTGCATTCTAGTATGTTCTAGGGATTTCTGGCCATGGTTTGACACATGGAGTGTCATTGCGTGTGTTCTTTTCCAAACTACAATGATCCAAATTTCCACACACACTTAAGTTGGTGTGGTGATGCAAACTCTATCACACAGATGCTCCATTGCATTCCAATGTTGCATTCCAGCAAATTCTAGGGCTTTCTGACCATGGTTTGACACATGGAGTGTCATTGCCTGTGTTCTTTTCCAAACCACACTGATCCACATGGCCACACACACTCAAGTGGGTGTTGTGATGCAACCTCTTTCACACGGGTGCTCCATTACATTCCAATGTTGCCTTCCAGCTTGTTCTAGGGCATTCTGACCATGTTTTGACACATGGAGTGTCATTGCATGTGTTATTTTCCAAACTACTCTAATCCACATGGCCACGCACACTCAAGTGGGTGTTGTGATGCAACCTCTGTCACACTAGTGCTCCATTGCAATCCAATGTGGCATTCCAGCATGTGCTAGGGCTTTCTGACCATGGTTTGATAGATGGAATGTCATTGCATGTGTTCTTTTCCAAACCACGATGATCCACATGGCCACACACACTCAAGTGGGTGTGGTGATGCAACCTCTGTCACACTGGTTCTCCATTGCATTCCAATGTTGTATTCTAGCATGTTCTAGGGCTTTGTGACCATGGTTTCACACATGGAGTGTCATTGCATGTGTTATTTTCCAAACCACAATGATCCGCATTGCCACAAACACTCAAGTGTGTGTGGTGATGCAACCTCTATCACACTGGTGCTCCATTGCATTTCAATGCTGCATTCCAGCATGTCCTAGGGCTTTCTGACCATGGTTTGACACATGGAGTGTCATTGCGTGTGTTCTTTTCCAAACCACACTGATCCACATGGACACACACACTAAAGTGGGTGTGGTGATGCCTCTATCACACTAGTGCTCCATTGCATTCCAATGTTGCATTCTAGCATCTTCTAGGGCATTATGACCATGGTTTGACACATGGAGTGTCATTGCATGTGTGCATTTCCAAACCACGCTGATCCACATGGCCACACACACTCAAGTGGGTGTGGTGATGCAACCTCTGTTACACTAGTGCTCCATTGCATTCCAATGTTGCATTCTAGCAAATTCTAGGGCTTTCTGACCATGGTTTGACACAGGGAGTGTCATAACATGTGTTGTTCTTTCCAAACCACAATGATCCAGATGGCCACACACACGCAAGCTGGTGTGGTGATGCAACCTCTATTACACTGGTGCTCTATTGCATTCCAATGTTGCATTCCAGCATGTTCTAGGGCTTTCTGACCATAGTTTGACAAATGGAGTGTCATTTCCTGTGTTCTTTTCCAAACCACACTGATCCACATGGCCACACACACTCAAGTGTTTGTGGTGATGCAACCTCTGTCACACTGGTGCTCCATTGCATTCCAATGTTCCATTCCAGCTTGTTCTAGGGCTTTCTGGCCATGGTTTGACACAAGGAGTGTCATTGCATGTGTTATTTTCCAAACTACACTCATCCACATGGCCACACACACTCAAGTGTGTGTGGTGATGTAACCTCTATCACACTGGTGCTCCATTGCATTTTAATGTTGTATTCCAGCATGTCCTAGGGCTTTGTGACCATGGTTTGACACATGGAGTGTCATTGCATGTGTTATTTTCCAAACCACAATGATCCGCATTGCCACAAACACTCAAGTGTGTGTGGTGATGCAACCTCTATCACACTGGTGCTCCATTACATTTCAATGTTGCATTCCAGCATGTTCTAGGGCTTTCTGACCATGGTTTGACATATGGAGTGTCATTGCGTGTGTTCTTTTCCAAACCACATTGATCCACATGGCAACACACACTCAAGTGGGTGTGGTGATGCCTCTATCACACAGGTGCTCCATTGCGTTCCAATGTTGCATTCTAGCATGTTTTGGGCCTTTCTGACCTTGGTTTGACAAATGGAGTGTCATTGCATGTGTTCTTTTCCAAACCACGCTGATCCACACAACCACACACACTCAAGTGGGTGTGGTGATGTAACCTTTGTTACACTGGTGCTCCATTGCATTCCAATGTTTCATTCTAGCAAATGCTAGGGCTTTCTGACCATGGTTTGACACATGGAGTGTCATTGCATGTGTTCTTTTTTCCAAACCACAATGATCCACATGGCCACACACACGCAAGTTGGTGTAGTGATGCAACCTCTATCACACTGGTGCTCTATTGCATTCCAATGTTGCATTCCAGCTTGTTCTAGGGCTTTCTGACCAAGGTTTGACACATGGAGTGTCATTGCATGTGTTCTTTTCCAAACTACACTGATCCACATAGCCACACACACTCAAGTGGGTGTGGTGATGCAACCTCTGTCACGCTGGTGCTCCATTGCATTCCAATGTGGCATTCCAGCATCTGCTAGGGCTTTCTGACCATGGTTTGACACATGGAGTGTCATTGCATGTGTTGTTTTCCAAACCACGCTGATCCACATGGACACACACACTCCAGTTGGTGTGGTGATGCAACCTCTGTCACACTGGTGCTACATTTCATTCCAATGTTGCATTCCAGCATGTTCTAGGGCTTTGTGACCATGGTTTGACACATGGAGTGTCATTGCATGTGTTGTTTTCCAAACCACAATGATCCACATGGCCTCAAACACTCAAGTGGGTGTGGTGATGCAACCTCTATCACACGGGTGCTCCATTGCATTCCAATGTTGCATTCCGACATGTTCTAGGGATTTTTGACCATGATTTGACACATGGAGTGTCATTGCATGTGTTCTTTTCCAAACCACAATGATCCACATTGCCACACACACTCAAGTTGGTGTTGATGCAACCTCTGTCACACTAGTGCTCCATTGCATTCCAATGCGGCATTCCAGCATGTGCTAGGGCTTCTTGACCATGGTTTGACACATGGAGTGTCATTGCATGTTTTCTTTTCCAAACCACGCTGATCCACATGTCCACACACAGTCAAGTGGGTGTGGTGATGCAACCTCTGTTACACTGGTGCTCCATTGCATTCCAATGTTGCATTCCAGCAAATTCTATTGCTTTCTGACTATGGTTTGACACATGTAATGTCATTGCATGTCTTCTTTTCCATACCACAATGATCTACATGGCCTCACACACTCAAGTTGGTGTGGTGATGCAAACTCTATCACACTGGTGCTGCATTGCATTCCATTGTTGCATTCTATCATGTTCTAGTGCTTTCTGACCATGGTTTGACACATGGAGTGTCATTGCATGTGTTCTTTTCCAAACCACATTGATCCACATGGCCACACACACTCAAGTGGGTGTGGTGATACAATCTCTATCACACTGGTGCTCCGTTACATTCCAATGTTGCATTCTAGCTTGTTCTAGGGATTTCTGGCCATGGTTTGACACATGGAGTGTCATTGCATGTGTTATTTTCCAAACCACGCTGATCCACATGGCCACACACACTCAAGTGGGTATGGTGATGCAACCTCTGTTACACTGGTGCTCCATTCCATTCCAATGTTGCATTCCAGCAAATTCTAGGGCTTTCTGACCATGGTTTAACACTTGGAGTGTCATTGCATGTGTTCTTTTCCAAACTATAGTGATCCAAATTGCCACACACACTCAAGTTGGTGTGGTGATGCAAACTCTATCACACTGGTGCTCCATTGCATTCCAATGTTGCATTCCAGCATGTTCTAGCACTTTCTGACCATGGTTTGACACATGGAGTGTCATTGCCTGTGTTCTTTTCCAAACCACACCGATCCACATGGCCACACACACTCAAGTGGGTGTGGTGATACAACCTCTTTCACACGGGTGCTCCATTACATTCCAATGTTGCCTTCCAGCTTGTTCTAGGTCATTCTGACCATGGTTTGACACATGGAATGTCATTGCATGTGTTATTTTCCAAACTACTCTGATCCACATGGCCACACACACTCAAGTGGGTGTGGTGATGCAACCTCTGTCACACTGGTGCTCCATTGCATTCCAATGTGGCATTCCAGCAAGTGCTAGGGCTTTCTGACCAAGGTTTGATAGATGGAGTGTCATTGCATGTGTTCTTTTCCAAACCATGCTGATCCACATGGCCACACACACTCAAGTGGGTGTGGTGATGCAACCTCTGTCACACTGGTTCTCCATTGCATTCCAATGTTGTATTCTAGCATGTTCTAGGGCTTTGTGACCATGGTTTCACACATGGAGTGTCATTGCATGTGTTATTTTCCAAACCACAATGATCCGCATTGCCACAGACACTCAAGTGTGTGTGGTGATGCAACCTCTATCACACTGGTGCTCCATTGCATTTCAATGCTGCATTCCAGCATGTCCTAAGGCTTTCTGACCATGGTTTGACACATGGAGTGTCATTGCGTGTGTTCTTTTCCAAACCACACTGATCCACATGGACACACACACTCAAGTGGGTGTGGTGATGCCTCTATCACACTAGTGCTCCATTGCATTCCAATGTTGCGTTCTAGCAAATTCTAGGGCTTTCTGACCATGGTTTGACACAGGGAGTGTCATTACATGTGTTGTTCTTTCCAAACCACAATGATCCACATGGCCACACACACGCAAGCTGGTGTGGTGATGCAACCTCTATCACACTGGAGCTCTATTGCATTCCAATGTTGCATTCCAGCATGTTCTAGGGCTTTCGGACCATAGTTTGACACATGGAGTGTCATTTCCTGTGTTCTTTTCCAAACCACACTGAACCACATGGCCACACACTCAAGTGGGAGTGGTGATGCAACCTCTATCACACTGGTGCTCCATTGCATTCCAATGTTCCATTCCAGCTTGTTCTAGGGCTTTCTGACCATGGTTTGGCACAAGGAGTGTCATTGCATGTGTTATTTTCCAAACTACACTCATCCACATGGCCACACACACTCAAGTGTGTGTGGTGATGTAACCTCTATCACACCGGTGCTCCATTGCATTTTAATGTTGCATTCCATCATGTCCTAGGGCTTTCTGACCATGGTTTGACACATGAAGTGTCATTGCATGTGTTCTTTTCCAAACCACGCTGATCCACATGGCCACACACACTCAAGTGGGTGTGGTGATGCAACCTCTATTACATTGGTGCTCCATTACATTCCAATGTTGTATTCCAGCATGTTCTAGGGCTTTGTGACCATGGTTTGACACATGTAGTGTCATTACATGTGGTATTTTCCAAACCACAATGATCCGCATTGCCACAAACACTCAAGTGTGTGTGGTGATGCAACCTCTGTCACACTGATGCTCCATTGCATTTCAATGTTGCATTCCAGCATGTTCTAGGGCTTTCTGACCATGGTTTGACATATGGAGTGTCATTGCGTGTGTTCTTTTCCAAACCACATTGATCCACATGGCCACACACACTCAAGTGGGTGTGGTAATGCCTCTATCACACATGTGCTCCATTGCGTTCCAATGTTGCATTCTAGCATGTTCTAGGGCTTTCTGACCATGGTTTAACAAATGGAGTGTCATTGCATGTGTTCTTTTCCAAACCACGCTGATCCACATGACCACACACACTCAAGTGGGTGTGGTGATGCAACCTCTGTTACACTGGTGCTCCATTGCATTCCAATGTTGCATTCTAGCAAATGCTAGGGCTTTCTGACCATGGTTTGACACATGGAGTGTCATTGCATGTGTTCTTTTTTCCAAACCACAATGATCCACATGGCCACACACACGCAAGTTGGTGTGGTGATGCAACCTCTATTACACTGGTGCTCTATTGCATTCCAATGTTGCATTCTAGCTTGTTCTAGGGCTTTCTGACCATAGTTTGACACAAGGAGTGTCATTGCATGTGTTCTTTTCCAAACTACACTCATCCACATGGCCACACACACTCAAGTGGGTGTGGTGATGCAACCTCTGTCACACTAGTGCTCCATTGCATTCCAATGTGGCATTCCATCTTTTGCTAGGGCTTTCTGACCATGGTTTGACACATGGAGTGTCATTGCATGTGTTCTTTTCCAAACCACACTGATCCACATGGCCACACACACTCAAGTGGGTGTGTTGATGCAACCTCTGTTACATTGGTGCTCCATTGCATTCCAATGTGCTATTCCAACATGTTCTAGGGCTTTGTGACCATGGTTTGACACATGGAGTGTCGTTTCATGTGTTATTTTCCAAACCACAATGACCGACATTGCCACAAACACTCAAGTGTGTGTGGTGATGCAACCTATGTCACACTGGTGTTCCATTGCATTTCAATGTTGCATTCCAGCATGTCCTAGGGCTTTCTGGCCATGGTTTAACACATGGAGTGTCATTGCGTGTGTTCTTTTCCAAACCACACTGATCCACATGGCCACACACACTCAAGTGGGTGTCGTGATGCCTCTATCACACTGGTGCTCCATTGCGTTCCAATGTTGCATTCTAGCATGTTCTAGGGCTTTCTGGCCATGGTTTGACACATGGAGTGTCATTGCATGTGTTGTTTTCCAAACCACACTGATCCACATGACCACACCCAGTCAAGTGGGAATGGTGATGCATACTCTATTACACTGGTGCTCCATTGCATTCCAATGTTGCATTCTAGCAAATGCTAGGGCTTTTTGACCATGGTTTGACACATGGAGTGTCATTGCATGTGTTCTTTTCCAAACCATAATGATCCACATGGCCACACATACTCAAGTGGGTGTGGTGATGCAACCTCTGTCACACTGGTGCTCCATTGCATTCCAATGTGGCATTCCATCATGTGCAAGGGCTTTCTAACCATGTTTTGACACATGGAGTGTCATTGCATGTGTTCTTTTCCAAACAACGCTGATCCACATGGCCGCACACACTCAAGTGTGTGTGGTGATGCAAGCTCTATTACACTGGTGCTCCATTGCATTCCAATGTTGTATTCCAGCATGTTCAAGGCTTTGTGACCATGGTTTGACACATTGAGTGTCATTATATCTAAACCTTAATGATACACATTACCACAAACACTCAAGTATGTGTGGTGATGCAACCTCTATCACACTGGTGCTCCATTACATTTCAATGTTGCATTCCAGCATGTCGTAGGACTTTTTGACCATGGTTTGACACATGGAGTGTCATTGCGTGTGTTCTTTTCCAAACCACGCTGATCCACATGGCCACACACACTCAAGTGGGTGTGGTTATGCCTCTATCACACTGGTGCTCCATTGCATTCCAATGTTGCATTCTAGTATGTTCTAGGGCTTTCTGGCCATGGTTTGACACATGGAGTGTCATTGCATGTGTTCTTTTCCAAACCACGCTGATCCACATGGACACACACACTCAAGTGGGTATGGTGATGCAACCTCTGTTACACTGGTGCTCCATTGCATTCTAATGTTGCATTCCAGCAAATTCTAGGGCTTTCTGACCATGGTTTGACACATGGAGTGTCATTGCATGTGTTATTTTCCAAACCACAATGATCCACATTGCCACACACACTCAAGTTGGTGTGGTGATGCAAACTCTATCACACTGATACTCCATTATATTCCAATGTTGCATTCCAGCATGTTCTAGGGCTTTCTGACCATGGTTTGACACATGGAGTGTCATTGCCTGTGTTCTTTTCGAAACCACATTGATCCACATGGCCACACACACTCAAGTGGGTGCGGTGATGCAACCTCTATTACACTGGTGCTCCATTGCATTCCAATGTTGTATTCCAGCATGTTCTAGGGCTTTGTGACCATGGTTTGACACATGGAGTGTCATTGCATGTGATATTTTCCAAACCATAATGATCCACATTGCCACTAACACTCAAGTGTGTGTGGTGATGCAACCTCTCTCACACTGGTGCTCCATTACATTTCAATGTTGCATTCCAGTATGTCCTAGGGCTTTCTTACCATGGTTTGACAGACGAAGTGTCATTGCGTGTGTTCTTTTCCAAACCACACTGATCCACATGGCCACACACACTCAAGTGGTTGTGGTGATGCCTCTATCACACTGGTGCTCCATTGCATTCCAATGTTGCATTCTAGTATGTTATAGGGCTTTCTGGCCATGGTTTGACACATGGACTGTCATTGCATGTGTTATTTTCCAAACCACGCTGATCCACATGGCCACACATACTCAAGTGGGTATGGTGATGCAACCTCTTTTACACTGGTGCTCCATTCCATTTCAATGTTGCATTCCACCAAATTCTAGGGCTTTCTGACCATGGTTTGACACATGGAGTGTCATTGCATGTGTTCTTTTCTAAACTACAATGATCCACATTGCCACACACACTCAAGTTGGTGTGGTGATGCAAACTCTATCACACTGGTGCTCCATTGCATTCTAGCATGTTCTAGGACTTTCTGACCATGGTTTGACACATGGAGTGTCATTGCTTGTGTTCTTTTCCAAACCACACTGATCCACACGGCCACACACACTCAAGTGGGTGTGGTGATGCCTCTATCACACTGGTGCTCCATTGCGTTCCAATGTTGCATTCTAGCATGTTCTAGGGCTTTCTGGCCATGGTTTGACACATGGAGTGTCATTGCATGTGTTGTTTTCCAAACCACGCTGATCCACATGGCCACACACAATCAAATGGGAATGGTGATGCAACCTCTATTATGTTGGTGCTCCATTGAATTCCAATGTTGCATTCCACCAAATTCTAGGGCTTTTTGAGCATGGTTTGACACATGGAGTGTCATTGCATGTGTTCTTTTCCAAACCATAATGATCCACATGGCCACACACACTCAAGTTAGTGTGGTGATGCAAACTCTATCACAATGGTGCTCCATTGCATTCCAATGTTGCATTCCAGCTTGTTCTAGGTCTTTCTGACCATGGTTTGACACATGGAGTGTCATTGCATGTGTTCTTTTCCAAACTACACTGATCCACATGGCCACACACACTCAAGTGGGTGTGGTGATGCAACCTCTGTCACGCTGGTGCTCCATTGCATTCCAATGTGGCATTCCAGCATGTGCTAGGGCTTTCTGACCATGGTTTGACACATGGAGTGTCATTGCATGTGTTGTTTTCCAAACCACGCTGATCCACATGGACACACACACTCGAGTTTGTGTGGTGATACAACCTCTGTCACACTGGTGCTACATTTCATTCCAATGTTGCATTCCAGTATGTCCTAGGGCTTTCTTACCATGGTTTGACAGACGGAGTGTCATTGCGTGTGTTCTTTTCGAAACCACACTGATCCACACGGCCACACACACTCAAGTGGGTTTGGTGATACAACCTCTATCACACTGGTGCTCCGTTACATTCCAATGTTGCATTCTAGCTTGTTCTAGGGCTTTCTGACCATGGTTTGACACATGGAGTGTCATTGCATGTGTTCTTTTCCAAACTACACTGATCCACATGGCCACACAGACTCAAGTGGGTGTGGTGATGCAACCTCTGTCACACTGGTGCTCCATTGCATTCCAATGTGGCATTCCATCATGTGCAAGGGCTTTCTAACCATGGTTTGACACATGGAGTGTCATTGCATGTGTTGTTTTCCAAACCACAATGATCCACATGGCCTCAAACACTCAAGTGGGTGTGGTGAAGCAACCTCTATCACACGGGTGCTCCATTGCATTCCAATGTTGCATTCCGGCTTGTTCTAGGGATTTTTGACCATGATTTGACACGTGGAGTGTCATTGCATGTGTTCTTTTCCAAACCACAATGATCCACATGGCCACACACACTCAAGTTCGTGTTGATGCAACCTCTGTCACACTAGTGCTCCATTGCATTCCAATGTGGCATTCCAGCATGTGCTAGGGCTTTTTGACCATGGTTTGACACATGGAGTGTCATTGCATGTGTTCTTTTCCAAACCACGCTGATCCACATGTCCACACACACTCAAGTGGGTGTGGTGATGCAACCTCTATTACACTGGTGCTCCATTGCATTCCAATGTTGCATTCCAGCAAATTCTATTGCTTTCTGACTATGGTTTGACACATGGAATGTCATTGCATGTCTTCTTTTCCACACCACAATGATCTACATGGCCTCACACACTCAAGTTGGTGTGGTGATGCAAACTCTATCACACTGGTGCTGCCTTGCATTCCAATGTTGCATTCTATCATGTTCTAGTGCTTTCTGACCATGGTTTGACACATGGAGTGTCATTGCATGTGTTCTTTTCCAAACCACGCTGATCCACATGGCCGAACACACTCAAGTGTGTGTGGTGATGCAAGCTCTATTACACTGGTGCTCCCTTGCATTCCAATGTTGTATTCCAGGATGTTCTAGGGCTTTGTGACCATGGTTTGACACATGGAGTGTCATTGCATGTGTTATTTTCTAAACCTTAATGATACACATTACCACAAACACTCAAGTGTGTGTGGTGATGCAACCTCTATCACACTGGTGCTCCATAACATTTCAATGTTGCATTCCAGCATGTCGTAGGGCTTTTTGACCATGGTTTGACACATGGAGTGTCATTGCGTGTGTTCTTTTCCAAACCACGCTGATCCACATGGCCACACACACTCAAGTGGGTGTGGTGATGCCTCTATCACACTAGTGCTCCATTGTGTTCCAATGTTGCATTCTAGTATGTTCTAGGGCTTTCTGGCCATGATTTGACACATGGAGTGTCATTGCATGTGTTCTTTTCCAATCCATGCTGATCCACATGGACACACACACTCACGTGGGTATGGTGATGCAACCTCTGTTACACTGGTGCTCCATTGCATTCTAATGTTGCATTCCAGCAAATTCTAGGGCTTTCTGACCATGGTTTGACACATGGAGTGTCATTGCATGTGTTCTTTCCAAACCACAATGATCCACATTGCCACACACACTCAAGTTGGTGTGGTGATGCAAACTCTATCACACTGATACTCCATGGCATTCCAATGTTGCATTCCAGCATGTTCTAGGGCTTTCATACCATGGTTTGACACATGGAGTGTCATTGCCTGTGTTCTTTTCCAAACCACATTGATCCACATAGCCACACACACTCAAGTGGGTGCGGTGATGCAACCTCTGTTACATTGGTGCTCCATTGCATTCCATTGTTGTATTCCAGCATGTTCTAGGGCTTTGTGACCATGGTTTGACACATGGAGTGTCATTGCATGTGATATTTTCCAAACCATAATGATCCACATTGCCACTAACACTCAAGTGTGTGTGGTGATGCAACCTTTGTCACACTGGTGCTCCATTACATTTCAATGTTGCATTCCGGTATGTCCTAGGGCTTTCTTACCATGGTTTGACAGACGGAGTGTCATTGCGTGTGTTCTTTTCGAAACCACACTGATCCACACGGCCACACACACTCAAGTGGGTTTGGTGATACAACCTCTATCACACTGGTGCTCCGTTACATTCCAATGTTGCATTCTAGCTTGTTCTAGGGCTTTCTGACCATGGTTTGACACATGGAGTGTCATTGCATGTGTTCTTTTCCAAACTACACTGATCCACATGGCCACACAGACTCAAGTGGGTGTGGTGATGCAACCTCTGTCACACTGGTGCTCCATTGCATTCCAATGTGGCATTCCATCATGTGCAAGGGCTTTCTAACCATGGTTTGACACATGGAGTGTCATTGCATGTGTTCTTTTCCAAACCACGCTGATCCACATGGCCGCACACACTCAAGTGTGTGTGGTGATGCAAGCTCTATTACACTGGTGCTCCATTGCATTCCAATGTTGTATTCCAGCATGTTCTAGGGCTTTGTGACCATGGTTTGACACATGGAGAGTCATTGCATGTGTTATTTTCTAAACCTTAATGATACACATTACCACAAACACTCAAGTGTGTGTGGTGATGCAACCTCTATCACACTAGTGCTCCATTACATTTCAATGTTGCATTCCAGCATGTCGTAGGGCTTTTTGACCATGGTTTGACACATGGAGTGTCATTGCGTGTGTTCTTTTCCAAACCACGCCGATCCACATGGCCACACACACTCAAGTGGGTGTGGTGATGCCTCTATCACACTAGTGCTCCATTGCGTTCCAATGTTGCATTCTAGTATGTTCTAGGGCTTTCTGGCCATGGTTTGACACATGGAGTGTCATTGCATGTGTTCTTTTCCAATCCACGCTGATCCACATGGACACACACACTCACGTGGGTATGGTGATGCAACCTCTGTTACACTGGTGCTCCATTGCATTCTAATGTTGCATTCCAGCAAATTCTAGGGCTTTCTGACCATGGTTTGACACATGGAGTGTCATTGCATGTGTTCTTTTCCAAACCACAATGATCCACATTGCCACACACACTCAAGTTGGTGTGGTGATGCAAACTCTATCACACTGATACTCCATGGCATTCCAATGTTGCATTCCAGCATGTTCTAGGGCTTTCAGACCATGGTTTGACACATGGAGTGTCATTGCCTGTGTTCTTTTCCAAACCACATTGATCCACATAGCCACACACACTCAAGTGGGTGCGGTGATGCAACCTCTGTTACATTGGTGCTCCATTGCATTCCATTGTTGTATTCCAGCATGTTCTAGGGCTTTGTGACCATGGTTTGACACATGGAGTGTCATTGCATGTGATATTTTCCAAACCATAATGATCCACATTGCCACTAACACTCAAGTGTGTGTGGTGATGCAACCTCTGTCACACTGGTGCTCCATTACATTTCAATGTTGCATTCCGGTATGTCCTAGGGCTTTCTTACCATGGTTTGACAGACGGAGTGTCATTGCGTGTGTTCTTTTCCAAACCACACTGATCCACACGGCCACACACACCCAAGTGGGTTTGGTGATACAACCTCTATCACACTGGTGCTCCGTTACATTCCAATGTTGCATTCTAGCTTGTTCTAGGGCTTTCTGACCATGGTTTGACACATGGAGTGTCATTGCATGTGTTCTTTACCAAACTACACTGATCCACATGGCCACACAGACTCAAGTGGGTGTGGTGATGCAACCTCTGTCACACTGGTGCTCCATTGCATTCCAATGTGGCATTCCATCATGTGCAAGGGCTTTCTAACCATGGTTTGAAACATGGAGTGTCATTGCATGTGTTCTTTTCCAAACCACGCTGATCCACATGGCCGCACACACTCAAGTGTGTGTGGTGATGCAAGCTCTATTACACTGGTGCTCCATTGCATTCCAATGTTGTATTCCAACATGTTCTAGGGCTTTGTGACCATGGTTTGACACATGGAGAGTCATTGCATGTGTTATTTTCTAAACCTTAATGATACACATTACCACAAACACTCAAGTGTGTGTGGTGATGCAACCTCTATCACACTAGTGCTCCATTACATTTCAATGTTGCATTCCAGCATGTCGTATGGCTTTTTGACCATGGTTTGACACATGGAGTGTCATTGCGTGTGTTCTTTTCCAAACCACGCCGATCCACATGGCCACACACACTCAAGTGGGTGTCTTGATGCCTCTATCACACTAGTGCTCCATTGTGTTCCAATGTTGCATTCTAGTATGTTCTAGGGCTTTCTGGCCATGGTTTGACACATGGAGTGTCATTGCATATGTTCTTTTCCAATCCACGCTGATCCACATGGACACACACACTCACGTGGGTATGGTGATGCAACCTCTGTTACACTGGTGCTCCATTGCATTCTAATGTTGCATTCCAGCAAATTCTAGGGCTTTCTGACCATGGTTTGACACATGGAGTGTCATTGCATGTGTTCTTTTCCAAACCACAATGATCCACATTGCCACACACACTCAAGTTGGTGTGGTGATGCAAACTCTATCACACTGATACTCCATGGCATTCCAATGTTGCATTCCAGCATGTTCTAGGGCTTTCAGACCATGGTTTGACACATGGAGTGTCATTGCCTGTGTTCTTTTCCAAACCACATTGATCCACATAGCCACACACACTCAAGTGGGTGCGGTGATGCAACCTCTGTTACATTGGTGCTCCATTGCATTCCAATGTTGTATTCCAGCATGTTCTAGGGCTTTGTGACCATGGTTTGACACATGGAGTGTCATTGCATGTGATATTTTCCAAACCATAATGATCCACATTGCCACTAACACTCAAGTGTGTGTGGTGATGCAACCTCTGTCACACTTGTGATCCATTACATTTCAATGTTGCATTCCGGTATGTCCTAGGGCTTTCTTACCATGGTTTGACAGACGGAGTGTCATTGCGTGTGTTCTTTTCCAAACCACACTAATCCACACGGCCACACACACTCAAGTGGGTGTGGTGATACAACCTGTATCACACTGGTGCTCCGTTACATTCCAATGTTGCATTCTAGCTTGTTCTAGGGCTTTCTGACCATGGTTTGACACATGGAGTGTCATTGCATGTGTTCTTTACCAAACTACACTGATCCACATGGCCACACAGACTCAAGTGGGTGTGGTGATGCAACCTCTGTCACACTGGTGCTCCATTGCATTCCAATGTGGCATTCCATCATGTGCAAGGGCTTTCTAACCATGGTTTGACACATGGAGTGTCATTGCATGTGTTCTTTTCCAAACCACGCTGATCCACATGGCCGCACACACTCAAGTGTGTGTGGTGATGCAAGCTCTATTACACTGGTGCTCCATTGCATTCCAATGTTGTATTCCAGCATGTTCTAGGGCTTTGTGACCATGGTTTGACACAAGGAGAGTCATTGCATGTGTTATTTTCTAAACCTTAATGATACACATTACCACAAACACTCAAGTGTGTGTGGTGATGCAACCTCTATCACACTAGTGCTCCATTACATTTCAATGTTGCATTCCAGCATGTCGTATGGCTTTTTGACCATGGTTTGACACATGGAGTGTCATTGCGTGTGTTCTTTTCCAAACCACGCCGATCCACATGGCCACACACACTCAAGTGGGTGTCTTGATGCCTCTATCACACTAGTGCTCCATTGTGTTCCAATGTTGCATTCTAGTATGTTCTAGGGCTTTCTGGCCATGGTTTGACACATGGAGTGTCATTGCATATGTTCTTTTCCAATCCACGCTGATCCACATGGACACACACACTCACGTGGGTATGGTGATGCAACCTCTGTTACACTGGTGCTCCATTGCATTCTAATGTTGCATTCCAGCAAATTCTAGGGCTTTCTGACCATGGTTTGACACATGGAGTGTCATTGCATGTGTTCTTTTCCAAACCACAATGATCCACATTGCCACACACACTCAAGTTGGTGTGGTGATGCAAACTCTATCACACTGATACTCCATGGCATTCCAATGTTGCATTCCAGCATGTTCTAGGGCTTTCAGACCATGGTTTGACACATGGAGTGTCATTGCCTGTGTTCTTTTCCAAACCACATTGATCCACATAGCCACACACACTCAAGTGGGTGCGGTGATGCAAACCTCACATTGGTGCTCCATTGCATTCCAATGTTGTATTCCAGCATGTTCTAGGGCTTTGTGACCATGGTTTGACACATGGAGTGTCATTGCATGTGATATTTTCCAAACCATAATGATCCACATTGCCACTAACACTCAAGTGTGTGTGGTGATGCAACCTCTGTCACACTGGTGCTCCATTACATTTCAATGTTGCATTCCGGTATGTCCTAGGGCTTTCTTACCATGGTTTGACAGACGGAGTGTCATTGCGTGTGTTCTTTTCCAAACCACACTGATCCACACGGCCACACACACTCAAGTGGGTGTGGTGATACAACCTCAGATATCACACTGGTGCTCTTACATTCCAATGTTGCATTCTAGCTTGTTCTAGGGCTTTCTGACCATGGTTTGACACATGGAGTGTCATTGCATGTGTTCTTTACCAAACTACACTGATCCACATGGCCACACAGACTCAAGTGGGTGTGGTGATGCAACCTCTGTCACACTGGTGCTCCATTGCATTCCAATGTGGCATTCCATCATGTGCAAGGGCTTTCTAACCATGGTTTGACACATGGAGTGTCATTGCATGTGTTCTTTTCCAAACCACGCTGATCCACATGGCCGCACACACTCAAGTGTGTGTGGTGATGCAAGCTCTATTACACTGGTGCTCCATTGCATTCCAATGTTGTATTCCAGCATGTTCTAGGGCTTTGTGACCATGGTTTGACACATGGAGAGTCATTGCATGTGTTATTTTCTAAACCTTAATGATACACATTACCACAAACACTCAAGTGTGTGTGGTGATGCAACCTCTATCACACTAGTGCTCCATTACATTTCAATGTTGCATTCCAGCATGTCGTAGGGCTTTTTGACCATGGTTTGACACATGGAGTGTCATTGCGTGTGTTCTTTTCCAAACCACGCTGATCCACATGGCCACACACACTCAAGTGGGTGTGGTGATGCCTCTATCACACTAGTGCTCCATTGCGTTCCAATGTTGCATTCTAGTATGTTCTAGGGCTTTCTGGCCATGGTTTGACACATGGAGTGTCATTGCATGTGTTCTTTTCCAATCCACGCTGATCCACATGGACACACACACTCACGTGGGTATGGTGATGCAACCTCTGTTACACTGGTGCTCCATTGCATTCTAATGTTGCATTCCAGCAAATTCTAGGGCTTTCTGACCATGGTTTGACACATGGAGTGTCATTGCATGTGTTCTTTTCCAAACCACAATGATCCACATTGCCACACACACTCAAGTTGGTGTGGTGATGCAAACTCTATCACACTGATACTCCATGGCATTCCAATGTTGCATTCCAACATGTTCTAGGGCTTTCAGACCATGGTTTGACACATGGAGTGTCATTGCCTGTGTTCTTTTCCAAACCACATTGATCACATAGCCACACACACTCAAGTGGGTGCGGTGATGCAACCTCTGTTACATTGGTGCTCCATTGCATTCCAATGTTGTATTCCAGCATGTTCTAGGGCTTTGTGACCATGGTTTGACACATGGAGTGTCATTGCATGTGATATTTTGCAAACCATAATGATCCACATTGCCACTAACACTCAAGTGTGTGTGGTGATGCAACCTCTGTCACACTGGTGCTCCATTACATTTCAATGTTGCATTCTGGTATGTCCTAGGGCTTTCTTACCATGGTTTGACAGACGGAGTGTCATTGCGTGTGTTCTTTTCCAAACCACACTGATCCACACGGCCACACACACTCAAGTGGGTGTGGTGATACAACCTCTATCACACTGGTGCTCCGTTACATTCCAATGTTGCATTCTAGCTTGTTCTAGGGCTTTCTGACCATGGTTTGACACATGGAGTGTCATTGCATGTGTTCTTTTCCAAACTACACTGATCCACATGGCCACACAGACTCAAGTGGGTGTGGTGATGCAACCTCTGTCACACTGGTGCTCCATTTTATTCCAATGTGGCATTCCATCATGTGCAAGGGCTTTCTAACCATGGTTTGACACATGGAGTGTCATTGCATGTGTTCTTTTCCAAACCATGCTGATCCACATGGCCGCACACACTCAAGTGTGTGTGGTGATGCAAGCTCTATTACACTGGTGCTCCATTGCATTCCAATGTTGTATTCCAGCATGTTCTAGGGCTTTGTGACCATGGTTTGACACATGGAGTGTCATTGCATGTGTTATTTTCTAAACCTTAATGATACACATTACCACAAACACTCAAGTGTGTGTGGTGATGCAACCTCTATCACACTGGTGCTCCATTACATTTCAATGTTGCATTCCAGCATGTCGTAGGGCTTTTTGACCATGGTTTGACACATGGAGTGTCATTGCGTGTGTTTTTTTCCAAACCACGCTGATCCACATGGCCACACACACTCAAGTGGGTGTGGTGATGCCTCTATCACACTAGTGCTCCATTGCGTTCCAATGTTGCATTCTAGTATGTTCTAGGGCTTTCTGGCCATGGTTTGACACATGGAGTGTCATTGCATGTGTTCTTTTACAATCCACGCTGATCCACATGGACACACACACTCACGTGGGTATGGTGATGCAACCTCTGTTTTGGTGCTCCATTGCATTCTAATGTTGCATTCCAGCAAATTCTAGGGCTTCGACCATGGTTTGACACATGGAGTGTCATTGCATGTGTTGTTTTCCAAACCACAATGATCCACATTGCCACACACACTCAAGTTGGTGTGGTGATGCAAACTCTATCACACTGATACTCCATGGCATTCCAATGTTGCATTCCAGCATGTTCTAGGGCTTTCAGACCATGGTTTGACACATGGAGTGTCATTGCCTGTGTTCTTTTCCAAACCACATTGATCCACATAGCCACACACACTCAAGTGGGTGCGGTGATGCAACCTCTGTTACATTGGTGCTCCATTGCATTCCAATGTTGTATTCCAGCATGTTCTAGGGCTTTGTGACCATGGTTTGACACATGGAGTGTCATTGCATGTGATATTTTCCAAACCATAATGATCCACATTGCCACACACACTCAAGTGTGTGTGGTGATGCAACCTCTGTCACACTGGTGCTCCATTACATTTCAATGTTGCATTCCGGTATGTCCTAGGGCTTTCTTACCATGGTTTGACAGACGGAGTGTCATTGCATGTGTTCTTTTCCAAACCACACTGATCCACACGGCCACACACACTCAAGTGGGTGTGGTGATACAACCTCTATCACACTGGTGCTCCGTTACATTCCAATGTTGCATTCTAGCTTGTTCTAGGGCTTTCTGACCATGGTTTGACACATGGAGTGTCATTGCATGTGTTCTTTTCCAAACTACACTGATCCACATGGCCACACAGACTCAAGTGGGTGTGGTGATGCAACCTCTGTCACACTGGTGCTCCATTGCATTCCAATGTGGCATTCCATCATGTGCAAGGGCTTTCTAACCATGGTTTGACACATGGAGTGTCATTGCATGTGTTCTTTTCCAAAACACGCTGATCCACATGGCCGCACACACTCAAGTGTGTGTGGTGATGCAAGCTCTATTACACTGGTGCTTCATTGCATTCCAATGTTGTATTCCAGCATGTTCTAGGGCTTTGTGACCATGGTTTGACACATGGAGTGTCATTGCATGTGTTCTTTTCCAAACCACGCTGATCCACATGGCCGCACACACTCAAGTGTGTGTGGTGATGCAAGCTCTATTACACTGGTGCTCCATTGCATTCCAATGTTGTATTCCAGCATGTTCTAGGGCTTTGTGACCATGGTTTGACACATGGAGAGTCATTGCATGTGTTATTTTCTAAACCTTAATGATACACATTACCACTAACACTGAAGTGTGTGTGGTGATGCAACCTCTGTCACACTGGTGCTCCGTTAAATTTCAATGTTGCATTCCGGTATGTCCTAGGGCTTTCTTACCATGGTTTGACAGACGGAGTGTCATTGCGTGTGTTTTTTCCAAACCACACTGATCCACATGGCCACACACACTCAAGTGGTTGTGGTGATGCCTCTATCACACTGGTGCTCCATTGCATTCTAGTATGTTCTATGGCTTTCTGGCCATGGTTTGACACATGGACTGTTATTGCATGTGTTATTTTCCAAACCACGCTGATCCACATGGCCACACACACTCACGTGGGTATGGTGATGCAACCACTGTTACACTGGTGCTCCATTCCATTCCAATGTTGCATTCCAGCAAACTCTAGGGCTTTCTGACCATGGTTTGACACATGGAGTGTCATTGCATGTGTTCTTTTCCAAACTACAATGATCCACATTGCCACACACAGTCAAGTTGGTGTGGTGATGCAAACTCTATCACACTGCTGCTCCATTGCATTCCAGCATGTTCTAGGACTTTATGACCATGGTTTGACACATGGAGTGTCATTGCTTGTGTTCTTTTCCAAACCACACTGATCCACATGGGCACAAACACTCAAGTGGGTGTGGTGATGCAACCTATGTCACACTGGTGCTCCATTACATTCCAATGTATCCTTCCAGCTTGTTCTAGGGCATTCTGACCATGGTTTGACACATGGAGTGTCATTGCATGTGTTCTTTTCCAAACTACTCTGATCCACATGGGCACACACACTCAAGTGGGTGTGGTGATCCAACCTCTATCATACTGGTGCTCCATTGCATTCCAATGTGGCATAACAGCATGTGCTAGGGCTTTTTGACCATGGTTTGACACATGGAGTGTCATTGCCTGTGTTCTTTTCCAAACCACACTAATCCACATGGCCACCCACACTCAAGTGGGTGTGGTGATACAACCTCTATCACACTGGTGCTCCGTTACATTCCAATGTTGCATTCTAGCTTGTTCTAGGGCTTTCTGACCATGGTTTGACACATGGAGTGTCATTGCATGTGTTCTTTTCCAAACTACACTGATCCACATGGCCACACAGACTCAAGTGGGTGTGGTGATGCAACCTCTGTCACACTGGTGCTCCATTGCATTCCAATGTGGCATTCCATCATGTGCAAGGGCTTTCTAACCATGGTTTGACACATGGAGTGTCATTGCATGTGTTCTTTTCCAAACCACGCTGATCCACATGGCCGCACACACTCAAGTGTGTGTGGTGATGCAATCTCTATTACACTGGTGCTCCATTGCATTCCAATGTTGTATTCCAGCATGTTCTAGGGCTTTGTGACCATGCTTTGACACATGGAGTGTCATTGCATGTGTTATTTTCTAAACCTTAATGATACACATTACCACAAACACTCAAGTGTGTGTGGTGATGCAACCTCTATCACACTGGTGCTCCATTACATTTCAATGTTGCATTCCAGCATGTCGTAGGGCTTTTTGACCATGGTTTGACACATGGAGTGTCATTGCGTGTGTTCTTTTCCAAACCACGCTGATCCACATGGCCACACACACTCAAGTGGGTGTGGTGATGCCTCTATCACACTAGTGCTCCATTGCGTTCCAATGTTGCATTCTAGTATGTTCTAGGGCTTTCTGGCCATGGTTTGACACATGGAGTGTCATTGCATGTGTTCTTTTCCAATCCACGCTGATCCACATGGACACACACACTCACGTGGGTATGGTGATGCAACCTCTGTTACACTGGTGCTCCATTGCATTCTAATGTTGCATTCCAGCAAATTCTAGGGCTTTCTAACCATGGTTTGACACATGGAGTGTCATTGCATGTGTTCTTTTCCAAACCACAATGATCCACATTGCCACACACACTCAAGTTGGTGTGGTGATGCAAACTCTATCACACTGATACTCCATGGCATTCCAATGTTGCATTCCAGCATGTTCTAGGGCTTTCAGACCATGGTTTGACACATGGAGTGTCATTGCCTGTGTTCTTTTCCAAACCACATTGATCCACATAGCCACACACACTCAAGTGGGTGCGGTGATGCAACCTCTGTTACATTGGTGCTCCATTGCATTCCAATGTTGTATTCCAGCATGTTCTAAGGCTTTGTGACCATGGTTTGACACATGGAGTGTCATTGCATGTGATATTTTCCAAACTATAATGATCCACATTGCCACTAGCACTCAAGTGTGTGTGGTGATGCAACCTCTATCACACTGGTGCTCCATTAAATTTCAATGTTGCATTCCGATATGTCCTAGGGCTTTCTTACCATGGTTTGACAGACGGAGTGTCATTGCGTGTGTTCTTTTCCAAACCACACTGATCCACATGGCCACACACACTCAAGTGGTTGTGGTGATGCCTCTATCACACTGGTGCTCCATTGCATTCTAGTATGTTCTAGGGCTTTCTGGCCATGGTTTGACACATGGACTGTCATTGCATGTGTTATTTTCCAAACCACGCTGATCCACATGGCCACACACACTCACGTGGGTATGGTGATGCAACCTCTGTTACACTGGTGCTCCATTCCATTCCAATGTTGCATTCCAGCAAACTCTAGGGCTTTCTGACCATGGTTTGACACATGGAGTGTCATTGCATGTGTTCTTTTCCAAACTACAATGATCCACATTGCCACACACACTCAAGTTGGTGTGGTGATGCAAACTCTATCACACTGGTGCTCCATTGCATTCCAGCATGTTCTAGGACTTTATGACCATGGTTTGACACATGGAGTGTCATTGCTTGTGTTCTTTTCCAAACCACACTAATCCACATGGGCACAAACACTCAAGTGGGTGTGGTGATGCAACCTATGTCACACTGGTGCTCCATTACATTCCAATGTATCCTTCCAGCTTTTTTTAGGGCATTCTGACCATGGTTTGACACATGGAGTGTCATTGCATGTGTTCTTTTCCAAACTACTCTGATCCACATGGCCACACACACTCAAGTGGGTGTGGTTATCCAACCTCTATCATACTGGTGCTCCATTGCATTCCAATGTGGCATAACAGCATGTGCTAGGGCTTTCTGACCATGGTTTGACACATGGAGTGTCATTGCCTGTGTTCTTTTCCAAACCACACTGATCCACATGGCCACACACACTCAAGTGGGTGTGGTGATACAACCTCTATCACGCTGGTGCTCCGTTACATTCCAATGTTGCATTCTAGCTTGTTCTAGGGCTTTCTGACCATGGTTTGACACATGGAGTGTCATTGCATGTGTTCTTTTCCAAACTACACTGATCCACATGGCCACACAGACTCAAGTGGGTGTGGTGATGCAACCTCTGTCACACTGGTGCTCCATTGCATTCCAATGTGGCATTCCATCATGTGCAAGGGCTTTCTAACCATGGTTTGACACATGGAGTGTCATTGCATGTGTTCTTTTCCAAACCACGCTGATCCACATGGCCGCACACACTCAAGTGTGTGTGGTGATGCAATCTCTATTACACTGGTGCTCCATTGCATTCCAATGTTGTATTCCAGCATGTTCTAGGGCTTTGTGACCATGGTTTGACACATGGAGTGTCATTGCATGTGTTCTTTTCCAAACCACGCTGATCCACATGGACACACACACTCAAGTGGGTGTGGTGATGCAACCGCTGTTACACTGGTGCTCCATGGCATTCCAATGTTGCATTCTAGCAAATGCTAGGGCTTTCTGACCATGGTTTGACACATGGAGTGTCATTGCATGTGTTCTTTTCCAAACTACACTGATCCACATGGCCACACAGACTCAAGTGGGTGTGGTGATGCAACCTCTGTCACACTGCTTCTCCATCGCATTCCAATGTTGTATTCCAGCATGTTCTAGGGCTTTGTGACCATGGTTTGACACATGGAGTATCGTTGCATGTGTTATTTTGCAAACCACAATGATCCGCATTGCCACAAAGTCTCAAGTGTGTGTGGTGATGCAACCTCTATCACACTGGTGCTCCATTGCATTTCAATGTTGCATTCCAGCATGTCCTAGGGCTTTCTGACCATGGTTTGACACATGGAGTGTCATTTCATGTGTTCTTTTCCAAACCACACTGATCCACATGGCCACACACTCAAGTGGGTGTGGTGATGCCTCTATCACACTGGTGCTCCATTGTGTTCCAATGTTGCATTCTAGCATGTTCTAGGGCTTTTTGACCATGGTTTGACAAATGGAATGTCATTGCATGTGTTCTTTTCCAAACCACGCTGATCCACATGACCACACACACTCAAGTGGGTGTGGTGATGCAACCGCTGTTACACTGGTGCTCCATGGCATTCCAATGTTGCATTCTAGCAAATGCTAGGGCTTTCTGACCATGGTTTGACACATGGAGTGTCATTGCATGTGTTCTTTTTTCCAAACCACAATGATCCACATGGCCACACACACACAAGTTGGTGTGATGATGCAACCTCTATCACACTGGTGCTCTATTGCATTCCAATGTTGCATTCCAGCATTTTCTACGACTTTCTGACCATGGTTTGACACATGGAGTGTCATTTCCTGTGTTCTTTTCGAAACCACACTGATCCACATGGCCACACACACTCAAGTGGGTGTGGTGATGCAACCTTTGTCACATTGGTGCTCCATTGCATTCCAATGTTGCATTCCAGCTTGTTCTAGGGCTTTCTGACCATGGTTTGACACAAGAAGTGTCATTGCATGTGCTCTTTTCCAAACTACACTCATCCACATGGCCACACACACTCAAGTGGGTGTGGTGATGCAACCTCTGTCACACTAGTGCTCCATTGCATTCCAATGTGGCATTCCATCTTGTGCTAGGGCTTTCTGACCATGGTTTGACACATGGAGTGTCATTGCATGTGTTATTTTCCAAACCACACTGATCCACATGGTCACACACACTCAAGTGGGTGTGGTGATGCAACCTCTGTTACATTGGTGCTCCATTGCTTTTCAATGTGGTATTCCAGTATGTTCTAGGGCTTTGTGACCATGGTTTGACACATGGAGTGTCATTGCATATGTTATTTTCCAAACCACAATGACCCGCATCGCCACAAACACTCAAGTGTGTGTGGTGATGCAACCTCTGTCACACTGGTGCTCCATTGCATTTCAATGTTGCATTCCAACATGTCCTAGGGCTTTGTGACCATGGTTTGACACATGGAGTGTCATTGCGTGTGTTCATTTCCAAACCACACTGATCCACATGGCCACACACACTCAAGTGGGTGTGGTGATGCCTCTATCACACTGGTGCTCCATTGCGTTCCAATGTAGCATTCTAGCATGTTCTAGGGCTTTCTGGCCATGGTTTGACACATGGAGTGTCATTGCATGTGTTGTTTTCCATACCACGCTGATCCACATGGCCACACACACTCAAGTGGGAATGGTGATGCAACCTCTGTTACATTGGTGCTCCATTGCATTCCAATGTTGCATTCTAGCAAATTCTAGGGCTTTCTGACCATGGTTTGACACATGGAGTGTCATTGCATGTGTTCTTTTCTAAACCATAATGATCCACATGGCCACACACACTCAAGTTGGTGTGGTGATGAAAATTCTATCACAATGGTGCTCCATTGCGTTCCAATGTTGCATACCAACATGTTCTAGGGCTTTCTGACCAAGGTTTGACACATGCAGTGTCATTGCCTATTGACATGGGTATACCCTACAGGTACTCGAGCTTGGTATATACGGTCCGAATACGTACAGGCCTACGGTGTTGCCAAGGCGCATATGAAAGGACTCGAGTAACCTATGGACTCTCGATTGCTTGAAGGACAAGAAGAAGCTAAAGATAGAAAGTTTGAAGGGGAAAACCCTAACTTGTAACCGACTCGACCTGCTACCCGAGACCTAGCCTATCTATATAAGGGCTAGGAGGGGGCGGCGAGGAGGACACACACAACCCTAGTTTCCACAACCCTTGCCAGATTGCATCTGTGCACCATTGTAACTTTTGACTCCCTCAATAATTCCAGGAGCGCATAAGCAGAGTAGGGACTCTCACGAGGCCCAAACTGTAAATCCTTTGTCCCCTGTGTGCTTGTTTGCTAGCTGATAGATGTCTCCAGCTCTCTCTCCTTCTCCAAAACCGAAGGCCATAACAATGGGCATTGACGAGTTAAACCCTCGTTAATTGGAGCCGTCTATGGGAATTGGGAGTGCTGATGTTGCGGCTTCTTCGGCCCCATCAAACGCGATCTACAACTCTGCAACATCGGAGATTCTCCAGCTTTTTGGCGCCTTCGACTTCACCGTCCACACGCCGACTACTCGCCCGGCCTTCGAGTCCATGGGTGACGGAATCAGCCTGGAGATTGGGAGCTTCCGCTTCCAAGTTGGTCAGATGGGCACGCTTCGCATGCCCGATCAGCCGACGGCACCGACGATTGCCCCAACATCGTGGTTCCTGCCATCGATCGACACTCTCAGTGAGCTCAATGCTCCAGCAGCAGTTGGGAGCATGGTCAGCGACAGCAGTCGCGACTCCGATCTAAGCGATCTGGCCACTGAAGATGGAACCTATGGTTCCGGATCTGAAAGTTGTGGAAGCAGCAGCTTCCCAAATCACTTCATGTGCGTCGTCCTCAATGCGGGCGACACCACCGCCAACCACGGTAACGGTGTCAACACCGGCAACGGCACCGATCCACCCAATCGCAGCAACGGTGGTAACACCGGCAACGGCACCGACCTGCCTAACGCCAGCAACGGCGGTAACGGTGGAAACGGAGGAGCAGTCGAACCTCCTAGCATAATCAACGAGCAAACCGGCGAACGCGTCATGATCAGGCTCAACGAGCAAGAGTGGAAACGCTACCGCGAAGCCCTACGAGGTGCACCTCTACCCTTCGGGTCCCCACAGGAACTGCTGATGGGCTACCACTGGCTCCTAAAAGAGGAATTCAAGCGCCAAAAACAAACAATCGCACAACTTGAGGCGTGTAAAAAGGCGGCGGACGAATCGAGCCTTCGTCGCGCTGGGCTCGCCTCCTACGGAGGATCCTCCTCAAGAGGCAACGAGCATCTCGCCAGGAAGAGGCAATTGCGGATGGCTCACCTCACCAAACAAGAGAGCATAGACACCACGAAAGTCCTCGACTTCGGCTCTATGACAGTCGACATGAGAGGCAACGAGGTTCCCAGGACACCGCAGGCCACGGTGACACCGGCCACCATGTACCTTCTTAATGACCAGCCACCGGCTAGAGATCCCCGAACGGCCATGCACCGATCTACGATATCGGGCCTGGGGCTAATCGAGGCCGCTCTCGACAAGGAACCGGTACCAGACCCAAAAAAGGGCAAAGCGTTAGCAAAGCGCTACTCCTCGCCCTCGTCCAGCGATGACAGTCACGACCTGTCTCGGCGCCGCCACTCACGGCGACACGATCGCGACTACGACGCACATGATGAACTCATGCAGCACAAGATCGACAAGTCAAGGGCACGACGTGCTCGGTTGACTGACTCGGAAGAAGAAGATGGAGAACTCTGCGGCGCCAGATGCTTCAGCAGATCCATCAGGCAAAAGCGAATGCCTAAATGGTTCAAACACCCGTCGGAGAACCCGAAATTTGACGGTCTGCAGGACCCCAAGATCTGGCTGGAGGATCACATCTCCTCCGTTAGGCTACATGGAGGCAGTCGAAGTACTGCCATGTAATGCTTGCAGCTACAGCTGCAGGGCGCCGCCCGGGCATGGCTCAATAACCTCCCACGCGGATCCATTTGCAGCTGGGATGAGCTGGTCTACAGCTTCGTGCGCAACTTTAAGGGCACGTACAAACGCCCCGCCTCAATCGAAGAACTGAGATGCTGCCAGCAAAAATCTGGCGAATCGCTGCGCTCTTACATCCAAAGGTGGTCCATCATCAAGAACTCCGCAGAGAACATCTCGGAAGACCGCACGATTGATGCATTCAATGGTGGTGTCTGCCACATGGAACTCAGAGAGGAGCTAGGCCGCTCAAAGCCCTAGACCATCGACCACCTGATGGAGATCGCGAATCGGTGGGCCGATGGAGAAGACTCGGTGAAGAATCGTGTTCACTCTGACGAGGAGGTAGAACTCGAACGAAGACGCGACCGCCGGAGTAAGCGTCGCATGCGCGTCTACGACGATTGCGATGACGTTAACATGGTCGCAACCGGCTACGCCGATAGACGCGACGATAACCGCAATAGCGGATACCGTAGCGGCGGATACCGCGACTCCGGGAAAACCACGCAAGTATGGCAACGCCGCACTCGCGATGAAGCACCCACGACCTCCATCGAGGACAAACTGTCCGGGCCATGCACGGTACATTTCTACATCGACAAGCATGATGGCAAGAGAAAATCCAGCCACCTCCTCAAGGACTGCCGCGAGTTCCTCAAGCTACATGAGGGATTGGTTCGGATGAACCGCAATGCAGTCGAAAGAGGCTACGGAGCCGCTCCAGGCGCCGTGGCACATGGCGCACCACCACCACCACCTGGGCCACCCCTAAACGGAGCTGCTTCGGACCAGCACCACGGAGGCGAACCATACCCACGGGCCATGGGTACCATGATGATCTAAAAGGGGCGCCCCTCCAATAGGGTGCAGAAGGCCATCACTCGCCAAGTCAACTTGGCCACACACTCGCCAACATCCACCACTGAGTACCTCAGTGGCAGTGAGTCATGCATTACCTTCGACAAACGCGACCACCCACCTCAAGTACCTCGCCCATGTCATTGCCCCCTCGTACTCGAGGCGCAAATTGGAGGCTTCGACATGAGTCGCGTCTTCATGGATGGCGAAAGCGGTATCAACCTCATATTCGCGAGTACCTTGCGAGCAATGAGGATCCCTCTAACCTGCTTGGAGGCATCGGACACAACGTTCCACAACATCATTCTAGGGAAAGGTGTATACCCCTGGGCAAAATCAACCTCGACGTCATATTCGGCACGCCGAAGAACTTCCAGCGCGAGCACATCGACTTTGAAGTTGTCGACTGGCCCTCACAATACCACTGCATCCTCGGATGCGTCGCGTTCGCGAGGTTCATGGCGGTACCCCACTACACCTACCTGCAGATGAAGATGCCAGGTCCCAACGGCGTCATCATGATCAACGGGAGTTTGAGCGATCTGACAGTTGCGATAGGGAATTCAACAGAATCTCCCAGTCCTTCGGCATGCAGGAGGAGCTCACGCGATTGAAGGAAACAACAGACAACAGTCTGCCGCCCCTGAGTAGGCCAAGCTCACCTGACCTCTCCTTTGACTCATCTGTGCACACAAAGAAGGTGTAGGTCCATCCATCAGATCCCGCTAAAACAGCCCTCATCGCCAACAACTTGAGTCCCGCATAGGAACTCGCGCTCGTCGAATTCCTCCGTGAGCACTGGGAAATTTTTGCCTGGTGTCCTGCGGACATGCCAGGGGTCCCCAGGGAATTCGCAGAGCACACACTCAATGTCAACCCCGACGCAAGGCCAGTCAAGCAAACAATCAAGCGACTGTCTGAGCCACAAGCGCAGACAGTCGGAATGGAGTTTAACAGACTCCTCGAGGCCAAATTCATACGCGAGATCAAGGAAAGCACTTGGCTCGCCAATACGGTGCTGGTACCAAAAAAGGACACGGATATCCTACGGATGTGCGTGGACTTCACTTCTTTAAACAAGCACTGCCCAAAAGATCCCTTCCCGCTACCACGGATCGATCAAATCATCGACTCCACCACTAGATGTGAGCGCCTCTACTTCCTCGATGCCTACTCAGGCTATAACCAAATTCGAATGAAGGAGGAAGACCAGGAGAAGACCGCTTATAACGCCTTCGTGTGTTCTCACATAACACAATGCCCTTCGGGCTAAAAAACGCGGGAGCTACCTACCAACGGCGCATGCAGGCTTGCCTCAAGGAGCAGCTGGGTCGCAACATCCAAGTCTATGTCGACGACATAGTCATCAAAACCAAAAAGGAAGCCTCTCTAATCGATGACTTGCGCGAAACATTCGCCAATCTCGACCGTTACCGGATCAAGCTCAATCCAGACAAATGCGCCTTCGGTGTACCATCTGGGCAGCTGATCGGGTATCTCATCTCCGCGAGAGGGATTAAGGCAAACCCAAAAAGATAAAGGCCATACTGGCCATGGAAAAGCCTAAGAACATAAGAGGCGTCCAGCAACTAGCCGGACGAATCGCGGCCCTCAGTCGATTTATCAGTCGAATGGGAGAAAAGGCACTGCCCTTCTATCAACTCCTCCGCAAAGCTGATAAATTCGAATGGACCAATGAAGCGCAAGAAGCATTCGAAGATCTCAAGCGCCTGTTATCCACATCGCCAGTACTGGTGACTCCACGGGAAAGGGAACCACTACTGCTGTACATCTCCGCTACCAACCAAGTGGTTAGTACAATGCTCATCGTCGAACGGGCAGAGGAAAACAAGGTCCATGGCGTACAACGCCCGGTATACTACCTCAGCGAGGTCCTCACGCCAACAAAACAGCGGTACCTGCACTACCAGAAGCTGGCGTACGGCGTCTTCATGACCGCCATGATCGCGCATTACTTCCAGGAACACCCAATCGTGGTAGTCAACGACGCCCCATTGGGACATATACTCAATAACCCCGATGCCACGGGACGAGTCGCGCTTTCGGGAATCTAACTGTCTCCACGAGACATCACATACGAAAAGCGCGACACAATCAAGTCACAAGTTCTCCCTGACTTCCTCATGCATTGGATGGAAAACCAACTCCCGGACAAGCCAGATATGTCCTACCTCTGAACAATGCACTTCGATGGGTCCAAGAGGAAAGATGGAGCAGGAGCAGGTGTCATACTAACATCACCCCAAGGGGACAAGCTGAAATACATACTGCGAATGCAGTTCACAGCCTCAAACAACGAGGCTGAATACGAGGCCCTGTTGCACGGGATGAGGATGGCAAAAGCCTACGGCGCAAAGAGGCTAATCATATATGGCGACTCCAAGCTGGTCATCAACCAAACAATGCACGAGTGCGACGCACTGAACGACAATATGATCGCATACCGTGACCTCTACGACACACTTGAAGGAGACTTCGATGGTTGCGAACTGCGACACATAGGTCACGAAAGCAATGAGGAGGCAGACGCACTCGCCAACATAGGCTCCACCTGCGCACCCATACCACCTGGGGTATTTCTCAAGCGCATATGCGAACGCTCCATCAAGCCAAAGGCCGCAGAGAAGAAAACAAGCACAGCAACAGACTCGGGGGCTACGCCACCCAATGAGCCAATGACACTCGATGATTTGGAGATCGACACAGGACTCGAGGGACCTATTAGCATCATGATGATCGAACAATCCTGGACGCAGCCGTACATTACGTACCTCCTCAGCAAGCGCCTACCGGACGACCCGACAGACGCACGACACATCACGCGGCGCTCCAAGGCATTCGCTGTTATCAACGGCGAACTGTATAAACGCAGCATCATAGGCGTATTACAGCGATGCGTCTCCCTAGCCGATGGAAGAGCAGTCCTCCTCGACATCCACGAAGGGACCTGCAGGCACCACGCGGGCAGTCACGCCCTCGTCGCCAAAGCTCTATGAGCTGGATTTTACTAGCCCACGGCCATGCGTGATGCCGACTACATTGTCCAAAAATGCAATGCTTGCCAACGATTAGCGGACAAGCCACACGCACCAGGCGCAGAACTACGGCCTATTCCATTGGCCTGGCCCTTCGCCCAGTGGAGACTCGATATGGTTGGCAAACTTCCAAGGTCCTCGCAAGGAGGCTACGTCTACCTCTTGGTCGCAGTCGACAAATTCACGAAGTGGATTGAGGCCATGCCAGTGACCAAGCAATTAGGGCTCAGCGCAGTCAAGTTCTTCGAGTCCATCGTCTACCGCTTCGGCGTACCGCACAACATCATCACTGACAACGGAACGAACTTCACATCCAAGGAGTTCCAAGAATTCTGCGAGAACCTGGGGATCAACATCAGCTACGCCTCAGTAGCACACCCACAGACCAACGGTCAGGTGGAAAAGGCAAACGGGCTCATCTGCAGCGGTATCAAGAAGCGACTCCTCCGACCACTCGAACAAGCCGTGGGCTGCTAGCCAGACAAACTGCAATCCGTACTCTGGAGCCTGCGAACAACTCCAAACAACGCCAGGGGCTACACACCATTCTTTATGGTGCATGGAGCAGAAGCAGTACTACCCGCCGAAGTGCGATACAAGGCGCCATGTATAGTCGCTTATAGCGAACAAGAGTCATCTCTTGCACTCGAAGACTCCGTCGATCTCCTCGACGAGGCAAGAGAAGTCGCCGCAGCAAGATCCACGATCTACCAGCAGAACCTGCGCAACTACCACAGTAGAAGGCTTCGCCCCAGATCCTTCGTCGATGGTGACCGTCCCGTGATCGAAAACAGCAGGGCATCTCAAGCTTGAATCCCGAAGGACCGCACGTGATTACGTATAATCCTGTGGCGCCTATCTCCTTCAAGATTTAGAGACAGGAGTCGCACACTCCAACCCTTGGAACGTCGCACAACTGCGATGCTTCTACCCTTAGTCGCACATTGTACCTCGTACTATTCTTCGAATAAATAAAAGCTAAGTGCCCCAAAACTCTGTGCCCTCCTTTACTTTGTCAATTTTCATACTCGGGGGCTACACCACCCTATACACATATGTTCTTCGAACAAAAACGCGACATCTTGAGTAACTGGCACATCAATCGAACCCCTTAACACAAACTCAACCCAGCTGCAACGCACCTGATAGGTTGACAAGGGAACGAGATACAAAGATGGCCAGACTAACGAATAGGACTCGCATAAGTGCAACGCACCCCACGCTTATAAAGCCATTTGTACACATTCAACAGTAAATTATCTACAAATATATATGAGCTTTACAACACTAGTACACTTATGTGCAGGATACATATTTGGCTACCCTTGCAACAAAAGAACATTAGTCTGCTCCTCGAAGAAGTCGACGACCTCCTCGGTTGGACGGTCCACCGCCTGATAGTGCGGCACCATGTTCCAGGAAGATCCTGCTGGTGGCACCGGTGGCCCAGAGGCAATGGCGGCGACATCTGCGTCAGGATTGTGCAAACGCACCATGGAGAGGGCAGCCTTGGCACTAGCCACCAACTGCTGCCTCACGCACTCGCGAACCACGGACATATCTTGAAATTTGGTCAGGAGAGCCAGCAGGCTTGATGGAGTATCATTCAGCAGGAACATCGCCCGATAGATGTTCTTCAAACACGACTACGACTTCTTCAGAAAGAGCAGCACTCGCGAGGCGCGATCCTGCAGGGTCGCCAACGCAGTCGCACGATCGTGATCTACCCAGAAGTATCCACTCTCCTGAAGTTGCTCTTGAGTGAGATCATGAAGGCGGATGGCAATCCTATCCCTCTCCTCCTGCGGATGGCGTGCGCTAACAACTACACGGAGTAGCATCAACAGCATGAGTACAACGTACCATTGCGATTAATACAAAGGAAAAGACGAGGATGAGCAAACTAACACTTAAACTGGTCGCCACCAAGGCCACCTCGCCAAGCAGATATCGTCATGGGCGACGGCTTTTTCAGCTTTTGACTTCCACACGTTCGCGCTACCGCGGATCACGGGAAACTCACGCTCCAGTTGCTTAACACGATCACGAAGTCGCGAAAGCAAGGACAGCTCCTCTACCCTGGAGCGTGGTGGTGCCATTGTATCCTCAAGAGACGGCGAGTCCGGGTTCCCCCCATAGGACCACTTGATGTATCCTACCAAAAATCAAGCCAGAGGCAAATAAGGCGACCAACTCAAAAGTCAAAAGTAACAGATGCATTCAGGATCAGCATAAAAGTATCTACAAACACATTCACCAACAGGCATGTTCTCCAATCAAAAGAGCAATTCATCAACTATTACAAGAAACTAACTATTTAAGCAGCTGGCTTCTTCGACTTGATGACCTCGGGCTTCATCAAGTCCGCGGGCGATCGATGCCATCGACTTCCGACGCCCCCGAGGTCAAGTTCGCCGCCTTCTTCGCACGATTGAGCCCTCCGAATACTTGGCAACAAAGTGTTTATCAAGGAATGGCCATATTTGGCACAGTGCAAATGCAAGGGAGCGAATACTACCTGCTAACCATCTGCGCCAATAGGCATCGTCTTCGACACCGCAGAAGGATCTACTTCGACTCCGTGGGCTTGCACCATGGCAAGTGACATGGTCGCGCCAGCTGCGCCTAGGGAGTTCTTATACGTGGCAGGCACACCCCCAGCGAGCGACTCCACCAGCTCTTCCACATTGTCGATCAGCTTCGCCTTCGGCATCAGCTCCTCCCGGAGGTGACTGAGAGTGCCCTTGGCCTTGGACAACGTATTTTGTATGGCGGCGCTTCGGTCCTCGACCGCAGACACCGCGCCCGCCAGAGCATCATCGCGACGCAGGGCCTGCGGATCGAAACTCAAGTCGCCAACATCTACACCAAAATACACACATGGATCAAACTTCTAGTGCCATCGGCACTCCAGATGCAGAGAAGAACATCAATAAAATATCTACCAGTAAAGGTACATGAGAGGGCCTTGGCGACTGAGAACAGTTGCTCTTCGAACAACTTCTCCCTGGCCGCAAAGGAGGCGCGCAGATCCTCTTCGCACTTCTGGGCATCATCACGAGCCGCGATTGCCTCGTCGCGCCCCTTCACAGCTGCGGCTAGTGTCTTCTCCAACGTGGCGACATCGCGCAGTAAAGCGTTATGCTCAGCTACATGGCAGTCAATAATTGGCTGTCAGTCGATTATACCAAAATATAGAGAAGACGAAAAGAATAAGTATAGAACACTCACTCTCGACCACGCGGTGGCGCGTATCCAGCATCGCATGCTGGCGACCCATCACCATCACCTCCTCCGCCACCTGTGTGGCTTTGTTTACAAGGAGCTGTCGCACAAAACAAGGAGTCAGCAGAGGGCAACAAAAGGCGTTGACTGCCAAGTTACAAAAGAAAGAGAGATATACTTACATGGTCCTCCAGCAAATCCGAAGAAGTTTGCTGAACCGTCATCCGAGCAACTACTCGATGCTCCCCTACGTGAGGAGAGCTCGAAGAATTGTGCCTGGAGTGGGCCACCGCCGGAGGAGAAGGAGCGCGCTCGACCTCTACCTTGGCCCTTGAGGTCGCGACTCCTGATTCTTTCAAAAACTCGACATCGCCAGAAGATGACGACGCCTCTGGACTGCAAGACAAAATCCGACTCGAAGGGCAAACCTGTGGCAAAGCCAACAAGAAGAAAACAAGAGAAGAATGAATGCACTAGCAAACTTACCAGTCAAATTTGTCAATATCAAATGTGGCCTCCGCCAACTCCGACGAAGACTCCTTGGGCAATCGCATCTTCTTGGGAGAAGACGGTGCCACAGCCCTCACAGGAATAGCTGGAATTGGCGACTCCGCGCCAACAGCCGTGCCTCCTGGAGTTGAAGGAGTCGACGCATCGGAATCCCCGCTACGCGAACGCTTGCGAGTATCCGGGCTCTCGGACTCGGGGCCTTCCTCTTCCACATCAGAAGGGACAGTCGACTCAGACTCATCCTCTTCCAAAGCTTCACGAGGAATAATCCCCTCGGGAAGGGGAGGCATACAAGGCGACACCGCCCACTCCTGCATACAAATAGTAAAGATCAGCAAACATAGCAGGTAAGCAACAGAAAACGCAATCGAGAAAATAAGCTACTACGTATCACAACTGTACCTCGGGAGGAGGATTCGAAGCATCGAAGGGAGGAATGACTGGCTCATTTGGAAGCACATCCTTGAAGGTATACTTCGTGACTAGTCGCACCCTCTTATCTACCTCACTCGTGGACATGCCATCGGTAGACACGCGAGTGGCATCATCAGCGCCACCCCATTGAAACATGGGATGGACCCTGGCCTGGAGAGGCTGGATGCGACGACGCAGCCAAGTCCTGACAAGGGTGCATCCTCCCTCTTCCGCGCCTATGCGGCTCTCGAGGTCGCAGACGCGTTGATATAGCACGTCTGTCTCTGCGAGTTCAGAGGGCATGATCACGTTCTTCCAAGAACGCATCTTCTTATAGGGCGTCGCGGGATCAAAAGGCATGAGTCCAAAGTGCTCGTCCTTGGACTTCTGGTCGCGAACATAGAACCATTTGTCCCTCCATCCCTGGATGGACTTGGTGAGATTCATGTCAAAGAAGGTGGCGGACGGGTCAACATGAATTCCACAACCACCTACGTCATAAACTAAAGAGCCAGATGCGGACTGACGCTTTAGCTTAAATAAGCGTTTGAAAAGACCAAAGTGCGGCTCGATTCCGAGCCAGCACTCGCAGAGAGTGATGAAACAAGTGATGTGGATGAGTGAATTTGGGGACAACTGATGGAGCTGGAGCCCATAGAAACAAAGAAGACCCCTAAGAAAGGGGTGAAGAGGCAAGGAAAGACCGCGAATGATGAATGCAAGAAACATCACTCGAAAACTAGCGGGAGGAGCATGAATGGTCTCACCGCTAGGGACGCGCGCATCGGCGACTGCCACATAGATAACCCCATCTTGGCGAAGAAGACGGAGATCCGACGCCTTGATGATAGAGGGACGCCATGCGCCATTGGTCACGCGGGTGCCTGCGACCTTCTTCTTCCTGGCCAAGCAAGGTTTGCAGCCAGCAGCGGAGCACCTTTATTCTTCGCCGCAAAGAACGGTGGTCATGAATCAGCGGCAGGCCTCTCCTTCTTCTTCCCATCAGCGCGGCGATGTGAGCGAAGGAAGTAGCTCGGGAACGAACGGAGCTGGTCCAGCATCGTGGAGAAGATGGGCACAGGGGAAAGCAGAAAAGCAACAGCAATGGCGATGGCAACAAGGAAGAAAGAGCGCAGATGGGAAATTACCGCCACAGCACCGCTACTTAACCCCTGGGAGATGCAATCCAACGACTAACAAAAGCCCTATTGGACACGTGGCACACATCATGTTGGACATGTGGAGAAGAGGAAGCGCGAACCATCCCCCCACTTCTACCATTACGCGCGGAAATCGAGGAGGCACAATTAAAAATAAGATTACGCACGCCCAGTCAAATCAAAGTCAGAAAGTCGGACCCACCGCTCGTCACGTCCCGTCAAACTCGCTCACGCGGGCAACCAAGATCATACAAGCGTCAGCACTGACGTCACCAAGTCTACGCAGTGGAAAACTTCGACTATTTTTAGTCCTTGCTAGAGTCTTCGACTCCACCAAGCACTAGGGGGCTACTCCCATAAGAAGTGCTGGCCGTGCACCCTACGACTTTTATTTTTCTTGTTGCAGGAACATGGACAATCATAAAAGCAAACCCAATCACTCGAAACACAGTTCGATTATGGATATGGGTTACTCCCATAGGGAGCACTGGAAACAAATTCGACTGAAACAAGCAGGCAAAAGACGACAGCAGTCGCAAAAGTGTTTTAGTACCTGCCTGAGTCATCAACTGAAACAAGCAGGCAAAAGACGACAGCAGTTGCAAAAGTGTTTTAGTACCCGCCTGAGTTATTGACTGAAACAAGCAAGCAAAAGACGACAGCAGTCGCAAAAAGTTCTTTAGTCCCTGCCTGAGTCTTCGACTCAACCAAGCACTCGGGGGGCTACTCCCATAGAGAGCGCTGGTCGCGCACCCTATGATTACTTGTACAAAAAACTGTGTGTTGATAACATCTACACTCGAAACTCATGGCGACACCGCCTCATAATTTCCCCCCTACAAAGAGACTGTGTCTCCTGGGTCACCCGAATCGTCTCCGCGATGATAAAATTCGGATGCCGCGCCTACGGCATGAAGGTAAGACCTGAATAAGGCCTGGCAACACATTTAACTACGCACTACCGGAAACATATCCGTGCCTACAGGCACGATGAACATGCCTTGACGGACGCGTCAAGTGCTCACACCCATATAACTGGAATTCGACTCCTGTAAGACCTCTGCGGCCCGAGTCGAATTACACCAAAGATTTTTTCGGATTCGAGTCCAGGGACTCGAATTTGAGTAGATTGCGTTGTTTCACCCTAAGGTGGTTAACTGATACCGATACTTCGGTTATATCAGGCACGTATATCAACAATCCCTATGACACGAATAAAAGCAATCAAAATGTACTCACTTAGGCATTCAAAGGCTTCAAAAGTCCCCAGTCGAATCTGTGATTCCATTGGACACTCGGGGGCTACTGACATGGGTATACCCTACAGGCACTCGAGCTTGGTATATACGGTCCGAGTACGTACAGGCCTACGGTGTCGCCAAGGCCCATATGAAAGGACTCGAGTAACCTATGGACTCTCGATTGCTTGAAGGACAAGAAGAAGCTAAAAATAGAAAGTTTGAAGGGGAAAACCCTAACTTGTAACCGACTCGACCTGCTACCCGAGACCTAGCCTATCTATATAAGGGCTAGGAGGGGGCGGCGAGGAGGACACACGCAACCCTAGTTTCCACAACCCTTGCTAGATTGCATCTGAGCACCATTGTAACTTTTGACTCCCTCAATAATTCCACGAGCAGACAAGTAGGAGTAGGGACCTCTACGAGGCCTGAACCTGGGTAAATCCTTTGTCCCCTGTGTGCTCTTTGCAAGCCGATAGATGTCTCCAGTGCCCCCTCCTTCTCCAAAACCCAAGTCCATAACAATGGGCATTGACGAGTTAAACCCTCGTCACCTATGTTCTTTTCCAAACCACACTGATCCACATGGCCATAACACTCAAGTGGGTGTGCTAATGCAACCTCTATCAAACTGGTGCTCCATTACATTCCAATGTTGCATTCCAGCTTGTTCTAGGGCTTTCTGACCATGGTTTGACACATGGAGTGTCATTGCATGTGTTCTTTTCCAAACTACACTGATCCACATGGCCGCACACACTCAAGTGGGTGTGGCGATGCAACCTCTGTCACGCTGGTGCTCCATTGCATTCCAATGTGGCATTCCAGCATGTGCTATGGCTTTCTGACCATGGTTTGACACATGGAGTGTCATTGCATGTGTTGTTTTCCAAACCACGCTGATCCACATGGACACACACACTCGAGTTGGTGTGGTGATGCAACCTCTGTCACACTGGTGCTACATTTCATTCCAATGTTGCACTCCAGCATGTTCTAGGGCTTTGTGACCATGGTTTGACACATGGAGTGTCATTGCATGTGTTGTTTCCCAAACCACAATGATCCACATGGCCTCAAACACTCAAGTGGGTGTGGTGATTGAAACTTTATCACACGGGTGCTCCATTGCATTCTGATGTTGCATTCCAGCATGTTCTAGGGCTTTGTGACCATGGTTTGACACATGGAGTGTCATTGCTTATGTTCTTTTCCAAACCACACCGATCCACATGGCCACACACACTCAAGTAAGTGTGGTGATGCAACCTCTATCACACTGGTTCTCCATTGCATTCCAATGTTGCATTCCAGCATGTTCTAGGGATTTCTGACCATGATGTGACACATGGAGTGTCATTTCATGTGTTCTTTTCCAAACCACAATGATCCACATGGCCACACACACTCAAGTTGGTGTTGATGCAACCTCTGTCACACTAGTGCTCCATTGCATTCCAATGGAGATTATCACTTTGCGGCCCGAAAGTTGGGGTGTACACGCAACGCGGTACCCGAGTTCCCTGAAATCAGCCGGGATGACTATAGTTGGTGTGCCAAATATTCAGAGGGTCTTTTCGGCACGAATTTAACTTTACGTTTCAATACAAAAAATCAGGCTAACGAGCGTCAAGTTGGGCCCCTCCTGTCAGTTCGCCGTTATGTCGCTCCCATCGCTTAGGCGGGGTGGCTGTCACGTAGGCTTGCAGCGTTGGCACAGTGGATAGGACAACACCCCCTACCCAGTGTATTGACGTGACAATACAGGGCCCATGTATCAGCGTTATAATTATTTTTTGTTTACTCAGAAGCTGGAACGGCCACCGCCACACGTCTCTCCTTGGACTTCCGTCCCAATCGTTAACCCCTACTATAAAAGCGCATTGACGGTTCCACCATTCCCCTGCTTCGCAGAAACCACTCTTCTTCTTCCTATCATCTACTATCTTCTTCCCGTCTTCTCCTTGCCGCCATGGAAGATCTACGCACTCTAGAGACAAGCTTCACTACCCATGACAACAAGAAGATAGACGTTGTCTACACCAATGAGGAGGAGACAGTGGTGCATGTCCTGAGGATGTACGAGGGTTGGCTTGGGATAGACGAGGACAAGTTTGTGGGATTGGACCTCGAGTACACCCCGGAGCACCCATATGAAGGGTTGTGAAGTCGTCGTCGTTCAACTTGCCATGCGGAAACACGTCGTCGTCTACCACCTCTCCCGGTTTGTAGATCTGCTCTCTATAGCTAACCGCTTTTAGGGTTTTTCTCCTCTTTTTCTTTATCCACTTGATCATCTTGCCACTACTGGATTTTACTTAGGACCAAATAAATTAGGGTTTTCTCCCGGTGAGATTTTCTTTAGTCTCAATCACCTAAGAAAAGTGCAACCGTAGTTAAAAGAAATGTGCAACTCGTTGAGTCGACTGAGAAATAGCAAAACCGAATAAATTACGACAATACAATGTTGAGAGTCTTGATCTTGCATTTACTAAACTTTTGAAAATTATATTGAGATGATGATCTTGCATTGACAAAATATGTGTAGTTACAAATTTTGGTGATGACAAACTACATACTTTCAGGATTGACAGGAAATGTCCGGCGCTGCGCCAGTTCCTTGAAAAAAGGGAATTGTTTTCTGCACTGTCGACACAACAACTGATTTTTCGAAATTGTATCAAGAGGAAATTATAATTCCTGCGCACAACTGGATCGATATTCAGCATCTTGTCAAGATCCTATGGGCAGGAAGAAGGATGGAATGGCATCACTCGCAACTAGAATCCTCGATGAGTCATTCGTCACAGTGAAGGAAGATTTCTCTAAGGATAGGCACGATTTCTGGAACAAGTGGCCGTTGTCTCATATAAACCTGAAGTATGAAGCCATAGATGCTTACGTGACCTACCAGTTGTACAAGAAGATCCATTTTTTCAACGTTACCTCTTGTTTTGCCCTATTTGCAAGAGGGAAGATGAGCTTAGGGGAGCCCTTTGTAGAAAATGCCGAATAGCTGAGTTTGAAGTTGAATATGCAAAGAAATTGGCTGCATCTAAAGCAATGATGAGAGGTTGCGTATAATGAAAGAGAGCTTGCAGCTAAAGAAGCAGCTGACAGAGAGGCTGCATCTGAAGCGGCAAACAGAGAGGCGGCATCTTCTAGCGGCAACAACTAGGCATGTGATGCACCGCAAATTGTGCCGCAGGACGCTGAAGATAGGAAAGCCAAGTCAGATGCCATTTGGGACAAAGCAGTTCGTCGGACGTGGAGTACCTGGAATGATAGCAAGCGCGTCAAGTGGTCTGATGAGGAGTGAATTAAATTTTACTTGTCAGTGTTATGTTTCTGTTTTGTGGAACTCGGTTAGCTTGCCAAGATGTCTAGCGCATCAAGTGATACTAGTAAAATAAATTTAACCCTCGTTGTGTTATGTTTATGTATGTGTCTTGTAGCTTGTCAAGATGGTAGTTTCTTCACTGGCAGTTTGAAACAGTGCCCTTTTCCTCTCTCGCTAAAAATATATGTTTCATTTTCCCCAAATTGGTAGCAAATCTAGACAAGATTCTCTTTTTGCCTCCGATCAGGTAGCAAATCTAGAGCAGCAAATCACACCAGGCAGAATACAGTCATTCAGAAAACAAAACAAATGTAGATATAGTTGTGCGCAGCTAAATAGGATATAGCGGTAGAAAGTAGTAGGTTGCTTAAAGGGGTTTGATGCATTCAGCCAGAAATAGGATGCAAGCAAAATATAGAAAATCAAAAGAAGCTGCTTAGCAGCAGCAATGTAAGGTATGCAGACATTCAAGGAGACATCCAACCCGTTCATTCATGGCGCCTCCATCTCTCCGCGCCCACCACTTCTTGCTGCCCAGTTTCTTGGACTTGGGGGCCTTGGGCCTGATTGGAGGCATGCGACCCTCTTTGATGGCCACCCGCTGGAAGTTTTGGAGGTGAATGCCGAGAGCACGGTGTTCAGCGATGTAGGCGTTGATGTTCGCGGGTTCGGGCTTGCCGCTTTTGTGGATGCCGGAGCCCGTGGCCTCTGCATGCTTTAGTAAGGTGTTCAAGACGGTGCACAAGCCGACTCATCAAGCAAGAGACGCTTCTGCGGAAGGGCAGTAGTAGGGGGCCGTGAGGAAGCCGTCGTACTTTACGGCCCGCAGCCTCCTCAGCACTTGACGAGCCTTGGTGTGAATGGACTCTTCATCGCTCCAGACATCGCTGCCGGAAACCTATTGGAAGAAAGGGAAAATGGGGGAGTAGATGGTGTAAGAAGATCGAGCAATTGAAATGCGAACAAGCGAATCCTAATAAACCAAGATCTAGCATCCAACAATGGGAATGGTGTTGGATAATTAGGCACAATTTCCATGATTAATTCCAAAATATTAAACATGACAATACCAGCTAAATTTTAAATAGATTAGCCCATTATTTCTAATAAACGATAGAAGAACCAGGGGAGGGGAGCAAACCCTAGTTACATCCGACCATAGGTCGTCGATGCCGGTGTCATAGGGGTTCAGCAGAGCGATGTACTTATCTGGATCGTAGGTGCCCAAGAAGGGCGTGATCTGCTTGTGACCGGCGGGGGCCTCCTCTCCAGCGGGGGGCTCCTCTTCGGCGGCTCCGTCGGTAGCTGGGACGGGGGCTTGGACGGGAACGGCGGCTGCCATCGATGCCTCTACTGGGGCCTGGACAGGGACAGCGGCTGCTTTCAACGCGTCGAGGGGGACCAGCGAGGAGACGGGGGCCTCCTCGCCGGCGGCCACGGAGGCGACGATGGCCACCTTATCCTCCTCGGCAATCACCGACACGGACGGGGTATTCTCAGGAGTTTGCGGATGCTGGTGGGACAATGGACAGGGTTGCGTGGGGACAGTGAGCGAGAGTGGGAGTGGGTGTGCGGAGAGGGGCTCTATAGCTAAGGTGGATAGAAGCAAGGCACGTTTCGTTGCACCACCGTGCAACGCGCCGTGCAGTCGACTGCACCGTGCACCGCGACACGTGCACGGTACATCACGTTTTTTCCCGGGCCATGCATGGAAGTTCTGTATTGAGCCACGTGCAAAGGGCACAGACACAATTTCTGTGTATGAAGTTTGACACGGCCCTAAAATTGGAGATTGAGAGCCGCTGCGTAAAAAATGGGATATGTCTTATTCAAATCAAGTGGCAATAAATTGCAGCTGTCCATCGATGATCGTGCACTCGATGACGCATGCGTTGTGGCGTAGTAGTAGGAGTAGTAGGCTTTTCAGACTTGATTAAACATGACATGACCGCTCGACAACTTTTTCCATGGACGACATCGTGTTCCTTCTTGTAGAAGTCTCGCTGAGGGAGACGTCCGTGCTGTCTCGCGCTGTCCTGTGAAGGGCACGACGTGTGCAACGATCATCGTTGGATCGCACAGAATCAACAGCTGGTGCGCACGATCCACGTGACAACCGAGATAACCAATCAGGGAGTAGCAGACAGGGTAAGCACAAATTTGTGCTTCTACGAAAGATAGAGAGGTGGGGGAAAACTGAGTAGTACCACATAAAACCAAGGGCGATACTGAGTAGTATAAAAATGGAAAGTGAGTGTCTTGCACAATGAAATACATCATGGCATACATCAAATTATGCCAAGATAGATCCACAAGAGTTCATTGTATGTGTGTTCTTCTCATAAACTACTCATAAACCACGTAAGGATCCACTAGAATCATTAGATGTGTGTTCTTCTCACAAACCACATATCACTAGTGTCATTGCATGTGTGTTCTTCCCACAGACCACACATGGATCCACCGGTGTCATTGCATGTGTGTTCTTCTCACAAACCACACATGGATCCACCAGTGTCATCGCATGTCTGCTCTTTTCATGAACCATGACTAGAGTCATTGCATGTGTGTTCTTCTCATAGAACACATATCACCGGTGTCATTGTATGTCTACTCGTCCCATGAACCACAACTAGAGTCATCGCATGCATGCTCTTTTCATGAACCACATCTAGAGTCATTGGATGCGTGTTCTTCTTACAAACCATATCATGAACCACACCCAGTGTCATTGCATGTGTGTTCTTCTCACAAACCACACATGGATCCACCAGTGTCATTCCATGTCTGCTCTTCTCATTAACCACAGCTAGAGTCATTGCATGTTTGTTCTTTTCACAAACCACATATCACCAGAGACATTGCACGTGTGTTCTTCCCATGAACCACACATGGATCCACCAGTGTCATTGCATGTGTGTTATTCTCACAAACCACACATGGATCCACCCAGTGTCATCGCATGTGTGTTCTTCCCATGAACCACACATGGATCCACCAGTGTCATTGCATGTCTGTTCTTTTCATGAACCATAACTAGAGTCATTGGATGTATGTTCTTCTCACAGACCACATATCACCAGTGTCATTGCATGTGTGTTCTTCCCAAAGACCACACATGGATCCACCAGTGTCATTTCATGTGTGTTCTTCTCACAAACCATATCATGAACCACACCTAGTGTCATTGCATGTGTGTTCTTGTCACAGACCACACATGGATCCACCAGTCTCATTCCATGTGTGTTCTTCTCACAGACCATATCATGAACCACACCCAGTGTCATTGCATGTGTGTTCTTCCCATGAACCACACATGGATCCACCAGTGTCATTGCATGTGTATTCTTCCCATAGACCACACATGGATCCACCAATGTCATTGCATGTGTATTCTTCCCATGAACCACACATGGATCCACCCGTGTCATTGCATGTCTGCTCTTTTCATGAACCACAGCTAGAGTCATTGGATGTGTGTTCTTCTCATAGACCACATATCACCAGTGTCATTGCATGAGTGTTCTTCCCAAAGACCACACATGGATCCACCAGTGTCATTGCATGTGTGTTCTTTTCATGAACCACAGCTAGAGTCATTGGATGTATGTTCTTCTCATGCACTACATATCACCAAAGGTCATTGCATGTGTGTTCTTCCCAAAGACCACACATGGATCCACCAGTGTCATTGCATGTGTGTTCTTCTCACAAACCATATCATGAACCACACCCAATGTCATTGCATGTGTGTTCTTCTCACAGACCACACATGCATCCACCAGTGTCATTGCATGTGTGTTCTTCTCAAGGACCATATCATGAACCACACCCAGTGTCATTGCATGTGTGTTCTTCCCATGAACCACACATGGATCCACCGGTGTCAATGCATGTGTATTCTTCCCACAGACCACACATGGATCCACCAATGTCATTGCATGTGTATTCTTCCCATGAACCACACATGGATACACCCGTGTCATTGCATGTCTGCTCTTTTCATGAACCACAGCTAGAGTCATTGGATGTGTGTTCTTCTCACAGACCACATATCACCAGTGTCATTGCATGTGTGTTCTTCCCAAAGACCACACATTGATCCACCAGTGTCATTGCATGTGTGTTCTTCTCACAAACCATATCATCAACCACACCTAGTGTCAATGCATGTGTGTTCTTCTCACAGACCACACATGGATCCACCAGTCTCATTGCATGTGTGTTCTTCTCACAGACCATATCATGAACCACACCCAGTGTCATTGCATGTGTGTTCTTCCCATTAACCACACATGGATCCACCGGTGTCATTGGATGTCGTCTCTTTTCATTAACCACAGCTAGAGTCATTGCATGTGTCTTCTTCTCACAAACCACATATCACCGGAGTCATTGCATGTGTGTTCTTCCCAAAGACCACACATGGATCCACCAGTGTCATTGCATGTGTGTTCTTCCCACAGACCACTAATGGATCCACCAGTGTCGTTGCATGTGTGTTCTTCCCATGAACCACACATGGATCCCCCAGTGTCATTGTATGTCTTCTCTTCCCATGAACCATAGCTAGAGTCATCGCATGCGTGCTCTTTTCACAAACCACAACTAGAGTCATTTCATGTGTGTTCTTCTTATAAACCATATCATGAACCACACCCAGTGTCATGGCATGTGTGTTCTTCTCACAAACCACACATGGATCCACCGGTGTCATTGCATGTCTGCTCTTCTCATTAACCACAGCTAGAGTCATTGCATGTCTGTTCTTTTCACAAACCACATATCACCAGAGTCATTGCATGTGTGTTCTTCCCATGAACCACAGATGGATCCACCGGTGTCATTGCATGTCTGTTCTTCTCATGAACCACACATGGATCCACCCAGTGTCATCGCATGTGTGTTCTTCCCATGAACCACACATGGATCCACTAGTGGCATTGCATGTCTGCTCTTTTCATGAACAACATCTAGAGTCATTGGATGTGTGTTCTTCTCATAGACTACATATCACCGGTGTCATTGCATGTGTGTTCTTCCCAAAGACCACACATGGATGCACCAGTGTCATTGCATGTGTGTTCTTCCCACAGACCACACATGGATCCACCAGTGTCATTGCATGTGTGTTCTTCCCATGAACCACACATGGATCCACAAGTGTCATTGTATGTCTGCTCTTCCCATGAACCACAGCTAGAGTCATCGCATGCGTGCTCTTTTCACAAACCACAGCTAGAGTCATTGCATGTGTGTTCTTCTTACAAACCATATCATGAACCACACCCAACGTCAATGCATCTGTGTTCTTCTCACAAACCACACATGGATCCATCGGTGTCATTGCATGTCTGCTCTTCTCATTAACCACAGCTAGAGTCATTGCATGTCTGTTCTTTTCACAAACCACATATCACTAGAGTCATTGCATGTGTGTTCTTCCCATGAACCACAGATGGATCCACCAGTGTCATTGCATGTGTGTTCTTCTCACAAACCACACATGGATCCACCTAGTGTCATCGCATGTCTGTTCTTCCCATGAACCACACATGGATCCACCAGTGTTATTGCATGTCTGCTCTTTTCATGAACAACAGCTAGAGTCATTGGATGTGTGTTCTTCTCACAGACCACATATCACCAGTGTCATTGCATGTGTGCTATTCCCGAAGACCACACATGGATCCACCAGTGTTGTTGCATGTGTGTTCTTCTCACAAACCATATCATGAACCACACCCAGTGTCATTGCATGTGTGTTCTTCTCACAGACCACACATGGATCCACCAGTTTCATTGCATGTGTGTTCTTCTCACAAACCATATCATGAACCACACCCAGTGTCATTGCATGTGTGTTCTTCCCATGAACCACACATGGATCCACCGGTGTCATTGCATGTCTGCTCTTCCCACAGACCACACATGGATCCACCAGTGTCATCGCATGTGTGTTCTTCCCATGAAACACATGGATCCACCAGTGTCATTGCATGTCTGCTCTTTTCATGAACCACAGCTAGAGTCATTGGATGGGTGTTCTTCTCACAGGCCACATATCACCAGTGTCATTGCATGTGTGTTCTTCCCAAAGACCACACATGGATCCACCAGTGTCATTGCATGTGTGTTCTTCTCACAAACCATATCATGAACCACACCTAGTGTCATTGCATGTGTGTTCTTCTCACAGACCACACATGGATCCACCAGTGTCATTGCATGTGTGTTCTTCTCACAGACCATATCATGAACCACACCCAGTGTCATTGCATGTGTGTTCTTCCCATGAATCACACATGGATCCAACGGTGTCAATACATGTTTGCTCTTTTCATTAACCACAGCTAGAGTCATTGCATGTGTGTTATTCTCACAGACGACATATCACCGGAGTCATTCCATGTGTGTTCTTCCCAAAGACCACACATGGATCCACCAGTTTCATTGCATGTGTGTTCTTCCCACAGACCACAAATGGATCCACCAGTGTCGTTGCATGTGTGTTCTTCCCATGAACCACACATGGATCCACCGGTGTCATTGTATGTCTGCTCTTCCCATGAACCACATCTATAGTCATCGCATGCGTGCTCTGTTCACAAACCACAGCTAGAGTCATTGCATTTGTGTTCTTCTTACAAACCATATCATGAACCACACCTAGTCTCACTTCATGTGTGTTCTTCTCACAAACCACACATGGATCCACCGGTGTCATTGCATGTCTACTCTTCTCATTAACCACAGCTAGAGTCATTGCATGTCTGTTCTTTTCACAAACCACATATCACCAAAGTCATTGCATGTGTGTTCTTCCCATGAACCACAGATGGATCCACCGGTGTCATTGCATGTCTGCTCTTCTCACAAACCACACATGGATCCACCCAGCGTCATCGCATGTGTGTTCTTCCCATGAACCACACATGGATCCACCAGTGTCATTGCATGTCTGCTCTTTTCATGAACCACGGCTAGAGTCATTGGATGTGTGTTCTTCTCACAGACCACATATCACCAGTGTCATTGCATGTGTGTTCTTCCCAAAGACCACACATGGATCCACCAGTGTCATTGCATGTGTGTTCTTCCCACAAACCATATCATGAACCACACCCAGTGTCATTGCATGTGTGTTCTTCGGATGAACCACACATGTTTCTACCAATGTCATTGCATGTGTGTTCTTCCCACAGACCACACATCGATCCACCAATGTCATTGCATGTGTGTTCTTCCCATGAACCACAAATGGATCCACCAGTGTCATTGCATGTGTGTTCTTCCCATGAACCACACATGAATCCACCAGTGTCATGGCATGTGTGTTCTTCCCAAAAACCACACATGGATCCACCAGTGTCATCGCATGTGTGTTCTTCCCATGAACCACACATGGATCCACCAGTCTCATTGCATGTCTGCTCTTTTCATGAACCAGAGCTAGAGTCATTGGATGGGTGTTCTTCTCACAGGCCACATATCACCAGTGTCATTGCATGTGTGTTCTTCCCAAAGACCACACATGGATCCACCAGTGTCATTGCATGTGTGTTCTTCTCACAAACCATATCATGAACCACACCCAATGTCATTGCATGTGTGTTCTTCTCATAGACCACACATGGATCCACCAGTGTCATTGCATGTGTGTTCTTCTCATGGACCATATCATGAACCACACCCAGTGTCATTGCATGTGTGTTCTTCCCATGAACCACACATGGATCCACCGGTGTCAATGCATGTCTGCTCTTTTCATTAACCACAGCTAGAGTCATTGCATGTGTGCTCTTCTCACAGACCACATATCACCGGAGTCATTCCATGTGTGTTCTTCCCAAATACCACACATGGATCCACCAGTGTCATTGCATGTGTGTTCTTCCCACAGACCACACATGGATCCACTAGTGTCGTTGCATGTGTGTTCTTCCCATGAACCACACATGGATCCACCAGTGTCATTGTATGTCTGCTCTTCCCATGAACCACAGCTAGAGTCATCGCATGCGTGCTCTGTTCACAAACCACAGCTAGAGTCATTGCATGTGTGTTCTTCTTACAAACCATATCATGAACCACACCCAGTGTCATTGCATGTGTGTTCTTCTCACAAACAACACATGGACCCACCGGTGTCATTGCATGTCTACTCTTCTCATTAACCACAGCTAGAGTCATTGCATGTCTGTTCTTTTCACAAACCACATATTACCAGAGTCATTGCATGTGTGCTCTTCCCATGAACCACAGATGGATCCACCGGTGTCATTGCATGTTTGCTCTTCTCACAAACCACACATGGATCCACCCAGTTTCATTGCATGTGTGTTCTTCCCATGAACCACACATGGATCCACCAGTGTCATTGCATGTCTGCTCTTTTCATGAACCACAGCTAGAGTCATTGGATGTGTGTTCTTCTCACATACCACATATCACCAGTGTCATTGCATGTGTGTTCTTCCCAAAGACCACACATGGATCCACCCGTGTCATTGCATGTGTGTTCTTCGCACAAACCATATCATGAACCACACCCAGTGTCATTGCATGTGTGTTCTTCCGATGAACCACACATGGATCTACCAGTGTAATTGCATGTGTGTTCTTCCCATAGACCACACATGGATCCACCAATGTCATTGCATGTGTGTTATTCCCATGAACCACAAATGGATCCACCAATGTCATTGCATGTGTGTTCTTCCCACAAACCACACATGGATCCACCAGCGTCATCGCATGTGTGTTCTTCCCATGAACCACACATGGATCCACCAGTGTCATTGCATGTCTGCTCTTTTCATGAACCACGGCTAGAGTCATTGGATGTGTGTTCTTCTCACAGACCACATATCACCAGTGTCATTGCATGTGTGTTCTTCCCAAAGACCACACATGGATCCACCAGTGTCATTGCATGTGTGTTCTTCTCACAAACCATATCATGAACCACACGCAGTGTCATTGCATGTGTGTTCTTCTCACAGACCACACATGGATCCACCAGTGTCATTGCATGTGTGTTCTTCTCACAGACCATATCATGAACCACACCTAGTGTCATTGCATATGTGTTCTTCCCATGAACTACACATGGATCCACAGGTGTCATTGCATGTGTGCTCTTTTCATTAACCACAGCTAGAGTCATTGCATGTGTGTTCTTCTCGCAAACCACATATCAGCGGAGTCATTGCATGTGTGTTCTTCCCAAAGACCACACATGGATCCACCAGTGTCATTGCATGTGTTTTCTTCCCACAGATCACACATGGATCCACCAGTGTTGTTGCATGTGTGTTCTTCCCATGAACCAGACATAGATCCACCAGTGTCATTGCATGTCTGCTCTTTTCATGAACCACAGCTAGAGTCATCGCATGCGTGACCTTTTCACAAACCACAGCTAGAGTCATTGCATGTGTGTTCTTCTTACAAACCACATCATGATCCACACCCAGTGTCATTGCATGTGTGTTCTCCTCACAAACCACACATGGATCCACCGGTGTCATTGCATGTCTGCTCTTCTCATTAACCACAGCTAGAGTCATTGCATGTCTGTTCTTTTCACAAACCACATATCACCAGAGTCATTGCATGTGTGTTCTTCCCATGAACCACAGATGGATCCACCGGTGTCATTGCATGTCTGCTCTTCTCACAAACCACACATGGATCCACCCAGTGTCATCGCATGTGTGTTCTTCCCATGAACCACACATGGATCCACCAGTGTCATTGCATGTCTGCTCTTTTCATGAACCACAGCTAGAGTCATTGGATGTGTGTTCTTCTCACAGACCACATATCACCAGTGTCATTGCATGTGTGTTCTTCCCAAAGACCACACATGGATCCACCAGTGTCATTGCATGTGTGTACTTCCCACAAACCATATCATGAACCACACCCAGTGTCATTGCATGTGTGTTCTTCCGATGCACCACACATGTTTCTACCAGTGTCATTCCATGTGTGTTCTTCCCATGAACCACAAATGGATCCACCAGTGTCATTGCATGTGTGTTCTTCCCATGAACCACACATGATTCCACCAGTGTCATGGCATGTGTGTTCTTCTCACAAACCACACATGGATCCACCAGTGTAATCGCATGTGTGTTCTTCCCATGAACCACACATGGATCCACCAGTGTCATTGCATGTCTGCTCTTTTCATGAACCACAGCTAGAGTCATTGGATGGGTGTTCTTCTCACAGGCCACATATCACCAGTGTCATTGCATGTGTGTTCTTCCCAAAGACCACACATGGATCCACCAGTGTCATTGCATGTGTGTTCTTCTCACAAACCATATCATGAACCACACCCAATGTCATTGCATGTGTGTTCTTCTCATAGACCACACATGGATCCACCAGTGTCATTGCATGTGTGTTCTTCTCATGGAACATATCATGAACCACACCCAGTGTCATTGCATGTGTGTTCTTCCCATGAACCACACATGGATCCACCGGTGTCAATGCATGTCTGCTCTTTTCATTAACCACAGCTAGAGTCATTGCATGTGTGCTCTTCTCACAGACCACATATCACCGGAGTCATTCCATGTGTGTTCTTCCCAAAGACCACACATGGATCCACCAGTGTCATTGCATGTGTGTTCTTCCCACAGACCACACATGGATCCACTAGTGTCGTTGCATGTGTGTTCTTCCCATGAACCACACATGGATCCACCAAAGGTCATTGTATGTCTGCTCTTCCCATGAACCACAGCTAGAGTCATCGCATGCGTGCTCTGTTCACAAACCACAGCTAGAGTCATTGCATGTGTGTTCTTCTTACAAACCATATCATGAACCACACCCAGTGTCATTGCATGTGTGTTCTTCTCACAAACAACACATGGACCCACCGGTGTCATTGCATGTCTGCTCTTCTCATTAACCACAGCTAGAGTCATTGCATGTCTGTTCTTTTCACAAACCACATATTACCAGAGTCATTGCATGTGTGCTCTTCCCATGAACCACAGATGGATCCACCGGTGTCATTGCATGTTTGCTCTTCTCACAAACCACACATGGATCCACCCAGTTTCATTGCATGTGTGTTCTTCCCATGAACCACACATGGATCCACCAAATGTCATTGCATGTCCGCTTCTTTTCATGAACCAGCTAGAGTCATTGGATGTGTTCTTCTCACATACCACATATCACCAGTGTGTCATTGCATGTGTGTTCTTCCCAAAGACCACACATGGATCCACCCGTGTCATTGCATGTGTGTTCTTCCCACAAACCATATCATGAACCACACCCAGTGTCATTGCATGTGTGTTCTTCCGATGAACCACACATGGATCTACCAGTGTAATTGCATGTGTGTTCTTCCCATAGACCACACATGGATCCACCAATGTCATTGCATGTGTGTTATTCCCATGAACCACAAATGGATCCACCAAAGTCATTGCATGTGTGTTCTTCCCACCAACCACACATGGATCCACCCACATCGCATGTGTGTTCTTCCCATGAACCACACATGGATCCACCAGTGTCATTGCATGTCTGCTCTTTTCATGAACCACGGCTAGAGTCATTGGATGTGTGTTCTTCTCACAGACCACATATCACCAGTGTCATTGCATGTGTGTTCTTCCCAAAGACCACACATGGATCCACCAGTGTCATTGCATGTGTGTTCTTCTCACAAACCATATCATGAACCACACGCAGTGTCATTGCATGTGTGTTCTTCTCACACACCACACATGGATCCACCCAGTGTCATTGCATGTCTGTTCTTCTCATGCACTATATCATGAACCACACCTAGTGTCATTGCATATGTGTTCTTCCCATGAACTACACATGGATCCACAGTGTCATTGCATGTGCTCTTTCATTAACCACAGCTAGAGTCATTGCATGTGGGTTCTTCTCAAAACCACATATCAGCTGAGTCATTGCATGTGTGTTCTTCCCAAAGACCACACATGGATCCACCAGTGTCATTGCATGTGTTTTCTTCCCACAGATCACACATGGATCCACCAGTGTTGTTGCATGTGTGTTCTTCCCATGAACCAGACATAGATCCACCAGTGTCATTGCATGTCTGCTCTTTTCATGAACCACAGCTAGAGTCATCGCATGCGTGACCTTTTCACAAACCACAGCTAGAGTCATTGCATGTGTGTTCTTCTTACAAACCACATCATGATCCACACCCAGTGTCATTGCATGTGTGTTCTCCTCACAAACCACACATGGATCCACCGGTGTCATTGCATGTCTGCTCTTCTCATTAACCATAGCTAGAGTCATTTCATGTCTGTTCTTTTCACAAACCACATATCACCAGAGTCATTGCATGTGTGTTCTTCCCATGAACCACAGATGGATCCACCGGTGTCATTGCATGTCTGCTCTTCTCACAAACCACACATGGATCCACCCAGTGTCATCGCATGTGTGTTCTTCCCATGAACCACACATGGATCCACCAGTGTCATTGCATGTCTGCTCTTTTCAAGAACCACAGCTAGAGTCATTGGATGTGTGTTCTTCTCACAGACCACATATCACCAGTGTCATTGCATGTGTGTTCTTCCCAAAGACCACACATGGATCCACTAGTGTCATTGCATGTGTGTACTTCCCACAAACCATATCATGAACCACACCCAGTGTCATTGCATGTGTGTTCTTCCGATGAACCACACATGTTTCTACCAGTGTCATTCCATGTGTGTTCTTCCCATCAACCACAACTGGTTCCACCAGTGTCATTGCATGTGTGTTCTTCCCATGAACCACACATGATTCCACCAGTGTCATGGCATGTGTGTTCTTCTCACAAACCACACATGGATCCACCAGTGTAATCGCATGTGTGTTCTTCCCATGAACCACACATGGATCCACCAGTGTCATTGCATGTCTGCTCTTTTCATGAACCACAGCTAGAGTCATTGGATGGGTGTTCTTCTTACAGGCCACATATCACCAGTGTCATTGCATGTGTGTTCTTCCCAAAGACCACACATGGATCCACCAGTGTCATTGCATGTGTGTTCTTCTCACAAACCATATCATGAACCACACCCAATGTCATTGCATGTGTGTTCTTCTCACAGACCACACATGCATCCACCAGTGTCATTGCATGTGTGTTCTTCTCAAGGACCATATCATGAACCACACCTAGTGTCATTGCATGTGTGTTCTTCCCATGAACCACACATGGATCCACCGGTGTCAATGCATGTCTGCTCTTTTCATCAACCACAGCTAGAGTCATTGCATGTGTGTTCTTCTCACAGACCACATATCACCGGAGTCATTCCATGTGTGTTCTTCCCAAAGACCACACATGGATCCACAGGTGTCATTGCATGTGTGCTCTTTTCATTAACCACAGCTAGAGTCATTGCATGTGTGTTCTTCTCGCAAACCACATATCAGCGGAGTCATTGCATGTGTGTTCTTCCCAAAGACCACACATGGATCCACCAGTTTCATTGCATGTGTTTTCTTCCCACAGATCACACATGGATCCACCAGTGTTGTTGCATGTGTGTTCTTCCCATGAACCAGACATAGATCCACCAGTGTCATTGCATGTCTGCTCTTTTCATGAACCACAGCTAGAGTCATCGCATGCGTGACCTATTCACAAACCACAGCTAGAGTCATTGCATGTGTGTTCTTCTTACAAACCACATCATGATCCACACCCAGTGTCATTGCATGTGTGTTCTCCTCACAAACCACACATGGATCCACCGGTGTCATTGCATGTCTGCTCTTCTCATTAACCACAGCTAGAGTCATTGCATGTCTGTTCTTTTCACAAACCACATATCACCAGAGTCATTGCATGTGTGTTCTTCCCATGAACCACAGATGGATCCACCGGTGTCATTGCATGTCTGCTCTTCTCACAAAGCACACATGGATCCACCCAGTGTCATCGCATGTGTGTTCTTCCCATGAACCACACATGGATCCACCAGTGTCATTGCATGTCTGCTCTTTTCATGAACCACAGCTAGAGTCATTGGATGTGTGTTCTTCTCACGTACCACATATCACAAGTGTCATTGCATGTGTGTTCTTCCCAAAGACCACACATGGATCCACCAGTGTCATTGCATGTGTGTACTTCCCACAAACCATATCATGAACCACACCCAGTGTAATTGCATGTGTGTTCTTCCGATGCACCACACATGTTTCTACCAGTGTCATTCCATGTGTGTTCTTCCCATGAACCACAAATGGATCCACCAGTGTCATTGCATGTGTGTTCTTCCCATGAACCACACATGATTCCACCAGTGTCATGGCATGTGTGTTCTTCTCACAAACCACACATGGATCCACCAGTGTAATCGCATGTGTGTTCTTCCCATGAACCACACATGGATCCACCAGTGTCATTGCATGTCTGCTCTTTTCATGAACCACAGCTAGAGTCATTGGATGGGTGTTCTTCTTACAGGCCACATATCACCAGTGTCATTGCATGTGTGTTCTTCCCAAAGACCACACATGGATCCACCAGTGTCATTGCATGTGTGTTCTTCTCACAAATCATATCATGAACCACACCCAATGTCATTGCATGTGTGTTCTTCTCACAGACCACACATGCATCCACCAGTGTCATTGCATGTGTGTTCTTCTCAAGGACCATATCATGAACCACACCCAGTGTCATTGCATGTGTGTTCTTCCCATGAACCACACATGGATCCACCGGTGTCAATGCATGTCTGCTCTTTTCATCAACCACAGCTAGAGTCATTGCATGTGCGTTCTTCTCACAGACCACATATCACCGGAGTCATTCCATGTGTGTTCTTCCCAAAGACCACACATGGATCCACCAGTGTCATTGCATGTGTGTTCTTCCCACAGACCACACATGGATCCACCAATGTCGTTGCATGTGTGTTCTTCCCATGAACCACAGATGGATCCACCAGTGTCATTCTATGTCTGCTCTTCCCATGAACCACAGCTAGAGTCATCGCATGCGTGCTCTGTTCACAAACCACAGCTAGAGTCATTGCATGTGTGTTCTTCTTACAAACCATATCATGAACCACACCCAGTGTCACTGCATGTGTGTTCTTCTCACAAACCACACATGGACCCACCGGTGTCATTGCATGTCTGCTCTTCTCATTAACCACAGCTAGAGTCATTGCATGTCTGTTCTTTTCACAAACCACATATCACGAGAGTCATTGCATGTGTGCTGTCCCATGAACCACAGATGGATCCACCGGTGTCAATGCATGTCTGCTCTTCTCACATACCACACATGGATCCACCCAGTTTCATCGCATGTGTGTTCTTCCCATGAACCACACATGGATCCACCAGTGTCATTGCATGTCTGCTCTTTTCATGAACCACAGCTAGAGTCATTGGATTTGTGTTCTTCTCACATACCACATATCACCAGTGTCATTGCATGTGTGTTCTTCCCAAAGACCACACATGGATCCACCCGTGTCATTGCATGTGTGTTCTTCCCACAAACCATATCATGAACCACACCCAGTATCATTGCATGTGTGTTCTTCCGATGAACCACACATGGATCTACCAGTGTCATTGCATGTGTGTTCTTCCCACAGACCACACATGGATCCACCAATGTCATGGCATGTGTGTTCTTCCCATGAACCACAAATGGAACCACCAATGTCATTGCATGTGTGTTCTTCCCACAAACCACACATGGATCCACCAGTGTCATCGCATGTGTGTTCTTCCCATGAACCATACATGGATCCACCACTGTCATTGCATGTCTGCTCTTTTCATGAACCACAACTAGAGTCATTGGATGTGTGTTCTTCTCACAGACCACATATCACCAGTGTCATTGCATGTGTGTTCTTCTCACAAACCATATCATGAACCACACGCAGTGTCATTGCATGTGTGTTCTTCTCACAGACCACACATGGATCCACCAGTGTCATTGCATGTGTGTTCTTCTCACAGACCATATCATGAACCACACCTAGTGGCATGGCATGTGTGTTCTTCCCATGAACCACACATGGATCCACAGGTGTCATTGCATGTGTGCTCTTTTCGTTAACCACAGCTAGAGTCATTGCATGTGTGTTCTTCTCGCAAACCACATATCAGCGGAGTCATTGCATGTGTGTTCTTCCCAAAGACCACACATGGATCCACCAGTGTCATTGCATGTGTTTTCTTCCCACAGATCACACATGGATCCACCAGTGTTGTTGCATGTGTGTTCTTCCCATGAACCACACATAGATCCACCAGTGTCATTGCATGTCTGTTCTTTTCATGAACCACAGCTAGAGTCATTGGATGTATGTTCTTCTCACAGACCACATATCACCAGTGTCATTGCATGTGTGTTCTTCTCAAGGACCATATCATGAACCACACCCAGTGTCATTGCATGTGTGTTCTTCCCATGAACCACACATGGATCCACCGGTGTCAATGCATGTCTGCTCTTTTCATCAACCACAGCTAGAGTCATTGCATGTGTGTTCTTCTCACTGACCACATATCACCGGAGTCATTCCATGTGTGTTCTTCCCAAAGACCACAGATGGATCCACCAGTGTCATTGCATGTGTGTTCTTCCCACAGACCACACATGGATCCACCAATGTCGTTGCATGTGTGTTCTTCCCATGAACCACAGATGGATCCACCAGTGTCATTCTATGTCTGCTCTTCCCATGAACCACAGCTAGAGTCATCGCATGCGTGCTCTGTTCACAAACCACAGCTAGAGTCATTGCATGTGTGTTCTTCTTACAAACCATATCATGAACCACACCCAGTGTCACTGCATGTGTGTTCTTCTCACAAACCACACATGGACCCACCGGTGTCATTGCATGTCTGCTCTTCTCATTAACCACAGCTAGAGTCATTGCATGTCTGTTCTTTTCACAAACCACATATCACGAGAGTCATTGCATGTGTGCTGTCCCATGAACCACAGATGGATCCACCGGTGTCAATGCATGTCTGCTCTTCTCACATACCACACATGGATCCACCCAGATTCATCGCATGTGTGTTCTTCCCATGAACCACACATGGATCCACCAAGTGTCATTGCATGTGCTCTTTTCATGAACCACTAGAGTCATTGGATGTGTGTTCTTCTCACATACCACATATCACCAGTGTCATTGCATGTGTGTTCTTCCCAAAGACCACACATGGATCCACCCGTGTCATTGCATGTGTGTTCTTCCCACAAACCATATCATGAACCACACCCAGTATCATTGCATGTGTGTTCTTCCGATGAACCACACATGGATCTACCAGTGTCATTGCATGTGTGTTCTTCCCACAGACCACACATGGATCCACCAATGTCATGGCATGTGTGTTCTTCCCAGGAACCACAAATGGAACCACCAATGTCATTGCATGTGTGTTCTTCCCACAAACCACACATGGATCCACCAGTGTCATCGCATGTGTGTTCTTCCCATGAACCATACATGGATCCACCACTGTCATTGCATGTCTGCTCTTTTCATGAACCACAGCTAGAGTCATTGGATGTGTGTTCTTCTCACAGACCACATATCACCAGTGTCATTGCATGTGTGTTCTTCTCACAAACCATATCATGAACCACACGCAGTGTCATTGCATGTGTGTTCTTCTCACAGACCACACATGGATCCACCAGTGTCATTGCATGTGTGTTCTTCTCACAGACCATATCATGAACCACACCTAGTGGCATGGCATGTGTGTTCTTCCCATGAACCACACATGGATCCACAGGTGTCATTGCATGTGTGCTCTTTTCGTTAACCACAGCTAGAGTCATTGCATGTGTGTTCTTCTCGCAAACCACATATCAGCGGAGTCATTGCATGTGTGTTCTTCCCAAAGACCACACATGGATCCACCAGTGTCATTGCATGTGTTTTCTTCCCACAGATCACACATGGATCCACCAGTGTTGTTGCATGTGTGTTCTTCCCATGAACCACACATAGATCCACCAGTGTCATTGCATGTCTACTCTTTTCATGAACCACAGCTAGAGTCATCGCATGCGTTCTCTTTTCACAAACCACATCTAGAGTCATTGCATGTGTGTTCTTCTTACAAACCACATCATGATCCACACCCAGTGTCATTGCATGTGTGTTCTTTCCATGAACCACACATGGATCCACCAGTGTCATTGCATGTGTGCTCTTCTCATAGACCACACATGGATCCACCAATGGCATTGCATGTGTGTTCTTCCCATGAACCACACATGAATCCACCAGTGTCATTGCATGTGTGTTCTTCCCACAAACCACACATGGATCCACTAGTGTCATCGCATGTGTGTTCTTCCCATGAACCACACATGGATCCACCAGTGTCATTGCATGTCTGCTCTTTTCATGAACCACAGCTAGAGTCATTGGATAGGTGTTCTACTCACAGGCCACATATCACCAGTGTCATTGCATGTGTCTTCTTCCCAAAGACCACACATGGATCCACCAGTGTCATTGCATGTGTGTTCTTCTCACAAACCATATCATGAACCACACCCAGTGTCATTGCATGTGTGTTCTTCTCATAGACCACACATGGATCCACCAGTGTCATTGCATGTGTGTTCTTCTCATAGACCATATCATGAACCACACCCAGTGTCATTGCATGTATGTTCTTCCCATGAACCACACATGGATCCACCGGTGTCAATGCATGTCTGCTCTTTTCATTAACCACAGCTAGAGTCATTGCATGTGTGTTCTTCTCATAGACCACATATCACCGGAGTCATTCCATTTGTGTTCTTCCCAAAGACCACACATGGATCCACCAGTGTCATTGCATGTGTGTTGTTCCCACAGACCACACATGGATCCACCAGTGTCGTTGCATGTGTGTTCTTCCCATGAACCACACATGGTTCCACCGGTGTCATTGTATGTCTGCTCTTCCCATGAACCACAGCTAGAGTCATCGCATGCGTTCTCTGTTCACAAACCACAGCTAGAGTCATTGCATGTGTGTTCTTCTTATAAACCATATCATGAACCACACCCAGTTTCAGGGCATGTGTGTTCTTCTCACAAATCACACATGGATCCACCGGTGTCATTGCATGTTTGCTCTTCTCATTAACCACAGCTAGAGTCATTGCATGTCTGTTCTTTTCACAAACCACATATCACCAGAGTCATTGCATTTGTGTTCTTCCGATGAACCGCAGATGGATCCACTGGTTTCATTGCATGTGTGTTCTTCTCACAAACCACACATGGATCCACCTAGTGTCATTGCATGTGTGTTCTTCCCATGAACCACACATGGATCCACTAGTGTCATTGCATGTCTGCTCTTTTCATGAACCACAGCTAGAGTCATTGGATGTGTGTTTCTTCACATACCACATATCACCAGTGTCATTGCATGTGTGTTCTTCCCAAAGACCACACATGGATCCACCAGTGTCATTGCATGTGTGTTCTTCCCACGGACCACACATGGATCCACCAGTGTCATTGCATGTGTGTTCTTCCCATGAACCACAGATGGATCCACCAGTGTCATTGTATGTCTTCTCTTCCCATGAACCACAGCTAGAGTCATCGCATGCGTGCTCTTTTCACAAACCACATCTAGAGTCATTGGATGTGTGTTCTTCTTACAAACCATATAATGAACCACACCTAGTGTCATTGCATCTGTGTTCTTCTCACAAACCCCACATGGATCCACCAGTGTCATTGCATGTGTGTTCTTCCCACTGACCACACATGGATCCACCAGTGTCATTGCATGTGTGTTCTTCCCATGAACCATACATGGATCCACCACTGTCATTGCATGTCTGCTCTTTTCATGAACCACAACTAGAGTCATTGGATGTGTGTTCTTCTCACAGACCACATATCACCAGTGTCATTGCATGTGTGTTCTTCTCACAAACCATATCATGGACCACAACCAGTGTCATTGCATGTGTGTTCTTCACAGACCACACATGGATCCACCAAGGTGTCATTGCATGTGTGTTCTTCTCAGACCATATCATGAACCACACCTAGTGGCATGGCATGTGTGTTCTTCCCATGAACCACACATGGATCCACAGGTGTCATTGCATGTGTGCTCTTTTCGTTAACCACAGCTAGAGTCATTGCATGTGTGTTCTTCTCGCAAACCACATATCAGCGGAGTCATTGCATGTGTGTTCTTCCCAAAGACCACACATGGATCCACCAGTGTCATTGCATGTGTTTTCTTCCCACAGATCACACATGGATCCACCAGTGTTGTTGCATGAGTTTTCTTCACATGAACCACATAGATCCACCAGTGTCATTGCATGTCTGTTCTTTTCATGAACCACAGCTAGAGTCATTGGATGTATGTTCTTCTCACAGACCACATATCACCAGTGTCATTGCATGTGTGTTCTTCTCAAGGACCATATCATGAACCACACCCAGTGTCATTGCATGTGTGTTCTTCCCATGAACCACACATGGATCCACCGGTGTCAATGCATGTCTGCTCTTTTCATCAACCACAGCTAGAGTCATTGCATGTGTGTTCTTCTCACTGACCACATATCACCGGAGTCATTCCATGTGTGTTCTTCCCAAAGACCACAGATGGATCCACCAGTGTCATTGCATGTGTGTTCTTCCCACAGACCACACATGGATCCACCAATGTCGTTGCATGTGTGTTCTTCCCATGAACCACAGATGGATCCACCAGTGTCATTCTATGTCTGCTCTTCCCATGAACCACAGCTAGAGTCATCGTGATGTGCTCTGTTCACAAACCACAGCTAGAGTCATTGCATGTGTGTTCTTCTTACAAACCATATCATGAACCACACCCAGTGTCACTGCATGTGTGTTCTTCTCACAAACCACACATGGACCCACCGGTGTCATTGCATGTCTGCTCTTCTCATTAACCACAGCTAGAGTCATTGCATATACGTTCTTTTCACAAACCACATATCACGAGAGTCATTGCATGTGTGCTGTCCCATGAACCACAGATGGATCCACCGGTGTCAATGCATGTCTGCTCTTCTCACATACCACACATGGATCCACCCAGATTCATCGCATGTGTGTTCTTCCCATGAACCACACATGGATCCACCAGTGTCATTGCATGTCTGCTCTTTTCATGAACCACAGCTAGAGTCATTGGATGTGTGTTCTTCTCACATACCACATATCACCAGTGTCATTGCATGTGTGTTCTTCCCAAAGACCACACATGGATCCACCCGTGTCATTGCATGTGTGTTCTTCCCACAAACCATATCATGAACCACACCCAGTATCATTGCATGTGTGTTCTTCCGATGAACCACACATGGATCTACCAGTGTCATTGCATGTGTGTTCTTCCCACAGACCACACATGGATCCACCAATGTCATGGCATGTGTGTTCTTCCCAGGAACCACAAATGGAACCACCAATGTCATTGCATGTGTGTTCTTCCCACAAACCACACATGGATCCACCAGTGTCATCGCATGTGTGTTCTTCCCATGAACCATACATGGATCCACCACTGTCATTGCATGTCTGCTCTTTTCATGAACCACAGCTAGAGTCATTGGATGTGTGTTCTTCTCACAGACCACATATCACCAGTGTCATTGCATGTGTGTTCTTCTCACAAACCATATCATGAACCACACGCAGTGTCATTGCATGTGTGTTCTTCTCACCACACATGGATCCACCAAATGTCATTGCATGTGTGTTCTTCTCACACCATATCATGAACCACACCTAGTGGCATGGCATGTGTTCTTCCCATGAACCACACATGGATCCACAGGTGTCATTGCATGTGTGCTCTTTCATTAACCACAGCTAGAGTCATTGCATGTGTGTTCTTCTCAAAACCACATATCACAGAGTCATTGCATGTGTGTTCTTCCCAAAGACCACATGGATCCACCAGTCATTGCATGTGTGTTCTTCTCACAGACCACACATGGATCCACCAGTGTTGTTGCATGTGTGTTCTTCCCATGAACCACATAGATCCACCAGTGTCATTGCATGTCTACTCTTTTCATGAACCACAGCTAGAGTCATCGCATGCGTTCTCTTTTCACAAACCACATCTAGAGTCATTGCATGTGTGTTCTTCTTACAAACCACATCATGATCCACACCCAGTGTCATTGCATGTGTGTTCTTTCCATGAACCACACATGGATCCACCAGTGTCATTGCATGTGTGCTCTTCTCATAGACCACACATGGATCCACCAATGGCATTGCATGTGTGTTCTTCCCATGAACCACACATGAATCCACCAGTGTCATTGCATGTGTGTTCTTCCCACAAACCACACATGGATCCACTAGTGTCATCGCATGTGTGTTCTTCCCATGAACCACACATGGATCCACCAGTGTCATTGCATGTCTGCTCTTTTCATGAACCACAGCTAGAGTCATTGGATAGGTGTTCTACTCACAGGCCACATATCACCAGTGTCATTGCATGTGTCTTCTTCCCAAAGACCACACATGGATCCACCAGTGTCATTGCATGTGTGTTCTTCTCACAAACCATATCATGAACCACACCCAGTGTCATTGCATGTGTGTTCTTCTCATAGACCACACATGGATCCACCAGTCATTGCATGTGTGTTCTTCTCATAGACCATATCATGAACCACACCCAGTGTCATTGCATGTATGTTCTTCCCATGAACCACACATGGATCCACCGGTGTCAATGCATGTCTGCTCTTTTCATTAACCACAGCTAGAGTCATTGCATGTGTGTTCTTCTCATAGACCACATATCACCGGAGTCATTCCATTTGTGTTCTTCCCAAAGACCACACATGGATCCACCAGTGGCATTGCATGTGTGTGGGTCCCATGAACCACACATGGATCCACCAGTGTCATTGCGTGTGTGTTCTTCCCATGAACCACACATGGTTCCACGGTGTCATTGTATGTCCGCTTCTTCCCATGAACCACAGCTAGAGTCATCGTGACATGCGTCTCTTTCTCACAAACCACAGCTAGAGTCATTGCATGTGTGTTCTTCTTATAAACCATATCATGAACCACACCCAGTTTCAGGGCATGTGTGTTCTTCTCACAAATCACACATGGATCCACCGGTGTCATTGCATGTCTGCTCTTCTCATTAACCACAGCTAGAGTCATTGCATGTCTGTTCTTTTCACAAACCACATATCACCAGAGTCATTGCATTTGTGTTCTTCCGATGAACCGCAGATGGATCCACTGGTTTCATTGCATGTGTGTTCTTCTCACAAACCACACATGGATCCACCTAGTGTCATTGCATGTGTGTTCTTCCCATGAACCACACATGGATCCACTAGTGTCATTGCATGTCTGCTCTTTTCATGAACCACAGCTAGAGTCATTGGATGTGTGTTCTTCTCACATACCACATATCACCAGTGTCATTGCATGTGTGTTCTTCCCAAAGACCACACATGGATCCACCAGTGTCATTGCATGTGTGTTCTTCCCACGGACCACACATGGATCCACCAGTGTCATTGCATGTGTGTTCTTCCCATGAACCACAGATGGATCCACCAGTGTCATTGTATGTCTTCTCTTCCCATGAACCACAGCTAGAGTCATCGCATGCGTGCTCTTTTCACAAACCACATCTAGAGTCATTGGATGTGTGTTCTTCTTACAAACCATATAATGAACCACACCTAGTGTCATTGCATCTGTGTTCTTCTCACAAACCCCACATGGATCCACCAGTGTCATTGCATGTGTGTTCTTCCCACAGACCACACATGGATCCACCAGTGTCATCGCATGTGTGTTCTTCCCATGAACCATACATGGATCCACCACTGTCATTGCATGTCTGCTCTTTTCATGAACCACAACTAGAGTCATTGGATGTGTGTTCTTCTCACAGACCACATATCACCAGTGTCATTGCATGTGTGTTCTTCTCACAAACCATATCATGAACCACACGCAGTGTCATTGCATGTGTGTTCTTCTCACAGACCACACATGGATCCACCAGTGTCATTGCATGTGTGTTCTTCTCACAGACCATATCATGAACCACACCTAGTGGCATGGCATGTGTGTTCTTCCCATGAACCACACATGGATCCACAGGTGTCATTGCATGTGTGCTCTTTTCGTTAACCACAGCTAGAGTCATTGCATGTGTGTTCTTCTCGCAAACCACATATCAGCGGAGTCATTGCATGTGTGTTCTTCCCAAAGACCACACATGGATCCACCAGTGTCATTGCATGTGTTTTCTTCCCACAGATCACACATGGATCCACCAGTGTTGTTGCATGTGTGTTCTTCCCATGAACCACACATAGATCCACCAGTGTCATTGCATGTCTGTTCTTTTCATGAACCACAGCTAGAGTCATTGGATGTATGTTCTTCTCACAGACCACATATCACCAGTGTCATTGCATGTGTGTTCTTCTCAAGGACCATATCATGAACCACACCCAGTGTCATTGCATGTGTGTTCTTCCCATGAACCACACATGGATCCACCGGTGTCAATGCATGTCTGCTCTTTTCATCAACCACAGCTAGAGTCATTGCATGTGTGTTCTTCTCACTGACCACATATCACCGGAGTCATTCCATGTGTGTTCTTCCCAAAGACCACAGATGGATCCACCAGTGTCATTGCATGTGTGTTCTTCCCACAGACCACACATGGATCCACCAATGTCGTTGCATGTGTGTTCTTCCCATGAACCACAGATGGATCCACCAGTGTCATTCTATGTCTGCTCTTCCCATGAACCACAGCTAGAGTCATCGCATGCATGCTCTGTTCACAAACCACAGCTAGAGTCAGTGCATGTGTGTTCTTCTCACGAACCACACATGGATCCTCTTGTGTCATTGCATGTGTGTTCTTCCCACAAACAACATATGGATCCACCAGTGTCATTGCATGTGTGTTCTTCCCATGAACCACACATGGATCCACCAGTGTCATTGCATGTCTGCTCTTTTCATGAACCACAGCTAGAGTCATTGGATGTGTGTTCTTCATGCACTACATATATCACCAGTGTCATTGCATGTGTGTTCTTCCCAAAGACCACACATGGATCCACTAGTGTCATTGCATGTGTGTTCTTCTCATAAACGATATCATGAACCACACCCAGAGTAATTGCATGTGTGTTCTTCCCATGAACCACAGATGGATCCACCAGTGTCATTGCATGTGTGTTCTTCTCACAAACCACACATGGATCCACCTAGTGTCATCGCATGTGTGTTCTTCCCATGAACCACACATGGATCCACCAGTGTCATTGCATGTCTGCTCTTTTCATGAACCACAGCTAGAGTCATTGGATGTGTGTTCATCTCACAGACCACATATCACCAGTGTCATTGCATGTGTGTTCTTCCCAAAGACCACACATGGATCCACCAGTGTCATTGCATGTGTGTTCTTCCCATAGAACACAAATGGATCTACCAGTGTCATTGCATGTGTGTTCTTCCCATGAACTACACATGGACTCACCAGTGTCATTGTATGTCTGCTCTTCACATTAACCACAGCTAGAGTCATCGCATGCGTGCTCTTTTCACAAACCACAGCTAGAGTCATTGCATGTGTGTTCTTCTTACAAACCATATCATGAACAACACCCAACGTCATTGCATGTGTGTTCTTCTCACAAACCACACATGGATCCACCGGTGTCATTGCATGTCTGCTCTTCTCATTAACCACACCTAGAGTCATTGCATGTCTGTTCTTTTCACAAACCACATATCACCAGAGTCATTGCATGTGTGTTCTTCCCATGAACCACACATGGATTCACCAGTGTCATTGCATGTCTGCTCTTCTCACAAACCACACATGGATCCACCCAGTGTCATCACATGTGTTCTTCCCATGAACCACACATGGATTCACCGGTGTCATTGCATGGATGCTCTTTTCATGAACCATAGCTAGAGTCATTGTATGTGTGTTCTTCTCACAGACCACATATCACCAGTGTCATTGCATGTGTGTTCTTACCAAAGACCACATATGGATGCACCAGTGTCATTGCATGTGTGTTCTTCTCACAAACCATATCATGAACCACACCCAGTGTCATTGCATGTGTGTTCTTCTCACAGACCACACATGGATCCACCAATGTCATTGCATGTGTGTTCTTCTCACAAACCATATCATGAACCACACCCAATGTCATTGCATGTGTGTTATTCCCATGAACCACACATGGATCCACCAGTGTCATTGCATGTGTGTTCTTCCCACAGACTACACATGGATCCACCAATGTCATTGCATGTTTGCTCTTCTAATTAACCACAGCTAGAGTCATTGCATGTCTGTTCTTCTTAAAACCATATCATGAACTCACCAGAGTCATTGCATGTGTGTTCTTCCCATGAACCACACATGGATCCACCGGTGTCATTGCATGTCTACTCTTCTCATGAACCACAGCTAGAGTCATTGCATGTGTGTTCTTCTCACAAACCACATATCACCAGAGTCATTGCATGTGTGTTTTTCCCACAAACCACATATCACCGGTGTCATTGCATGTCTGCTCTTCTCATTAACCACATGGATCCACCTGTCATCGGATGTGTGTTCTTCCCATGAACCACACACGGATCCACCAGGTCATTGCATGTCTACTCTTTTCATGACCACAGCTAGAGTTATTGGATGTGTGTTCTTCTCATGACCACATATCACCGGTCATTGCATGTGTGTTCTTCCCAAAGATCACACATGGATCCACCAGTGTCATTGCATGTGTGTTCTTCTCACAAACCATATCATGAACCACACCCAGGTCATTGCATGTGTGTTCTTCCCATGAACCACACATGGATCCACTGTCATTGCATGTGTTTCTTCCCACACTACACATGGATCCACCAATGTCATGGCATGTGTGTTCTTCCCATGAACAACACATGGATCCACCGGTGTCATTGCATGTGTGTCCTTCCCACAAACCAACACATGGATCCACCAAAGGTCATTGCATGTGTGTTCTTCCCATGAACCACACATGGATCCACAAGTGTCATTGCATGTCTAACCACAGCTAGAGTCATTGGATGTGTGTTCTTCTCACGCACCACACATCACCAGTGTCATTGCATGTGTGTTTTTCCCAAAGACCACACATGGATCCACCAGAGTCATTGCATGTGTGTTTTTTTCACAAACCATATCATGAACCACACCCAATGTCATTGCATGTGTGTTCTTCTCACAGACCACACATGGATGCACTAGTGTCATTGAATGTGTTTTCTTCTCACAAACCATATCATGAACCACACCAAGTGTCATTGCATGTGTGTTCTTCCCATGAACCACACATGGATCCACCGGTGTCATTGCATGTCTGCTCTTTTCATGAACCACAGCTAGAGTCATTGCATGATTTTTCTTCTCACAAACCACATATCACCGGATTCATTACATGTGTGTATTTCCCAAAGACCACACATGGATCCACCAGTGTCATTGCATGTGTGTTCTTTCCACAGACCACACATGGATCCACCAAAGGTCGTTGTGATGATTCTTCCCATGAACCACATGGATCCACCAAGGTCATTGTATGTCCGCTTCTTCCCATGAACCACAGCTAGAGTCATCGATGCGTGCTCTTTTCACAAACCACACTAGAGTCATTGCATGTGTGTTCTTCTTACAAACCATATCATGAACCACACCCAAAGTCATAGCATGTGTGTTCTTATCATAAACCACACATGGATCCACCGGTGTCATTGCATGTCTGCTCTTCTCATTAACCACAGCTAGAGTCATTGCATGTCTGTTCTTTTCACAAACCACATATCACCAGATTCATTGCATGTGTGTTCTTCCCATGAACCACAGATGGATCCACCGGTGTCATTGCATGTCTGCTCTTCTCACAAACCACACATGGATCCACCCAGTGTCATCGCATGTGTGCTCTTCCCATGAACCACACATGGATCCACTAGTGTCATTGCATGTCTGCTGTTTTCATGAACCACAGCTAGAGTCATTGGATGTGTTTTCTTCTCACAGACCACATATCACCAGTGTCATTGCATGTGTGTTCTTCCCAAAGACCACACATGGATCCACCAGTGTCATTGCATGTGTGTTCTTCCCACAGACCACACATGGATCCACCAGTGTCATTGCATGTGTGTTCTTATCACAGACCACACATGGATCCACCAGTGTCATTGCATGTGTGTTCTTCTCACAAACCATATCATGAACCACACCCAATGTCATTGCATGTGTGTTCTTCCCATGAACCACACATGGATCCACCAGTGTCATTGCATGTGTGTTCTTCCCACAGACCACACATGTATCCACCAATGTCATTACATGTCTGCTCTTGCCATGAACCACAGCTAGAGTCATTGCATGTCTGTTCTTGTCACAAACCACATATCACCAGAGTGATTGCATGTGTGTTCGTCCCATGAACCACACATGGATCCACCAGTGTCATTGCATGTCTGCTCTTCTCATGAACCACAGCTAGAGTCATTGCATGTGTGTTCTTCTCACAAACCACATATCACCAGAGTCATTGCATGTGTGTTCTTCCCACAAACCACATATCACCGGTGTCATTGCATGTCTGCTCTTCTCATTAACCATAGGTAGATCCACCCGTGTCATTGGATGCATGTTCTTTTCATAAACCGCATATGGATACTAATTAACCTTAGGAGATCCCTAACCTTAGCGTTAGACCGAGTCTTTTAGAAGGCACACCCCTAACACAGTTGTTCTGCTTGTCGATTGTTGCATACCATCCGATCGGGGCGCTTGGACGATTGGGATGGTTTTCGTGAGATCGATCCGCGAGTAGTCTGTTCTGCGGCATGATTGGCCACGCTTGCTCTGGACAAACTGGCAACACCGGGGGCTCTCCTGTTGTGAGTGTCACGACTCACAAGTTGAGCGGGCCATATCCCAGTGTCACATCCCCATTACTTCTCTTCCTCCCCGTACTTCTCTTCCTTCCCCTCAAAGCCACATTCCTCACTTCACTCCCATCCTGCCGTAGCCGCAAGCCGACGGTGCCGCCATCCCAATCCCCTCTCCGGCAGCCACCCCCTTCCCCTCTCGCCATGGGTTCAAGGGGAGACGACGAGGAAACGCGTCGTGATGACAGGGATGGTGATTTTGATGTGAGTCGTCTCATCTCTATCTCTATCATCTGTGGCCAGTTATCTATTTTTTGAGCCAGATATACTCCGTTTACTCATCCGTGTATGATGTGTTAGGCCAACCAGACGATGTATGACACCAACTATCATGGTTTAGCGGATGAAGATAGTCCTCTGCTATGTAAACATGGATATGTGCCCACTAAATTTGTAGCGTTCGAAGGACGAAACACAGGCGGGAGGTTTCTACGGTGTCAAGGACATCGTGCAATGATGCGAGGTGGAAGTTGTGGTGTTATCAAATGGGTAGATCCAGAGTGGCCCAAATCGATGCAGAAAACGCTGGACAAACTATGGGAAATGACTATTGAGTTGAAAGAATCCGCATTCAGCTCACTTCTTGACAGTGGTGAGATGAAGCTATGGGAACCAGTTGACACGACCAAGCTTAAGCGAGATCTCATGGGGGTGGAAGACAAGGTTAGCAAAGTCGAGAAGGAGAGGGACACGGCGTTGGCCCTGAAGGCTAAAGCAGAGCAAGAACTGACTCAAGCAAGGAAGGATCTTCACCAGGCCAAAGTCCTGTAGTTCACAACTACGAGTATTGACAAGTGCATGAGGAAAGATGCAGAGAAACAATTGAAGCTGTGCAAGGAAGATGCTAAAAGGAAGGAGCAGACGATTCGATCCTTGCTCTCGCAGGAAGATGCGCATAAGGCTAAGATTAGGAAGATCAAGGAGATGTGTGTTAACTAGTTCTATTTAGCTTAAGCCCCGTGCCTTTTTTAAGTTGTAATAGTTGTACTTGTTGACCTAGCGGTCTGAACTATTGGCCCCGGAGTCCTGGGAGTAAAAAAATTGGTCGCCCGTTAATCTGTCTTAACGCTGCATTACTTCCTTTTACCTGACCAATGCCCCTTGGATATTCCGCCCGTCGCTTTGTCGTCCTTGTGTACAAATAGGAGGCGCCACAGCTCGTCGCTTCGTCGCCCATCCCCTCGCCCTCTCCAATCTCCACCGCGCCGTCCACCCCCTCGCTCCCTCTCCAATCTCCACCACGCCGCCATGGAGATTCCCTCGCTGAACTTCTATGAGGCGGTGATGTTCTCGCACTTCGACATCCTCGCGCTGCCGGCCGCGACGGTGCCCCACGGATGGCGCATCAGCTATGCGGGGGTGCCGGTGGCTCCGCTCCTCTTCCCCAGCAGAGCCGTGATGGAGAGCAAAATCGCGGCGCGCCGCCTCCAGATGCCCGCATGGAAGAGGGCGCTGCCCTAGTACACGGCGGCCAGCCCGTACTGGCCGGCGCTGTTCAAGAAGGAGCGGAAGGCCAAGATTGGCAACTGCATCGTTTACGGGCGCGTGGTGCACCGGGATCTCCGCAACCGAGAAGGGCGGGAGAGGTTCTGGTCTGTCCCTGGACGGACCAAGTTCACCGTCATCGCCGCCGCTCACCGCGAAGAGGTGCTCCGTCTCGCGTATAATGCGGAAATCGTGGAGGTTCTGTCCGACGAAGACGAGGAAGCCGGTGGCTTGGAGGACAGCGGCAGCGGAAGTGAAATTGTTGACTAGTTGGTTGAATTAGTGTAGGATGTGAAATCGCACCTTTGTTTAGAAGAATTTGTGGTTGAATTAATGAAATGCCTCGATTTAGATCTCTGTCTCGATTAATTTGTAGAAGAATTTGTGATTTAGATCAATTTCTGCCTCGATTTAGATCTCTGTCCCGGATTGGGAACGTAACCGTGGACCAAAGACACCTTTTCTACTAGTTTATTCTGACACTGGTGATTTGTTTAAACGTAATCTACGTGGATTGTGCCGCATGCAAATGGCACAACCACAATTTATAAAGTGGAAGCACGTACACCCTAAGCATCGGAGATCCGGAGCTTCAGATGCAGGGGATGCAGAGAGCAGAGGCGGTGAGATAGACGGCTCAAGATTATGCTAGAAAGTGGTACCCATTTCCTCCTCATCCGAGCATTATCGGTGAGAACATTGTTGTTTATGTTGCCACGTCGCCGGTGCGAGATCAAATAAGTTGTTGCTTCGTGGAGTGTGGCAGCTTAAATAATTTATTTATGTGCCACTTACATTCCGTCAGATTTGGAGACCTCCCGCCTCAAAGAATCGTGGAACCGGTGGATCATTGTTTTCGTATAGCAGTGGCACAATCACAATTTCGATTCAACCATCGACTCATGCGTTCCAAACCCTAAGTCGCGGTACATTTTACTCAAAGAACGTGGGTAGATTGTTTCGCCCAGCAACGTGCCACACACAGAGCGATCATAATTTAATAGAATTACATATATAGGTTCAAGTTCAACACATTACTATGCATCTTCATTGCCAGCAGCCTTCTTCCGCAGTCTGGGTGCCAAGCCTTCACGTCCAATGGCTTCTTCATTTCCTGCCTTCTTCCTCTTCCTCGGTGCCAATTTTCTTAGCTTCACGTACTCTGCATCGCCGGGACAGTGGGCACCAGAATCGTGTCCAGCATCATCTTTCCACTCGTTTTTAATTTCTTTGGGCAGGAAAATGACTGACCCGGTAGTCATGTTTCTAACCTTGCGGCACTTCCTGTCAAAGAAACAAGACTGTTGCATAACTGCCCAATATCTACAGAGTAAATAAAACAAGAATTACAATTTAGCACAAACATGCGAACCCCAAGCGACCTTTGCTTACCAGGAGCTAATTACGTTCGAGCAACCACCCTGTCCAAGAATAGAAGGGCGACTCCCAGTTGCAACAGCTTCCACATCCAGTACATCACAATTCAGCTCAAACATGCAATCCGAAGCATACCTTTTAATCAACCCAATTAGCTAACTGTCACACGATATAGGAACATGGATGCCACGTTCATCCATGAAGCTGAACTTTGCGTACCGCTCATTCATACTTCAACATGATTACGCAGAGCAGCAACCATACCAGATATAGTGCAGATCTGCGCAGGCGCTTCTTCCATCATGAAACAATGGCTTCCATACCACTTGCCCTTGGAGTCGTACCTGTAGAGGACTACCGTAACCAGGTAAGGGGGGTTCACACAGATCCCACTTGACAGAAAACTGTGGACAAAATATGTTTGTCAGCATTGGGCTAACGAACAATTTGAGGTTCAGTAGCCAACTAGCAGTTGTAATTAGTGCTAATAGCAAAGAGAAGCGTAGTTCACCCGCTTGTAGGCAGAACTTCTTCTTCCTTGATAGTAGGATCTGCCATCCTCCGAATCGCCTGGCTCGTGGAGGCGGGCTAGAGCTCGCACGGCTATGGCATGCGCCATTGAGCTCGTATCAGCGATCGACGCAGCAACCGGCGCAGCAACTTGGCCCCGGAAGTCAAATGTCCGAAGGGATCGTCCTGCCTGGAGGGTGGATTCTGACGCCTCCGGTGCTAGGGGAAAGCTGGGAATGGATTTGTGAAATTGGTCAACGCATCCAATCCACTTAGCTGCTCGATTTGCCTAAGAGGTTGCCGTGTTGGCGCCCGCGTCACGGACAAATAACCGACATGTGGGTCCTGACCGTCTACTTCACGGGGCGGTTTAACGGAATGTTTGTATTTGGCAGGGGTGAGATGATCATGCTATTGCTAAATACAAAAAGGCTAAAAAGGATAAGATTGAGTTTGATGTTGTTCATGAAAAACTTGCCGAGGACTTTAGGACACTTGACAAGGCCCACAAGGCCTTGGAAAGTGAACTCTTGTCCCTCACAAAGTCTCGTGAAAAGCTTCAAACTCAATTGATCAATACTCCCTCACCTAGTACATTCATTCCTTCTAGTTGTGCAAATACTCTTGAAGAACATGCTAGGTTGAAGGGGGAGCTAGCTAAGACCTCCTTCCCCAAAGGAAACAAGTCTATTGATGACCTCTTAAACAAGCAAAGGTCAAATGGTGAAAAAAGGGGCTTAGGCTTTGTCTCTAAAGCCAAGAAGAAAAAGAATAACAAGAAGAAGAAGGCCAAGCCTGCTCAAGAAAAGAACAAGGTCATTGTGGGAAGTAAGACCACAAGTGGCAAAACTATGTCTCATGATGATTTTGCAGGTAGTGCTAACCCTCACTATGTCTTAATGCGTGATTATTATGGTGATGTGTATGCACAATATGTTGGCCCATTTGATGGTTATATTGCATGGTCGATTTGGGTTCCCAAGACCCTTGTTGCTAACAAAAGAGGACCCATTGAGAAATGGGTACCTAAAAACTAGCTTGATATTTTGTAGACCTACGCTTCCGGAGGGTCAAAATGGGTGCTCGATAGTGGATGCACAAGTCATATGACCGGAAGCGCTTCGAGTGTCAAGGAATTGAGACCGAATGTTGATCAAATATCTGTGACATATGCCGACAAATCAAAGTCTAAGGTAATGGGTTTCGACAAAGTTGTGGTTGCACACGATATCACTCTCGTGGACGTCATGCTTGTTGAGACCCTTGGCTATAATTTACTTTTAGTCCGTGCTCTAGGAAAGATGGGTTTTGCTGTCTTCATTGATGTTGATATTGTGATCCTCTTGTGGAGCAAGACTCTAAAGGTTGCTTTCGTTGGGTACGTCGAGGATGACTTATATGTGGTGGACTTCTCGGGGAAAACCACTACAAGTCTGATGTGCCTATTCAGAAATGCTGATGTGGGTTGGCTATGGCACCACCGTCTAGCCCATGTCAACATGAGAACTTTGCAAAGCCTCCACAAGGATGGTCATATTGTTGGACTAAAAGAAAATGTTTGCTTTGCCAAAGATCGTGTTTGCAGGGCATGTGTTGAAGGAAAGATGCATGATTCTCCCCACAAGCCAAAGAACTACATCAAGTCCAAGAGGATCTTGGAGCTTCTTCATGTGGATCTCTTTGGTCCTCCGTCTCATGTAAGTCTTGGTGGGAAGAAATATTGTTTGGTGATTGTTGATGACTACTCAAGATACACTTGGGTATATTTCTTCAAGTTAAAAAGTGAGACCCAAGAGAAATTCATTGACTTCATCAACATGGCTCAACTCAACACAATGTACCAGTATTAACAATAAGAAGTGACAATGGTACCGAGTTCAAGAACTACACATTAAATGGATTTCTTAGTGATGAGGGAATAAAACATCAATATTCCGCTACATATACCCCTCAACAAAATGGTGTAGCTGAGAGGAAGAACCGGACTCTCATTGATATGGATAGGACTATGTTAGCGGAATTCAAATCTCCATACAATTTTTGGGCTGAAGCTATCTCCACCGCATGCCATGCATCAAACCGTATCTACCTCCGCAAAGAATTGATCAAGACTCCATATGAGATCCTTACCGGTAACAAGCCTAATGTCTCTTACTTCCGAGTATTCGGTTGTAAGTGCTTCTATCGCATTAAGGGCATTCGTTTATCCAAGTTTGATTCCAAAGCATTAGAGGGTATTTTTGTTGGTTATGGTCTCGAATCCCACAATTATAGAATCTATGACAAGCTCTCAGGAATTGTCATAGAATCTTGTAGTGTGGTGTTTGAAGAATATGATGGTCCCCAAGCAGGGCGTGTTGATGTTTGTGATGTAGATGATGAAATGCCTTAGGATGCCATAGGAAGAATGGGTGCGGGTTTCATCCGCCCTGTTGAGGAACCCCTTATGGTGGATCGAGAAGAACTATGCTCTACTCACGTGGAGCCCTCATCTTCACAACTTCAACAAGCTACTGTCGAGGTGGACAACGACCCATGCCAAAGACAAGTTGTGGACCCTCAACCTACTGATCAAGAAGATGCCCCCAGCCAAGAGGTGTTTGAGTCTCCGCTGCAGATGTCCAAGGTGCTAAGGCCATTACACAAGCAAGATCTATACAAACCGCCATCAAGTACAGTTGAATACCGCCGCCAGGGACTGACCAAGACCAAGGTCAATTCTCTCCTCCTATAGAAGAGAGTGTTCCCAATGATGATCAAGGTCAAGTTAATGGTCAAGACAAGGACCAAAATGATGAAGTGATCCCACCGAGAAACAACAAGGAGATCGAAACTCGTCGCCAAGCTAGAATGGATAGAATATTGGAATTAAGTGACACACTCTTGAGAATGTGGTTGGGGATCTAAGAAGAGGGATATCTACTCGAGCTCAATTGAAGAACTTTGGTGAGCAGCAAGCACACATTTCCATGGTGGATCCAAAGAAAGTATGGGAAGCTCTTGAAGATTCGGATTGGTTGGATGCAATGCACAAAGAGCTCAACAACTTTGAAAGAAACAAAGTATGGAAGTTAGTGGAAAAGCCAAAAGATTGCCGCAATGTTATAGGCACCAAGTGGATTTTCAAGAACAAGCAATATGAGCATGGAATTGTGATAAGGAACAAGGCAAGATTGGTTGCACAAGGGTTCTCTCAAATTGAAGGCATTGATTATGGAGAGACTTATGCTCTTGTGGCCCGCCTTGAGTCCATCCGTATCCTTCTTGCTTATGCATGATGGGTTCGTAGCATGGAAAACAAAAAATTTCTACCGCAAGAACGAACAAAACCCAGATCTAATCTAGATAAAAGCCAAGATCTAATCTATTAGACATGTGCAACGATATAGATATGTACTAACCCTCGTAGAACCGAAAGCGTTACGAGATTAGATCTCGGGGTTGATGTAGTCGATCACTTGCCGATCTCAAGATCATGTGGGCGATCCTTCCGGCGCTTCGCGCAGCTCAATCGGTCACACGCAAGGAGTCGGCGCACCTTCCTCTCCCCATTCGAGCGAGCAGCAGAGGTACTAGATCTTCTCCACGGAATCCCAACAGCACGACGGTGTGGTGGTGGTGGTGGAGTAGAGATTTCTGCAGGGCTTCGCCTAAGCCAGAGCAGAGCGAAGGAGGAGGAGAGAGGTGGCGGCTAGGGTTTGTTATGGGAGAGATCTAGGAGGTGGCGCCCCCTCCCCTCTATTTAAAGGAGGGAGGCGCGCCATGGGATGGGGAGTCCTAGTAGGACTCCCTCCTCCTGGCCCGTGGTTGGGAAGGGGAGGAGTCCTCCTCCCCACTTAATCCGTGTCTAGCCCCACAAGGTTTCCTTGACCCTTTCTTGGTTTTCAAGCAAACTCCAAGAAATCTTTCTAGAACCTTCCAGAACATTCCGAAACCTTCTAGAATCTCCATACAAACACTCCGAAACATTTCCTAACTTAGAAAATGATCCCCAATATATGAATCTTATTCTCCGGACAATTCCGGATCTCCTCGTGATGTCTCGGATCCAATCCGAGACTCCGAACAACATTCGGTCTCCAACGCATATTCCATATCTACTTAAAAACAACTTCGAACCTTAAGTGTGTCACCCTACGGTTCGTGAATATGCAGACATGATGAAGACACCTCTCCGATCAATAACCATCAGGATCTGAGATCCATAATGGCTCCCACATACTCAACGATGACTTCGTGATCGATAGAACCATTAACATACGAAACCAATTCCCTTTGTCACGCGATATTCTACTTATCCGAGGTTTGATTGGTATTCCATACCTAGTTCTACCTCGTTATTGATAAGTACTCTTTACTGCTCCATGTTATGTTATCCTTGTGACCTAGTCACATGCTTGCAAGCTAACTAGATGACATTCCACCGAGAGGGCCTAGATCATATCTATCCATATGGATGGACAAATCCCAATCTTGGTCCATGCGCTTCAACACATACTTTCGTAATACCCAATGACACCTTTATAACCACCCGATTCTAAGCGGTGTTTGATGTCATCAAAGTATCCATCCGGTGATGGTGATTAACATAACCTCATGGTCGAAGGATTAGGTTACTATGCATTTGAAAGCTTATAGCAATACGAACTTAATGACTTGATCTTATGCTACACTTACTATGGGTGTGTGTCCATCACATCATTCTCCTAATGATATAACCTTGTTATTAATGACATCCAATGTCCATGATCAGGAAACCATGATGATCATTCAATCAACAAGCTAGTTCCACAAGAGGCTTACTAGGGACCCTTTTATGTTTACAAAACACACATGTATCAGTGTTTCCTTATAATACAATTATAGCATGGGATGTAAACATTCATCATAAACACAAAGATATAATAATAACCACTTTTATTATTGCCTCTTGGGCATATCTCCAACAGTCTCCCACTTGCACTAGAGTCAATAATCTAGATTACATGGTAATATACCTAACACCCATGGCGTTCTGGTGTTGGTCATGCTTTGCTCTAGGGAGAGGTTTAGTCAACGGATCTGCCACATTCAGATCAGTGTACTTTGCAAATCTTTATGTCACCATCTCGGACATACTCAATAGCATGGAAACGTAGCTTGATGTGCTTCAGCTATGTGACCTTGGCTCCTGTGCATTAGCTATGGCACTGTGTTGTCACAGAGATGGCCATCGGGTCCAACGACTTGGGAACCACGCCAAGTTCAGTAATGAACTCCTTCATCCATATGGCTTCTTGTGCAGCCTTCGAAGCAGCTATGTATTCCGATTCAGTTGAAGATTTCGCCACAACGCTTTGCTTGGCACTCCTCCAGCTCACCGCAGACCATTCAAAATAATACGTATCCGCATCGTGACTTAGAGTCATCTGGATCGGTGTTCCAACTAGCATCAGTAACTGCTACAACAAGCTGTTCATCACCTCCATAAGAAAGAACCATATCCTTAGTCCTATTCAGTACTTTAGGATATTCTTGATCCTGTCCAAAGGTTCCATTCCAGATCACTTTGATATCTCTAGTCAAACTAATAAAGATGTGATATATCCGGTCTTGTACACAACATGGCATACATGATAGAACCTATGGCGAGGCATAGGGAATATTATTTATCTTTTCTCTATCTTCTCCTTGTAGGACTTTGAGTCTTACTCAAGGTCTTACCTAACAACATGGGCACGAACCCTTTCTTGCTCTCTTCCATTCTAAACTTCTTTAGAACTTTGTTTAAGTATGTACTTTGTGAAAACGCTATTAGGCGTCTTGATCTATCTCTATAAATCTTGATGCCTAGAATATATGCCGCCAAGATCCTTCATTGAAAAACTATTATTCAAATAGGTTTTGACGCTATTAAGAAGTTCTATATCATTCCCAATCAACAATATGTCATCTACATATAGTACTAGGAATGCCACAGAGCTCCCACTCACTTTCTTGTAAATACAAGCTTCTCCATAAGTTTGTATAAATCCAAAGTTTTTGATTACTTTATCAAAACGTTGATTCCAACTCCGGGATGCTTGCTTCAATCCATAAATGGAGCGCTGAAGTTTGCATACCTTGTCAGCATCACTAGGATCGACAGAACCCTTGGGTTGTACCATATACAACTCTTCCTCAATGTCACCATTAAGGAACACCGTTTTGACATCCATCTGCCAAATCTCATAATCGAAATATGCAGCAATTGCTAACAAAATCCTCACAGACTTTAGCTTCGCTACTGGTGAGAAAGTCTCATCGTAGTCAACTCCTTGAATTTGTCGGAACCCTTTCGTGACAAGTCGAGCTTTATAGACGGTAACATTACCATCAACATCTGTTTTTCTTTTGAAAATCCATTTGTTCTCGGCATTTCTTCGCCATCCGGTAAGTCCACCAAAGTCCATACTTGGTTTTCGTACATGGATCCCATTTCGGATTTCATGGCTTCTAGCCATTTGTCAGAATCTGGGCTCACCATAGCTTCTTCATACGTCGCAGGGTCATCAGTGTTGTCCACCAACATGACGTTCAAGGCAGAGTCATACCAATCAGGAGTGGTACGAACCCTCGTTGACCTGCGAGGTTCAGCAGTAACTTTGTTCGAAGTTTCATGATCAGCATCATTAGCTTCCTCTCCAGTTGGTGCAGGCGGCACAAAAACATCTTCTGGTGCTGCGCTACTCTCAACTCCGAGAGAAGGTTCAATAACCTCGTCGAGTTCTACTTTCCTTCCAGTCACTTCCTTCGAGAGAAACTCCTTCTCAAGAAAGGATCCATTCTTGGCAACAAAAACTTTGCCTTCGGATCTATGATAGAAGGTATACCCAATTGTTTCTCTAGGGTATCCTATGAAGACGCATTTCTCCGCTTTGGGTTCAAGCTTATCAGGTTGTAACTTCTTTACATACGCTTCGCAACCCCAAACTTTAAGGAACGACAACATAGGTTTCTTACCAAACCACAATTCATACGGTGTCGTTTCAACAGATTTAGATGGTGCCCTATTTAAAGTGAATGCGACTGTTTCTAATGCATAGCCCCAAAACGATAGTGGTAAATCTGTAAGAGACATCATAGACCGAACCATATCTAAGAGAGTTCGATTACGACGTTCGGACACACCATTATGCTGTGGTGTTCGGCGTGTCAATCAAGAAAGTATTCCACATTTCTTTAAATGCATGCCAAACTCATAACTTAGATATTCACCTCCAGTCGTAACGCAGAAACTTAATCTTCTTGTTACGATGATTTTCCACTTCACTTTGAAATTCCTTAAACTTCTCGAAAGTTTCGGACTTATGTTTTATAAAGTAGACATACCCATATCTACTTAAATCATCTGTGAAAGTGAGAACATAACGATATCCACCACGCGATGCTACACTCATTGGACCGCACACATCGGTATGTATTATTTCCAATAAGTCTGTAGCTTGCTCCATTATTCTAGAGAATGGAGTCTTAGTCATTTTTCCCATTAGACATGCTTCGCATCTTTCAAGTGATTCAAAATCAAGTGATTCAAGAAGTCCATCAGAATGGAGTTTCTTCATACGCTTCACTCCAATGTGACCAAGACGACAGTGCCACATGTATGTAGGATTATCATTCAATTTTATTCGTTTAGCATCTATGTTGTGAACATGTGTATCACTACTATCGAGATTCAATAAGAATAAACCATTCATCTCAGGTGCATTACCATAAAAGATATTACTCATATAAATTGAACAACCTTTATTCTCAGACTTAAAAGAGTAACCGTCTCACAATAAACAAGATCCAGATATAATGTTCATGCTTAACGCAGGCACCAAATAACAATTATTCAAATTTAAAACTAATCCCGAAGGTAGATGTAGAGGGAGCGGCCATCACATCAACCTTGGAGCCATTTCCAACGCGATCGTCACCTCGTCTCTTGCCGGTCTTCGTTTATTCCGCAGCTCTGCTTCGAGTTACAAATATGAGCAAGCCCAAAGATCAAATACCCGTGCACTACTACGACTACTAGTAAGATACACATCAATAACATGTATATCGAATATACCTTTCTTCTTGATGTTGCTGTTCTTCAGATCTGCAGTACTTGGGGCGCTTACGCCCAAATGACCAGCACCCTTGCGAGAGAAGCATTCATTTCAGGTTTAGGACCAGCCTTGGGCTTCTTAGCAAAAGCGGCTTTCTTGCCGTCCTTCTTGAAGTTGCCCTTTTTCTTAGGCTAGCCCTATTTCTTGAAATTGGTGGTCTTATTGACCATCAACACTTGGTGCTCCTTCTTGATCTCCACTTCAGCATTTTTCAGCATGGACGATAGTTTAGGCAACGTCTTGTTCATGCAGTGCATATTGTAGTTCATCACAAAGTTCTTATAACTCGGTGGCAGTGATTGGAGGACACGGTGAATCCCTAACTCATTAGGAATCGTTATCCCCAACTCTTGGAGCTTGTTTGCGTGCCGGACATGGTGAGCACGCCGCTTAACGAGCTTCCTCTTCCATCTTGCGGGTAAAGAACTTTTCGAGGCCTCATAGCTATCCACGGCCGCGTGATTCTCAAAATGAGCTTGAGCTCCTTAATGATCTCGAACGGGTCGTGGTGCTCAAAACGCTTCTGGAGCTCCGTTTCTAAACCGTACAGGATGGCACACTGAACTGTGGAGTAATGATTTTTCCGAGTGGCGTAAACATTCTTTACGTCATCGGTGGCATCATCTGTAGGTGGGTCACCTAGCGGTGCTTCGAGCACATAGGTCATCTGACCAGCCCTGAGGACAATCTTCAGACCACGAAGCCAGTCCGTGAAGTTGCTTCCATTGTTCTTAAGCTTTTCTTTCTCTAGGAACGCATTGAAATTGATGGAGAGGTTCGCCATAATCTACAACAAATTTGCAAGTAGTTTAGACTAAGTTTATGATAAATTGAGTTCTACTTTAATTCTTAAATTAACTAGGTGAACTCCCACTCAAAACAACATCCCTCACATTATCTTAGTGATTACACGAACCAAGTCCACTACACCAAGTCCGATCTTCACGAGAGAAGATGTAGTTTCATCGACGAACAATCTTCATGTTCATCATATCACTCATATGATTCATGCTCTACCTTTTGGTATTCCGTGTTCCGAGACCATGTCTGTACATGCTAGGCTCGTCAAGATTAACCTTAGTTTCGCATGTGCAAATCTGGCTTGCACCCGTTGTATGCACACGTAGAATCTATCACATCCGATCATCACAAGATGCTTCGAGACGATTTAGTCTTAGCAACGGTGCCAACTAAGGACGAACACTTCTATTACTTGATATTTAGTGAGAGGGATCATCTTATAATGCTACCGTCGCGATCTAAGCAATACAAGATGCATAAAGGATTAACATCACAGGCAATTCATAATTAGTGTGATATGATATGGCCCTTTCTTCTTATGCCTTTGATCTCCATCTCCAAAGCACGGACATGATTTCCATCATCACCAGCATTGCGTCAAGGTCAGTGGCGCCGCTTCATGGTTGTCCATCATCACCAGCAACTATTACAACTACTTGGAATAAAGCTATTACAAGATGAATAGACACGCAGGTCTTAACAGAATTAAAGACAACCATTAGTTCTCGCCGTTGCCATATTACAATAAGGATCATTGCATACATCAAATATAATCACAATCACATGATGGCCATATCACATCACAAAAGCCCTGCAAAAACAAGTTAGACGCCTCTAATTTTCTTTGCATGTTTTACGTGGTTTGGGGCTTTCGAATAAGAACGGATCTTACCTACGAAACTGAACCACAACGTTGATACAAGTGCTATCGAGTGCAAAGTGTAGATTGGATCTATACTATGATGGGAGAGAGACACCAATAAAGCCACTTGTGCAAAGCAAGTTACACGTCAAGCATGGAGCAAGTCTCATGTGCGATGACATGTAAGGTTAGCCCGAGCCGCTTCATCCCACCATACCGCAAGATGCAAAGTACACAAAGCAAAAGACGGCACGAGCACCAACGCCCACAAAACCATTGTGTTCTACTCGTGCAACAGATCTACGCATAGATATGGCTCTGATACCACTGATGGGTTCGTAGCATGGAAAACAAAAAAATTCTACCGCAAGAACGAACAAAACCCAGATCTAATCTAGATAAAAGCCAAGATCTAATCTATTAGACATGTGCAACGAGATAGATCTATACTAACCCTCGTAGAACCGAAAGCGTTACGAGATTAGATCTCGGGGTTGATGTAGTCGATCACTTGCCGATCTCAATGTAAAATCCCTCCTTATTAAAGGAAAAGATCCCTGTGATTGCAATGCTAGTCCCTGGATCAATGCTAGCATCCACAGTTTAAGATGAAGTACACAGATACAAAGGTCGTTTATTACAGTCATTCCAGAGATAAAACATAGTCTTTTACAACTCATGGCCAAAGGCCTAATACAAGAGTTTATGGAATATGTAAATAAACATAAGTCTTCATCTTCATGTGCCACAGGCAAGCATGTTGAGTGTAGACTCATGACTCCTATTCATCATCGAGTAACTCGCAACATCATAAGTTACAGCCACAGAGGGTCAATACTTTGGAATAGTATTGGCAAGTGATACCTTAGTATATTTTAAGTGGACTATAATACTATATGCATTTGGCTGGTGGAGCTTAGGCTTGCATTGCTCAAAATAGATTTTTTCCTTAACTTTTTGAAAACACTAAGTTTTGTTTGGCAAAAGACTAACCCAAGGTATCTACCAATCAAAGACTGAAGATCCACTCAGGGCATCTACGAATCAAAGACTGAAGATCCTTTAACCCTTGTTCACCCACAAGTTTTATTTAGAAATTGGAGTGATGAGATTCTTGAAGTTTCCATGTCTTGATGCTCAAATTGTCCTTTACTGGGGACATGGCTAAGTACTTAGGTTTTACACTGCAGAGGTGGTGCACTTTCCCACAATCCTTGGTTTCTCAAGACATGATCCTTCAAGAGCCTTTCCTTAGTCAAATGGACGTTCCAACCTATCATCCCATCTACCACCCACTGTCCAAGAGACTAAGTTCCAGCATCCTAAGATCATGGCGAGCCCATATTACCAAGTGGTTGCACTTGAAGCTTCTCAACATTTGACAACTCAAATCTCTTTGTTCCTGGTGGCCATCCACAAGTGAGATACACAAGGTTCACAGACTTCTGGCCTTGTGTAACCACTCAACATATCCCTTTCTTTCCATTCCTCACAGGTGATTCATTAACTTAGTTGTTTTGTTAAATAAAAATAAGTCCAAAGACTTAGAATATTTTTCCATAGTGTGAATATATAAACCACCCTTGTTTTCTAATAGCTAGGCTAAGCATGGTATGGCAACTTATCCTTAGGGAATTTTCCTAGCAATTCTAGCATTCTATTCTAAATAGGATTTCCCATCATCAATTGACAAAAATAGCATGCAAGTCCTAACAAAATTATATCTAATGCAAGTATAAAATATAGGTATGGAATATTCATGAAGATATCACTTGCCTTGGTAGTGTGGAGAGTAGCACTCGTCACAATCACAATCACTAGCAAAATCTACACACAAAGTTATAGCACACAATTACACACAATATACAAACAAAATAATATGAATGCATGCATGCATGAATCTACCAAGTGATGATTTTTGAAAACTCAACCAAGCAAGTGCATGAATACAGAAACTAAACAAGTCACAAAATAGCCAAGACAACTTAAATAACCCTAAAACAAAATACTAAACTAAATCTATACTCAAAAAGGCCTCAAACAAGTCTCTGCAATTTAAGCACATCTAATGGTTACTATTTGCTAAACAAAAAGGATAGGCAGAAAGGTCTTGTTTTACTGAATCCAACGGTATAAAGTTTGCAAAATTCCAACGTGGCATTCAAAAGATATTGGCATTTGAAATCTGGATCAAATCTGTTTTTAAATTCTATTTCCAGATCTTAACCTAGCCACGTCATGTTCTTATTCGCCTGCATCGTTAAATGCGGATCGAGCGATGCATCGCTGGATCTAAAGGCAGGTGCGGCTCAGATCAACGCGTACCTTCGATTAGTCATTCTATCTAAGCCATCGATGCGGATCTAACGGTTCCTATCGACCGCCGAATCGGCGGGGCGGTGGCTACCGGCGGCGGAACTGTCGGTCGATGACGTTGCCGATGATGCAGACGGCAAGGGAGAAAGAGGAGTAGCTCACCGGGCTCAGGGGGTCACGGCGATGCTCGTCGTACTCGTGGTTGGTCAAGGGGCGCTCGGGCACGGATGCGATTGCTCACCGGAGTTCGTGGCAGCGTCGGGTGCGTCGGGTGGTCGTCGTGGACGTCGCTGTGGATCACCCCAAGGCAAGGCGAGGACACGGTTAGATTCACAGGGTCAAGACGGAGTTGTGTGCATGATCTAGAAAGCGCGGGGCGGTCTGGTCTTACCACTAGAGTTCGCCGGAGTTCGTGCAGACGTCGGTGGCGACTAGTCGACGATGTTGCCGGAGCTACGGTCCATGCGAGAGCAAACGAAACGTGTTAAAAGAAGCGCAGAGGCTCACCAATCAGTTTGCAAGATCGAGAGGCGGAGGGGAGCTCGACTACCGGAATTCGCCAGCCTGATCGTCGGAGACGGCGGGGTTTCAGAGGGTAATGCTCGCAGCCTGGTGGCGCTCTGGGTTCGGGGTTTGAGGGAGAAGAGAGAGGGGGCAGAGGGGGTTCTTATAGCCTGGTCACGAGCGAGAATTACTCGGCCAATAAATCGAATTTACACCGCGAATTCAAACACAGAAACGCTCGCGTTGATTTGGGGATGAACGGGTCGTGCGGGTGGAGACGATGGTGACGTGAGAAGGCCCGCTTGTCGCCGAGGTGCGCGGAGTGGGTGGGGTCTGCACTGCTCAACTCAAGCGCGTTCTGCGTGAGAGAAGAATAAGGAGATCCGGGTGGGCTTGCTGGGCTCGATTTGCTGGGCGATTCTGGCCGCCGCCCTTTTCCTTTCTTTAAGCCTTTTCTTTTTCTAATTCCATTTTCTGAATAGAATTTGATTTGAATTCAAATCCTTTTGAATTCAAACTGCTTTGGGGATTTTTGCAGGGTTCTGTGGGTTCACAAACAATCAAATATCCTAGTGGTTACCTTGCAAAGGCTTGGTCAAGCTTGGGTTTCAAAATAAACAGAGATTTGCTCTAGTTGCAAATATTTGAAATAGGGGTTTGAAACTTTTTCTAAATTTTGAATCTTGGGTTAAAAGCTTCACCTATCCTTTCCAATCATGGAGGCAAGCAAACAAGTTCATAGACAATCAAATCCCAAAGGGTGATGGCCAATTGAGATAAATTGCCCACATGAAATCATAGCTCAAACTTCTGTCTCTAAATGATTTTGAGAAAAACCCTATATGAATGAATGATGCAAGGATGAAATGAATGAGTTTTTGAAACATGATTTTTGGGATGTTACAAATCTAACCCCCTTAAAATGAATCTCGCCCTCGAGATTCGGATTGGCTAGCAAATAGGTGAGGGTGGTCTTTCCGAAGATCATCTTCTCTTTCCCATGTTGCTTCCTCTTCGGAATGATGATTCCATTGTACTTTGCAAAATTTGATAGTCTTTGTCCTTGTGACTCTTTCTGCGGTCTCAAGTATCTTGATAGGCTTTTCTTCATAGGTGAGATCACTTTCTAGTTGAACTTCTTCCAAAGATATGGTATCTTTCAAAGATGTTTCTTCCATTTCTGGGTGACATTTCTTAAGCTGACTCACATGAAAAACATTATGGACGGCTAATAGAGATGCTGGCAGTTCGATTTCATATGCAGCTTCTCCCTTGCGACTTAGAATGTTGAATGGTCCAACATATCTTGGTGCTAACTTTCCTTTGACTCCAAATCTTTTTACTCCACGAAGTGGTGATACTCTAAGATAAGCTCTATCCCCAACTTCGTAAGTGACTTCTCTACGCTTAGCATCTGCGTAGCTTTTCTGTCGAGACTGTGCTATCTTCAATCTGTCTCTAACCAATTTGACCTTTTCTTCGGCGTCTTTGATAAGATATGGTCCAAACAAACTTGTTTCTCCCACTCCATTCCATAGCAATGGGGTGGTACACTTTCTTCCGTACAGAAACTCAAATGGTGCCATCCCAATACTAGATTGGTGACTGTTGTTGTAAGAGAACTCAGAAGGCGTACTTTCATCCCAACTTGCTCCATAGTCTAGGGCACATGCCCTCAACATGTCTTCAAGAATTTGATTAGTCCTTTCGCTTGTCCATCGGTTTGAGGATGAAAGCGTGCTGAATTCAATCTCGTTCCTAGAGATTCATGAAGCTGTCTCCAAAAGTGAGAAGTGAACTGAGTTCCTCTATCAGACACAATACTCTTAGGTACACCGTGAAGGCATACAATTCTGCTCATGTAGATTTTGGCTAACTTGGCACTGGTATAAGTTGTCTTTACGGGTATAAAATGAGCCACTTTAGTTAGGCGATCTACTACTACCCATATGGAATCATACCCTGACCTGGTCCTTGGTAATCCGGTAATGAAATCCATACCAATATTTTCCCACTTCCATTCAGGAATAGGCATTGGTTGAAGCAAACCTGCTGGTTTCTGATGCTCTGCTTTCACTCTACTACACACGTCACACAAGGCAATGTGTTCGGCGATGTCCCTTTTAAGATTGTTCCACCAAAATCTTTCTTTCATATCCATATACATTTTGGTGTTTCCCGGGTGAATAGAATACGGAGAGTTATGGGCTTCTTGCAGAATCAGTTTCCGCATTTCCGGATCTTGTGGAACACAAATCGTTTCTCGTGCCATAAAGTACCTTGTTCGTCCATATGGAAACTTTTAGCTTTCCTTGGCTAATCCTTTCCTTGATCTCTTGATCTCTTTATCCGTCTTTTGGGCTTCTTTAATCTTATCCAGCAGTGGGTTGAACATCCAAAGACATAAGATGTCCTTCCGGCACAATCTCCAACCTGAGTTCCTTGAATTGCTTACACAAATCATCAGGCAATTCACCTTTGGTAAGACCATTTACAAACGCCTTACGACTTAGAGCATCTGCTACTACATTTGCTTTTCCGGGGTGGTATTGCAAATTCAAGTCGTAATCCTTGATAAGTTCTAGCCATCTTCTTTGTCTATATTGATTTCCTTCTGGGTGAAGATATATTTCAAGCTCTTATGGTCGGTGAACACTTCACAACGTTTTCCCAAAAGGTAGTGTCTCCATGTTTTGAGTGCATGGACAACAGCGGCTAACTCTAAATCATGAGTAGGATAATTTACTTCATGAGTTTTGAGTTGTCTCGAGGCATAAGCCACAACTTTTCCGCTTGCATAAGTACGGCACCTAATCCTTGATGAGAAGCATCACAATATACTTGGAAATCCTTTTCCAAATCTGGTAGGCACAGAATTGGTGCTGACACAAGTCTCTTCTTTAGTTCTTGAAAGCTGAGTTCACATCCTTCAGACCAAGCAAATCTCTTATCTTTCTTTAACAATTCTGTCATTGGTTTAGCAACCTTAGAAAAAATTTCAATGAATCTTCTGTAGTAACCTGCTAAACCAAGGAAACTACGAACCTCTTTTACGTTCTTAGGAGATTCCCATTCATCACGGCGAAACTTTAGCAGGATCAACTGCTACACCATCCTTTGTCATAACGTGACCAAGAAATCCAACTTCCTCTAACCAAAACTCACACTTGCTGAATTTGGCATAAAGCTTATGTTCCCTTAGTTTCTCAAGTATCAAGCGTAGATGTCTTTCATGCTCTTCCTTGCTCTTGGAGTAGACTAAGATGTCATCTATGAAAACGACAACGAACTTGTCGAGAAATTCCATGAACACTTTGTTCATCATATTCATGAAGTATGCTGGAGCGTTGGTTAAACCAAAGTGCATCACAGTGTACTCATACAATCCATACCTTGTGTTCAATGCTGTTTTAGGTATGTCTTGCTCTCTTATCTTGAGTTGAAAATAGCCTGACCGAAGATCAATCTTCGAGAACACACATGCTCCTTCTAGCTGATCAAACAAGTCATTTATTCTTGGCAAAGGATATTTGTTCTTGATGGTTACCTCGTTGAGAGAACGGTAATCTATGCATAATCTTTGAGTTCTATCTCTCTTTTCTACGAACAAAACTGGAGCTCCCCAAGATGAAGAACTTGGCTGGATGAATCCTTTCTGCAATTGTTCTCCAAGTTGTTTCTTGAGTTCCTTAAGTTAAATCGCCCGACATTTTATAAGGCCTCTTAGCTCTTGGTCCAGAACCTGGTACCAAATCTATTATAAACTCCACATCTCTATCTGGTGGCATTCTGTAATTCTTCTATAAACACATCCGGATATTCACACACAATTGGCACACTGTCCATGCTAACCCCCTTAAGAGAATTTAGCTTGCTTCCTTTAGACTTAAAATTGGACTTAAATGTTATCCTCTTACCTTCAGGGGTTGTGAGTGAAATTGTGCGATTTGCACAATCTAGTACTCCCTCATACTTAGCCATCCAATCCATTCCCAAAATTATATCCAATCCTTGGGAATTCAAGATTATTAGGTTTACTGGAAACTTATGTTTTCCGATCTCTATGACTAAATCATGACATCCTGAGTTTACTATCATTTCTCCACCAGGAGAACTTACTTTTATAGGACACCCAATGGTTTCTACCGGTAGTTCATTTCTTTCGACAAATGCTTTTGATATGAATGAATGAGATGCACCTGTCAAAGAGTACAAATGCTGAGATGGAATTGAGTCCGAACTTGAACTTACCAGCGGCATCAGGTTCTTCATAGACCTCCTCCACATTAATGTGGTTAACCTGTCCTTTCGAAAAGGATTGGGCTTGATAGGTCCTTCAACTTTCTTCTCGGGACACTCATTAGCATAATGTCCCGACTTCTTGCATTTGAAGCATTCAACCGACCGTTGTCCTTCTTAGGTTGACTTCCACTTCCACTTCCACTTCCACTATGGTGGCTCTTATATCCACTCTTGTGGTTCTTGTACTTATCATTGTCATGACTGCGATGATGCTTGTTGTCATGACGGTTGTGGTTGTGGTGCTTGTTAAACTTCCCATGCTTGTGGGATCCTGAGCTGACACTATCATCATAGTGAGATCGTTTATGAGACGATCCTGAGCTGTGCTTGTCGGAGTGTTTCCTTTTTCTATTCTCGACTTGCTTCATTTTATTCTCCACAATAATAGCCTTGTCAAACAGCGACTGATAAGTTGGAACATATGCCACAGATAGCTGCAAATTCAGTTCGTCATTCAAGCCTTCCAGAAACTTTTCCTTCCTTTTGGCATCGATATCAACCTCATCCTATGCATAGCCCAGATTGTTGAACTCTTCAATATATTCAGCCACTGTGGTGGCGCTGCTTCAGTTGTGAAATTCCTTCTTTTCAGGCTCATCATACCGGTGAGATATGAGTAGTCTGAAATCCATCTTCAAAGATAGCCCAAGTCACCTCATCAATAGGCGTAGTAACTGAAGTTGTCCCACCATGCGCGGCTGGTCCTTCCAACAGATGTCTCATAACCTGACCTTTTCAACATCTGTGCATCCCACGGTCACTAAGTCTTTGTTCACGAGCGTAGCCAATCATTGGCCACCATGCGTCGATCGTTCCGAAAACTTAGTCGGCCTCGGGCAGAAATCTGGTGAGCATATCAAAACCTGGAGGGTTGTTGTTGTTGTTATTGTTGTTATTGTTATTGGGGTTGTTGTTGTTGTTCTGGTTCTGGATGAACGTCGTCATCATTTGCATAAGCTGTGTTTGCGCATTCATCATTTGTTGCATTTCCGGGGTAATGTTGGGGTTGGGGTTTGCGCGACGGGGAGGCATCTGTGGTTTATTCATATAGAGATAAGAATGAGATACCCTTACATGATTTATGCACAATACATTACACAAGCAAACACATAGCAAGCAACACTAGGATAAAAGCTAAACAACAAGATAACAAAAGTCTCAAAGTACAAACACACAAGTGGCATGCCATCCACATGTCGGATGGTCCAACAATAAGTTCACAAATAACAAGTGCGGTAAATAAAGATAACTGAGTAGTCAAATCTACTCGTCGGCATCAATCTCCTCCTCGACAAAGGTAAGACCTGCGTTCTCCATTGCGGTCTTGTTCTCCTCGATGGTAGTGGTCAAAGAGTCGATCTTGGCCTTGAGAGCCCTCTTCCGGGACAAGCCTCTCAATCACCGTCTGCTTTGCTCTAACTCGAAGTCCTTGGACTGCGCCTCGGTCATATCACGAATCCTCTTGTTCCTATCCTGGACACGCTTCTCTTGACTCTTGAACTTACGGTCTTGGGTCTCGAACTTCATCTCCATCTCCTTGACTATCTCGTCCTGCTGCGCGAAGAGCTTGTCCTTCTCGCGAAGCTGCACCTGGAGCTCGTCATTACTAAGCATGATGTTGGTCCTATCGGTATCCACGTGCCTAATAAGAGTCTCTAAGTCCTAGAGGTACAGCGACGCTTGCTTTGACCCTCGAGTCGTCCTCAAAGTCAATGGACTCTCCATCATCATCACGCCTTCCGGCGTGGAAGTGAGCCTCTAACTGTCGGGAGTGACGTCCTAGTGCGTCCTATCGATCCTGCATGACCACCTCCATGCCTCTCTCCTGTCATCGTGCATAAGCTTGAAGACGATGGCCTCCGTAGTAGGCTCGCAAGGCGTCTGGCTGGTTCACCTTGAAGCCCCAAAGGTCCTTCCTCTCAAACTTGGTGAGTGGGTGCACCGTAATGATAGGAAGAGGGAGATCGAGTAAAGTAGTAAGCTCTACGATACGAGGACCAAAACGGGTAGCCTGAAACTCCTCAACAGTGCTGATGGCAATAGGCATCTATTTATGAGATTGAAAAAGTTAGAATAACACAAATTTAAATTAAACAAGACAAACATTTAAGCATAACCATGGAACACACAAGTCATACAAGTCATGCATACAAGAATCCATTACATCATCCAAGGTTCAAACTTATTTAAGGTATCATTTTGGAAAATAAGGTGATAGGTGGTGGTCCAACTAACGAAGTGCGCTTACAATCCTATCTCATTGGATCTGGTGGCTAACACAATGTTCCTAGTGGCAATCACCCTATCTTGTTCACATGCTTCTATCACTAAGTCTATAATATCTCCTCTTAAGGATTGGTTGGTGATTTCCAACTCTTGGGTATGTTCCTTCTTTTTCTCTAAGTCTTTTTGGAGGTTGAGCATCTTGCACTTGACTCTAGCACTTAGTTCCTTGATAGTCTTCCAAGCTGCTTCTTTTGCTGACTCAAAGAATGTGGTGTGCATAAAAGTGTTGGTGTACATGCAGAAGCCTTTTTCTTTGTGGTTGTCTTCCTTGTTCTTGTACAAGTGAAGTTGCACCCACCAATACTCCACTCCATCCTCCATCACTGGAAAGCCCTTGTACACAGCTGCACCATGTACTCCCATGGTCTCCATGAGGTCCTTGAGAATCTTGGGAAACTCCTCACACTCCAAGGTCATGGTCATGAGTGGTCCTTTCTTCACAGCCGTTGTGGAGTTCATCTACAAATAGAGGTGAGAATGAGAAGATTAGAAAAGTTTACGAGAAGAATAGACAAGTGTAGAAGAAGTTAAATTTTTTCCTTAGTGGCTTCCAATCCTAGGGTCATAATCCAACAGGCAACACAGTGCTCTGATACCATCTGTAAAATCCCTCCTTATTAAAGGAAAAGATCCCTGTGATTGCAATGCTAGTCCCTGGATCAATGCTAGCATCCACAGTTTAAGATGAAGTACACAGATACAAAGGTCGTTTATTACAGTCATTCCAGAGATAAAACATAGTCTTTTACAACTCATGGCCAAAGGCCTAATACAAGAGTTTATGGAATATGTAAATAAACATAAGTCTTCATCTTCATGTGCCACAGGCAAGCATGTTGAGTGTAGACTCATGACTCCTATTCATCATCAGAGTAACCTGCAACATCATAAGTTACAGCCACAGAGGGTCAATACTTTGGAATAGTATTGGCAAGTGATACCTTAGTATATTTTAAGTGGACTATAATACTATATGCATTTGGCTGGTGGAGCTTAGGCTTGCATTGCTCAAAATAGATTTTTTCCTTAACTTTTTGAAAACACTAAGTTTTTGTTTGGCAAAAGACTAACCCAAGGTATCTACCAATCAAAGACTGAAGATCCACTCAGGGCATCTACGAATCAAAGACTGAAGATCCTTTAACCCTTGTTCACCCACAAGTTTTATTTAGAAATTGGAGTGATGAGATTCTTGAAGTTTCCATGTCTTGATGCTCAAATTGTCCTTTACCAGGGACATGGCTAAGTACTTAGGTTTTACACTCTGCAGAGGTGGTGCACTTTCCCCACAATCCTTGGTTTCTCAAGACATGATCCTTCAGTAGCCTTTCCTTAGTCAAATGGACGCGTTCCAACCTATCATCCCATCTACCACCCACTGTCCAAGAGACTAAGTTCCAGCATCCTAAGATCATGGCAGAGCCCATATTACCAAGTGGTTGCACTTGAAGCTTCTCAACATTTGACAACTCAAATCTCTTTGTTCCTGGGTGGCCATCCACAAGTGAGATACACAAGGTTCACCAGTACCCCTGGCCTTGTGTAACCACTCAACATATCCCATTCTTTCCATTCCACCCAGGTGATTCATTAACTTAGTTGTTTTGTTAAATAAAAACAAGTCCAAAGACTTAGAATATTTTTCCATAGTGTGAATATATAAACCACCCTTGTTTTCTAATAGCTAGGCTAAGCATGGTATGGCAACTTATCCTTAGGGAATTTTCCTAGCAATTCTAGCATTCTATTCTAAATAGGATTTCCCATCATCAATTGACAAAAATAGCATGCAAGTCCTAACAAAATTATATCTAATGCAAGTATAAAATATAGGTATGGAATATTCATGAAGATATCACTTGCCTTGGTAGTGTGGAGAGTAGCACTCGTCACAATCACAATCACTAGCAAAATCTACACACAAAGTTATAGCACACAATTACACACAATATACAAACAAAAATAATATGAATGCATGCATGCATGAATCTACCAAGTGATGATTTTTGAAAACTCAACCAAGCAAGTGCATGAATACAGAAACTAAACAAGTCACAAAATAGCCAAGACAACTTAAATAACCCTAAAACAAAATACTAAACTAAATCTATACTCAAAAAGGCCTCAAACAAGTCTCTGCAATTTAAGCACATCTAATGGTTACTATTTGCTAAACAAAAAGGATAGGCAGAAAGGTCTTGTTTTACTGAATCCAACGGTATAAAGTTTGCAAAATTCCAACGTGGCATTCAAAAGATATTGGCATTTGAAATCTGGATCAAAATCTGTTTTTAAATTCTATTTCCAGATCTTAACCTAGCCACGCGTCATGTTCTTATTCGCCCGTACCGGTTCGTCTGGATCGAGCGATACAGACCGCTGGATCTAAAGGGGCAGGTGCGGCTCAGATCAACGCGTACCCCTTCGATTAGTCATTCTATCTAAGCCATCAGATGCGGATCTAACGGTTCCTATCGACCTGGCCAGAAACTGGCGGCGGGGCGGTGGCTACCGGCGGCGGAACTGTCGGTCGATGACGTTGCCGATGATGCAGACGGCAAGGGAGAAAGAGGAGTAGCTCACCGGGCTCAGGGGGTCACGGCGATGCTCGTCGTACTCGTGGTTGGTCAAGGGGCGCTCGGGCACGGATGCGATTGCTCACCGGAGTTCGTGGCGGCGTCGGGTGCGTCGGGTGGTCGTCGTGGACGTCGCTGTGGATCACCCCAAGGCAAGGCGAGGACACGGTTAGATTCACAGGGTCAAGACGGAGTTGTGTGCATGATCTAGAAAGCGCGGGGCGGTCTGGTCTTACCACTAGAGTTCGCCGGAGTTCGTGCAGACGTCGGTGGCGACTAGTCGACGATGTTGCCGGAGCTACGGTCCATGCGAGAGCAAACTAAACTTTTTAAAAGAAGCTCAGAGGCTCATGAATCAGTTTGCAAGATCGAGAGGCGAGGGAGCTGGACTTACCGGAATTGCCGCAGCCGTCGAGAGGCGGGTTTCAGAGGGTAATGCTCGCGGCCTGGTGGCGCTCTGGGTTCGGGTTTGAGGAGAAGAGAGAGGCGAGGGGTTCTTATAGCCTGGTCACGAGCGAGAATTACTCGGCCAATAAATCGAATTTACACCGCGAATTCAAACACAGAAACGCTCGCGTTGATTTGGGGATGAACGGGTCGTGCGGGTGGAGACGACGGTGACGTGGAGAAGGCCCGCTTGTCAGCGAGGAGCGCGGAGTGCAGGTGGGGTCTGCCTGTCAGCGGCTCAGCGCGTGAGAGAAGAATGAGGAGATCCCCGGGTGGGCTTGCTGGGCTCGATTCTTCTTGGGCGATTCCGCCGCCCTTTTCCTTTCTTTAAGCCTTTTCTTTTTCTAATTCCATTTTCTGAATAGAATTTGATATGAATTCAAATCCTTTTGAATTCAAACTGCTTTGGGGATTTTTGCAGGGTTCTGTGGGTTCACAAACAATCAAATATCCTAGTGGTTACCTTGCAAAGGCTTGGTCAAGCTTGGGTTTCAAAATAAACAGAGATTTGCTCTAGTTGCAAATATTTGAAATAGGGGTTTGAAACTTTTTCTAAATTTTGAATCTTGGGTTAAAAGCTTCACCTATCCTTTCCAATCATGGAGGCAAGCAAACAAGTTCATAGACAATCAAATCCCAAAGGGTGATGGCCAATTGAGATAAATTGCCCACATGAAATCATAGCTCAAACTTCTGTCTCTAAATGATTTTGAGAAAAACCCTATATGAATGAATGACGCAAGGATGAAAGGAATGAGTTTTTGAAACATGATTTTTGGGATGTTACACTCAAGATCGTGTGGGTGATCCTTCCGGCGCGTTCCCTCTCCCGTTCAATGACGTGAGGTAGTAGATCTTCTCCACGGAATCCCAGCAAGACGACGGTGTGGTGGTGGAGTAGAGATTTCTGGGGGCTTCGCTAAGCCAGGAAGCAGCAAAGGAGGAGGAGAGAGGCGGCGGCTAGGGTTTGTTATGGGAGATATCTAGGAGGTGGCGCCCCCTCCCCTCTATTTAAAGGTCCAAGAAATCTTTCTAGAACCTTCCAGAACATTCTGAAACCTTCTAGAATCTCCATACAAACACTCCGGAACATTTAACTTAGAAAATGATCCCCAATATATGAATCTTATTCTCCGGACAATTCCGGATCTCCTTGCAAGCTAACTAGATGACATTCCACCGAGAGGGCCCAGAGAATATCTATCCGTCATATGGATGGACAAATCCCAATCTTGGTCCATGCGCTTCAACACATACTTTCAGAATACCCAATGACACCTTTATAACCACCCGATTCTGAGCGGTGTTTGATGTCATCAAAGTACCCATCCGGTGATGGTGATTAACATAACCTCATGGTCGAAGGATTAGGTTACTATGCATTTGAAAGCTTATAGCAATACGAACTTAATGACTTGATCTTATGCTACGCTTACTGTGGGTGTGTGTCCATCACATCATTCTCCTAATGATATAACCTTGTTATTAATGACATCCAATGTCCATGATCAGGAAACCATGATCATCATTCAATCAACAAGCTAGTTCCACAAGAGGCTTACTAGGGACCCTTTTATGTTTACAAAACACACATGTATCAGTGTTTCCTTATAAAACAATTATAGCATGGGATGTAAACATTCATCATAAACACTCCCCTCCCTCCTTGGCCGGCGGGTTGGGAAGGGGGGGAGGAGTCCTCCTCCGCCACGAATCCGTGTCTAGCCCCACAAGGTTTCCTTGACCCTTTCTTGGTTTTCAAGCAAACTCCAAGAAATCTTTCTAGAACCTTCCAAAACATTACGAAACCTTCTAGAATCTCCATACAAACACTCCGGAACATTTAACTTAGAAAATGATCCCCAATATATGAATCTTATTCTCCGGACAATTCCGGATCTCCTTGCAAGCTAACTAGATGACATTCCACCGAGAGGGCCCAGAGCATATCTATCCGTCATATGGATGGACAAATCCCAATCTTGGTCCATGCGCTTCAACACATACTTTCAGAATACCCAATGACACCTTTATAACCACCCATTCTGAAGCGGTGTTTGATGTCATCAAAGTACCCATCCGGTGATGGTGATTAACATAACCTCATGGTCGAAGGATTAGGTTACTATGCATTTGAAAGCTTATAGCAATACGAACTTAATGACTTGATCTTATGCTACGCTTACTATGGGTGTGTGTCCATCACATCATTCTCCTAATGATATAACCTTGTTATTAATGACATCCAATGTCCATGATCAGGAAACCATGATGATCATTCAATCAACAAGCTAGTTCCACAAGAGGCTTACTAGGGACCCTTTTATGTTTACAAAACACACATGTATCAATGTTTCCTTATAATACAATTATAGCATGGGATGTAAACATTCATCATAAACACAAAGATATAATAATAACCACTTTTATTATTGCCTCTTGGGCATATCTCCAACAGTCTCCCACTTGCACTAGAGTCAATAATCTAGATTACATGGTAATATACCTAACACCCATGGCGTTCTGGTGTTGGTCATGCTTTGCTCTAGGGAGAGGTTTAGTCAACGGATCTGCCACATTCAGATCAGTGTGTACTTTGCAAATCTTTATGTCACCATCTCGGACATACTCGCGAATAGCATGGAAACGTAGCTTGATGTGCTTCAGCTTGCTATGTGACCTTGGCTCCTGTGCATTAGCTATGGCACCTGTGTTGTCACAGTAGATGGCCATCGGGTCCAACGCCGGGAACCACGCCAAGTTCAATAATGAACTCCTTCATCCATATGGCTTCTTGTGCAGCCTTCGAAGCAGCTATGTATTCCGATTCAGTTGAAGATTTCGCCACAACGCTTTGCTTGGCACTCCTCCAGCTCACTGCAGCACCATTCAAAATAATACGTATCCAGACTGTGACTTCGAGTCATCTGGATCGGTGTTCCAACTAGCATCAGTGTAACCGTTTACAACAAGCTGTTCATCACCTCCATAAGAAAGAACCATATCCTTAGTCCTATTCAGGTACTTTAGGATATTCTTGCCGCTGTCCGATGTTCCATTCCAGGATCACTTTGATATCTGCTAGTCAAACTAACAGCATGTGATATATCCGGTCTTGTACACAACATGGCATACATGATAGAACCTATGGCCGAGGCATAGGGAATATTATTCATCTTTTCTCTATCTTCTCCCGTAGCCGGACTTTGAGTCTTACTCAAGGTCTTACCTGACAACATGGGCACGAACCCTTTCTTGCTCTCTTCCATTCTAAACTTCTTTAGAACTTTGTTTAAGTATGTACTTTGTGAAAACGCTATTAGGCGTCTTGATCTATCTCTATAAATCTTGATGCCTAGAATATATGCCGCTTCGCCAAGATCCTTCATTGAAAAACTATTATTCAAATAGGTTTTGACGCTATTAAGAAGTTCTATATCATTCCCATTCAACAATATGTCATCTACATATATTAGTAGGAATGCCCAAGTGCTCCCACTCACTTTCTTGTAAATACAAGCTTCTCCATAAGTTTGTATAAATCCAAAGTTTTTGATTACTTTATCAAAACGTTGATTCCAACTCCGGGATGCTTGCTTCAATCCATAAATGGAGCGCTGAAGTTTGCATACCTTGTCAGCATCACTAGGATCGACAGAACCCTTGGGTTGTACCATATACAACTCTTCCTCAATGTCACCATTAAGGAACACCGTTTTGACATCCATCTGCCAAATCTCATAATCGAAATATGCAGCAATTGCTAACAAAATCCTCACAGACTTTAGCTTCGCCATCGTGAGAAAGTCTCATCGTAGTCAACTCCTTGAATTTGTCGAACCCTTTCGTGACAAGTCGAGCTTTATAGACGGTAACATTACCATCAACATCTGTTTTTCTTTGAAAATCCATTTGTTCTCGATGACCTTTCGCCATCCGGTAAGTCCACCAAAGTCCATACTTGGTTTTCGTACATGGATCCCATTTCGGATTTCATGGCTTCTAGCCATTTGTCAGAATCTGGGCTCACCATAGCTTCTTCATACGTCGCAGGGTCATCAGTGTTGTCCACCAACATGACGCTCAAGGCAGTCATACCAATCAGAGTGGTACGAACCCTCGTTGACCTACGAGGTTCAGCAGTAACTTTGTTCAAAGTTTCATGATCAGCATCATTAGCTTCCTCTCCAGTTGGTGCAGGAGGCACAAAAACATCTTCCGGTGCTGCGCTACTCTCAACTCCGAGAGAAGGTTCAATAACCTCGTCGAGTTCTACTTTCCTTCCAGTCACTTCCTTCGAGAGAAACTCCTTCTCAAGAAAGGATCCATTCTTGGCAACAAAAACTTTGCCTTCGGATCTATGATAGAAGGTATACCCAATTGTTTCTCTAGGGTATCCTATGAAGACGCATTTCTCCGCTTTGGGTTCAAGCTTATCAGGTTGTAACTTCTTTACATACGCTTCGCAACCCCAAACTTTAAGGAACGACAACATAGGTTTCTTACCAAACCACAATTAAATGCAGTGTCGTTTCAACAGATTTAGATGGTGCCCTATTTAAAGTGAATGCGACTGTCTCTAATGCATAGCCCCAAAACGATAGTGGTAAATCTGTAAGAGACATCATAGACCGAACCATATCTAAGAGAGTTCGATTACGACGTTCGGACACACCATTACGCTGTGGTGTTCCCGGCGGTGTCAACTGCGAAAGTATTCCACATTTCTTTAAATGCATGCCAAACTCATAACTCAGATATTCACCTCCGCGGTCAGAACGCAGAAACTTAATCTTCTTGTTACGATGATTTTCCACTTCACTTTGAAATTCCTTAAACTTCTCGAAAGTTTCGGACTTATGTTTTATAAAGTAGACATACCCATATCTACTTAAATCATCTGTGAAAGTGAGAACATAACGATATCCACCACGCGATGCTACACTCATTGGACCGCACACATCGGTATGTATTATTTCCAATAAGTCTGTAGCTCGCTCCATTATTCCAGAGAATGGAGTCTTAGTCATTTTTCCCATTAGACATGCTTCACATCTTTCAAGTGATTCAAAATCAAGTGATTCAAGAAGTCCATCAGAATGGAGTTTCTTCATATGCTTCACTCCAATGTGACCAAGACGACAGTGCCACATGTATGTAGGATTATCATTCAATTTTATTCGTTTAGCATCTATGTTGTGAACATGTGTATCACTACTATCGAGATTCAATAAGAATAAACCATTCATCTCAGGTGCATTACCATAAAAGATATTACTCATATAAATTGAACAACCTTTATTCTCAGACTTAAAAGAGTAACCGTCTCGCAATAAACAAGATCCAGATAATGTTCATGCTTAACGCAGCACCAAATAACAATTATTCAAATTTAAAACTAATCCGAAGGTAGATGTAGAGGGAGCGTCGAGCGGCGATCACATCAACCTTGGAGCCATTTCAACGCGCATCGTCACCTCGTCTCTTGCCGTCTTCGTTTATTCCGCAGCTCTGCTTTGAGTTATAAATATGAGCAAATCGAACCCGATCAAATACCTGTGCACTACTACGACTACTAGTAAGATACACATCAATAACATGTATATCGAATATACCTTTCTTCTTGATGTTGCTTCTTCGATCTGCAGTACTTGGGGCGCTTACGCCCAAATGACCGGCACCCTTGCGAGAAGCATTCGTTTCAGGTTTAGGACCAGCCTTGGGCTTCTTAGCAGTGCAGCTTTCTTCATCCTTCTTGAAGTTGCCCTTTTCTTAGGCTTGCCCTATTTCTTGAAATTGGTGGTCTTATTGACCATCAACACTTGGTGCTCCTTCTTGATCTCCACTTCAGCATTTTTCAGCATCGCGATAGTTCAGTAACGCCTTGTTCATGCAGGCATATTGTAGTTCATCACAAAGTTCTTATAACTCGGTGGCAGTGATTGGAGGACACGGTGAATCCCTAACTCATTAGGAATCGTTATCCCCAACTCTTGGAGCTTGTTTATGCGTGCCCGGACATGGTGAGCACGCCGCTAATCTGAGCTTCCCTCTTCCATCTTGCAGGTAAAGAACTTTTCGAGGCCTCATAGCTCTCCACGGCCGTGAGTCTCAAAATGAGCTTGAGCTCCTTAATGATCTCGAACGGTCGTGGTGCTCAAAACGCTCGAGCTCCGCTTTCTAAACCGCATGTGATGGCACACCGAATCGGAGTAATGATTTTTCCGAGTGGCGTAAACATTCTTTACGCCATCGGTGGCATCATCTCATGGGTGGGTCACCTAAGGCTTCGAGCACATAGGTCATCTGACCAGCCCTAAGGACAATCTTCAGACCACGGAGCCAGTCCGTGAAGTTGCTTCCATTGTTCTTAAGCTTTTCTTTCTCTAGGAACGCATTGAAATTGATGGAGAGGTTCGCCATAATCTACAACAAATTTGCAAGTAGTTTAGACTAAGTTTATGATAAATTGAGTTCTACTTTAATTCTTAAATTAACTAGGTGAACTCCCACTCAAAACAACATCCCTCACATTATCTTAGTGATTACACGAACCAAGTCCACTACACCAAGTCCGATCTTCACGAGAGAAGATGTAGTTTCATCGACGAACAATCTTCATGTTCATCATATCACTCATATGATTCATGCTCTACCTTTTGGTATTCCGTGTTCCGAGACCATGTCTGTACATGCTAGGCTCGTCAAGATTAACCTTAGTTTCGCATGTGCAAATCTGGCTTGCACCCGTTGTATGCACACGTAGAATCTATCACATCCGATCATCACAAGATGCTTCGAGACGACGAGTCTTAGCAACGGTGCCAACTAAGGACGAACACTTCTATTACTTGATATTTAGTGAGAGGGATCATCTTATAATGCTACCGTCGCGATCTAAGCAATACAAGATGCATAAAGGATTAACATCACAGGCAATTCATAATTAGTGTGATATGATATGGCCCTTTCTTCTTATGCCTTTGATCTCCATCTCCAAAGCACGGACATGATTTCCATCATCACCAAAGATTAAGTCCAAGGTCGATGGCGCCGCTTCATGGTTGTCCATCATCACCAAGCAACTATTACAACTACTTGGAATAAAGCTATTACAAGATGAATAGACACGCAGGTCTTAACAGTAATTAAAGACAACCATTAGTTCTGCCGGTTGCCATATTACAATAAGGATCATTGCATACATCAAATATAATCACAATCACATGATGGCCATATCACATCACAAAAGCCCTGCAAAAACAAGTTAGACGCCTCTAATTTTCTTTGCATGTTTTACGTGGTTTGGGGCTTTCGAATAAGAACGGATCTTACCTCTGAAACTAAACCCCAACGTTGATACAAGTGCTATCGAGTGCAAAGTGTAGATTGGATCTATACTATGATGGGAGAGACACCATAAAGCCACTTGTGCAAAAAAGTTACACGTCAAGCATGGAGCAAGTCTCATGTGCGATGACATGTAAGGTTAGCCCGAGCCGCTTCATCCCACCATACCGCAAGATGCAAAGTACACAAAGCAAAAGACGGCACGAGCACCAACGCCCACAAAACCATTGTGTTCTACTCGTGCAACAGATCTACGCATAGATATGGCTCTGATACCACTGATGGGTTCGTAGCATGGAAAACAAAAAAATTCTACCGCAAGAACGAACAAAACCCAGATCTAATCTAGATAAAAGCCAAGATCTAATCTATTAGACATGTGCAACGAGATAGATCTATACTAACCCTCGTAGAACCGAAAGCGTTACGAGATTAGATCTCGGGGTTGATGTAGTCGATCACTTGCCGATCTGAAGATCGTGTGGGTGATCCTTCCGGCGCCGCGTTCCGACAGCGCTTCCAATGGTCACACGTCTTGAGTCGGCACCTTCCTCTCCCCGTTCCAGCGAGCAGCGGAGGTAGTAGATCTTCTCCACGGAATCCTAGCAGCACGACGGTGTGGTGGTGGTGGTGGAGTAGAGATTTCTGCAGGGCTTCGCCTAAGCCAGAGCAGAGCAAAGGAGGAGGAGAGAGGCGGCGGCTAGGGTTTGTTATGGGAGATATCTAGGAGGTGGCGCCCCCTCCCCTCTATTTAAAGGTCCAAGAAATCTTTCTAGAACATTCCAAAACCTTCTAGAATCTCCATACAAACACTCCGGAACATTTAACTTAGAAAATGATCCCCAATATATGAATCTTATTCTCCGGACAATTCCGGATCTCCTTGCAAGCTAACTAGATGACATTCCACCGAGGGCCCGGAGAATATCTATCCGCTATATGGATGGACAAATCCCAATCTTGGTCCATGCGCTTCAACACATACTTTCGAATACCCAATGACACCTTTATAACCACCCGATTTAAGCGGTGTTTGATGTCATCAAAGTACCCATCCGGTGATGGTGATTAACATAACCTCATGGTCGAAGGATTAGGTTACTATGCATTTGAAAGCTTATAGCAATCTGAACTTAATGACTTGATCTTATGCTACGCCATCGTGGGTGTGTGTCCATCACATCATTCTCCTAATGATATAACCTTGTTATTAATGACATCCAATGTCCATGATCAGGAAACCATGATCATCATTCAATCAACAAGCTAGTTCCACAAGAGGCTTACTAGGGACCCTTTTATGTTTACAAAACACACATGTATCAGTGTTTCCTTATAATACAATTATAGCATGGGATGTAAACATTCATCATAACACACTCCCTCCCTCCTTGGCGGGTTGGGAGGGGAGAGTCCTCCCACGAATCCGTGTTCAGCCCCACAAGGTTTCCTTGACCCTTTCTTGGTTTTCAAGCAAACTCCAAGAAATCTTTCTAGAACCTTCCAAAACATTCCAAACCTTCTAGAATCTCCATACAAACACTCTAACATTTAACTTAGAAAATGATCCCAATATATGAATCTTATTCTCCTGACAATTCGGATCTCCTTGCAAGCTAACTAGATGACATTCCACCGAGAGGGCCGGAGCATATCTATCCGTCATATGGATGGACAAATCCCAATCTTGGTCCATGCGCTTCAACACATACTTTCAGAATACCCAATGACACCTTTATAACCACCCAGTTACAAAGCGGTGTTTGATGTCATCAAAGTACCCATCTGGTGATGGTGATTAACATAACCTCATGGTCGAAGGATTAGGTTACTATGCATTTGAAATCTTATAGCAATACGAACTTAATGACTTGATCTTATGCTACGCTTACTGTGGGTGTGTGTCCATCACATCATTCTCCTAATGATATAACCTTGTTATTAATGACATCCAATGTCCATGATCCGGAAACCATGATCATCATTCAATCAACAAGCTAGTTCCACAAGAGGCTTACTAGGGACCCTTTTATGTTTACAAAACACACATGTATCCGTGTTTCCTTATAATACAATTATAGCATGGGATGTAAACATTCATCATAAACACAAAGATATAATAATAACCACTTTTATTATTGCCTCTTGGGCATATCTCCAACAATGCGGCACATCATAAATTTAAATTACAACAAATGGATGTAGAAAGTGCATTTCTCAATGGTCCATTGCATGAGTTGGTATATGTGAAACAACCCTCAGGATTTGAGGATCCCAACTTTCCAAACCATGTCTACAAACTTGATAAGGCTCTCTATGGGCTCAAGCAATCCCCACACATGTGGTATGAGCACCTTAGAGAGTTGTTGTTAGATCATGGGTTTGAGTTTGGGAAAATCGATCCCACTCTTTTTACCAAGAGGGTCAATGGGGAACTTTTCGTATGCCAAATTTATGTAGATGACATTATCTTTGTCTCTTCTAACAAAGCTTTTAATGATGAATTCTCTAAGCTAATGACTGATAGGTTCAGGATGTCTATGATGGGAGAATTGAGAGTATTCCTTGGTTTTGAGATCAAGCAAGTGAGAGGTGGTACATTCTTCAACCAAGCCAAGTATACTCAAGATATGCTCAAAAGATTTAACATGAAAGATCTCAATGGAGCTCCCACTCCCATGGCAACAAAGACTCATCTTGAACTAAACCCAAATGGTAAAGATGTGGACCAAAAGGTATACCGGTCCATGATTGCCTCTTTGCTTTACCTTTGTGCATCTAGACCCGATATTGTGTTGAGTGTAGGAGTGTGTGCAAGATATCAAGCGGCTCCTAAAGAAAGCCATTTGATGGTAGTCAAGAGAATCTTTCGATATTTGGTTCATACCCCAAACTATGGTATTTGGTATCCTCGGGGCTCAACTTTCTCTCTTTGTGGGTACACGAATTCGGATTGGGATGGTGACAAGGATGATACAAAATCTACCTCCGGGGCTTGCCAATTCCTCGGGAGGTCCTTAGTATGTTGGTCTTCTAAGAAGCAAAAAGCAGATATCTCTTTCCACCGAGCCGAGTATGTGGCAGCTGCTAGTGCTTGTACACAATTGCTATGGATGAGGCAAACTTTAAAGGAATACGGTGTCCATTGTGACAAAGTGCCTCTTCTATGTGACAATGAAAGTGCTATCAAGATTGCATATAACCCAAATGGATCATACAAGAACAAAGCACATTGAGATTCGTCATCACTTCATTAGAGATCATGTTGCGAGGTGATATTGAGCTTTCATATGTGTCAACCAAAGACCAACTTGCCGATATCTTCACGAAGCCACTTGATGAAACAAGGTTTTGTTATTTGAGGAATGAACTAAATATCGTGGATTCTAGGAGCTTGACTTGATTACCTTGCATACTCACCTATGTCTTGACCCATATTTGGTGTAGGTGTAGGAATGGAGATAGGGGGAGTGCGGTTCTAATTCATTGGACTATCCCTCCCCCCATAATGCCAACATTAAGAAATTCAATTCTCTTAGTATCTTTTAGTGATATGTGAGCATCATTGATGAGTAGTAGCTATTAACCCAAGGATAATTCTTCGCGGTGTCATGCCACAAACTCCTACATGGTGGCTTCGGCCACCACCCTCTTCTCACTCGAAGAGTTGGTTCTTAGCTCAGATTTATTTGGCGCTTTGATGTACTTTTGAAGAGTTTTCCGTGGTTTTCTTGATTTTTCACAGTATGTCATCTTAACCCAAGCCCTCTCTCAGTCTTGAAAACTCTCTCTATCTAATATATGTCCCCATACACACACCTTGGAAGTGTTTGGTCGAGGAGGACCGGAGTCTCCGGTGTGTTCACTTGAGGGCCCCCATGCTCTAGTGTTTCATTGGAAACCCTAGGTTTTGATTTGGTTCTTACAAGCTTGTCTTTGATTGTTTGACAGCTTGCTTGTATTTGGGAGCCTCCAATTAAGTTGTGGATGTGTGCCCCGAACTCGTTGTAAAGGTGCCGACTTCCACCTCAAAGGTTGTCGTATAGTGGAAGAGGTGAATCGAACCCGTTGGGGTGAGGTTCATCGAAGAACAAGGGAGGCCTCTCGTGGCGTTGGTGGTTTGAAACCACCCCCTCTCCAAACGTAGACGTACTTCCCCTCAAAAGGAAGGAACTACGGGAAACAAATCCTTGTGTCTCCGTGTGCTCCACTTTGGTTACTTCTATCCTTTCCCTCACTTTACTTATCTAGTTATTGTTTAGCTTGTGCTTGTTTGTCATATAGGTAAATTCACCTTAGTTGCATAATCTAGAGAATTTACCTTTCTTGTCAAACCCTAATTTGAAAAAGAGTAAAATTTGAAGTAGCACCTATTCACCCCCCTCTAGGTGCCCATACGGTCCTTTCAATTGGTATCAGAGCCTCGGCTCTTTATTCGGGCTTAACCGCCTAAGAGATTATGGGCAACCTAGAGGAGGGAGAAAGTGAGGCTGGCCATTCGGTGACCATGGTAGATCTCAAGAATTTGGAAACAAGCTTGAGCTCTACCTTGGGCAACGAAATCCTACAGTTGCATCAACTCGTTGAGCAACTTGTCAAGGATAAGCAAACCTCACCTCCTCCCTCTCTAGTGGAAACACCACCAAACCCAAAGGCTAATGCTCTGGCAAAGCCTTTGGAGGAAGTGGTAGGGGATGAACATAATTCCACTAACTCCGCCACCAAAAAGGGTGATGGGAAGGAAGAGTTCCATACGGTTCCCGGATGGTACTCTCCCGACCCTCCTATCCCTCATCCACATATAAACAATAGAGGAGACCCACCTAAGTTAGCTGCACATACTTTTGCTCAATGGCAAGTGTTAATGAAATCTCATGTGCGCAACTCTTGCATTGATTTGTGGAATATTATTGAAGAAGGACTCAAAATTGAGGATCCAACTAACTTGACAAGAAGAGAAGTGGTCAATAGCCAACTCAATGCGACTGCCTTGCACATGATCCAACTTGGGGTGGGGCCAAAGGATTTTCCCCACATTGAGCACTACAACACCGCCAAGGAAGCTTGGGATGCTCTCATTGACTTGTTTGTTGGCAATGAGAGTATGAGGAGAAATAGATATGATGCCTTAAGCAATGAGGCCGAAGGTTTCTTCATGAAGGATGGTGAGGATCATGAAGACATGTATCGAAGACTCAAATCCACAGCCACCGCTTTCAGGAATGTTGGCGCCTCTCACATTGATGACGCTTGGATCAAAAGGAAGTATGTGAGTGCTCTCATGCCCTTCGAGCCTACTGACTTGAAGAGTCTCCAAGGAAGACACAACTGCCATCTCATGACCTCCAATGAAGTGATGCAAGAGATGGCAGCCTTCAAGGTTGATGCCAAGAATGCCAAAGACGCCCGTGCTCGTGCCATTGGAATGAGTAGTGGTGCCAATCTTGCCTTAAAGGCCAAGGTTGTGGAGTATGATGAAGATGAAGGAAGTGATGAGGGAACTTCAATGAGCCACCCTAACGATGTCAAGACTGCTCATGGTGAATACATGGCCTTCTATGCAAGAAACTTTTGGAAAGATCCCGCCAAGGACAAGATGGAAATGCAACGAAGAAGCAACCCCAATGGGAGAAGAGACAATGGGTCCAAGTTGAGAACTTGTTTCAATTGTGGTGACCGCTATCACTTCGTTGCAGCTTGTCCCTATGAGAAAAGAGAAGATCATGGGGGTAAACTTGTGTTGAAGAAGACCTCCAAAACTCCCTACAAGAAACCCCCATCAAAAGAAACCCAACCAACAAGAAGCCGGGAGAAATTGTCTTGATCACACATGAAGAGTACTCCTCCGATGATGATGATGAAGAGGAAGAAGAGGATACACCAAGTGGTGTGGCGGCTCTTGCCACTACCTCTACTCCTTCATTCTCACTCTTCGACTCTCCAAATGAGAATATCTCCAACAAGAACGTCACTTTCCTTATGGCAAGAGGAACGGAGGTATTATCATCATCACACTCCACTTCCTTAATCAATGATGATTTTGATGATGAGTTATCTCTTGAGGTCAAAAAGGAATTAGTTGCTTTTGATGTGTTCATGAATAACTTACAAGGGGAACACAAGAAACATGTTGTGGACCTCTTAAATCAACTTTCACACACACAAAAACTTCTAGATGAGAGATGCCAATTAGGAAGAGAGCACATGATTGAGGAGATTATCACTTTGCGGCCCGAAAGTTGGGGTGTACAGGCAACGCGGTACCCAAGTTCCCTGAAATCAGCCGGGATGACTACAGTCGGTGTGCCAAATACTCAGAGGGTCTTTTTCGGCACGAATTCAACTTTACGTTTCAATACAAAAAATCAGGCTAACGGGCGTCAAGTTGGGCCCTTCCTGTCAGTTCGCCGTTATGTCGCTCCCGTCGCTTAGGCGGGGTGGCTGTCACGTAGGCTTGCAGCGTTGGCACAGTGGATAGGACAACACCCCCTACCCAGTGTATTGACGTGACAAAACAGGGCCCATGTATCGGTGTTATAATTACTTTTTGTTTACTCAGAAGCTGGAACGGCCACCGCCACGCGTCTCTCCTTGGACTTCTGTCGCAATCGTTAACCCCTACCATAAAAGCGCATTGACGGTTCCATCGTTCCCCTGCCTTGCAGAAACCACTCTTCTTCTTCCTATCATCTACTATCTTCTTCTCGTCTTCTCCTTGCCGCCATGGAAGATCTACACACTCTAGAGACAAGCTTCACTACCCATGACAACAAGAAGATAGACGTTGTCTACACCAACGAGGAGGAGACAATGGTGCGTGTCCTGAGGATTACGAGGGTTGGCTTGGGATAGACGAGGACAAGTTTGTGGGATTGGACCTCGAGTACACCCCGGAGCACCCATATGAAGGGAGTGAAGTCGCCGTCGTTCAACTTGCCATGCAGAAACATGTCCTCGTCTACCACCTCTCCCGGTTTGTAGATCTGCTCTCTGTAGCTAACCTCTTTTAGGATTTTCTCCTCTTGTTCTTTATCCACTTGCTCATCTTGCAACTACTGGATTTTACTTAGGACCAAATAAATTAGGGTTTGCCTATGTCTCAATCGACCGAGATTTTCTTTAGTCTCAATCACCTAAGAAAAGTGCAACCATAGTTAAAAGAAATGTGCAACTCGTTTAGTCGACTGAGAAATAGCAAAACCGAATAAATTATGACAATACAATGTTGAGAGTCTTGATCTTGCATTTACTAAACTTTTCAAAATTATATTGAGATGATGATCTTGCATTGACAAAATATTTGTAGTTACAAATTTTGGTGATGACAAACTACATACTTTTAGGATGACAGAAATGTCCATCAAGGCCATTCCTTGAAAAAGGAAATTGTTTTCTTAACTGTCGACACAAAATCTGATTTTTCAAAATTGTATCAAGAGGAAATTATAATTCCTCAGCACAATGGATCGATATTCAGCATCTTGTCAAGATCCTAGGGGCGGAAGAAGGATGGAATGGCATCACTCGCAACTAGAATCCTCGATGAGTCGTACGTCACAATGAAGGAAGATTTCTCTAAGGATAGGCACGATTTCTAGAACGAGTGGCCGTTATCTAATATAAACCTGAAGTATGCAGCCATAGATGCTTACGTGACCTACCAGTTGTACAAGAAGATCCATTTTTTTCAACGTTACCTCGTGTTTTGCCCTATTTGCAAGAGGGAAGACGAGCTTAGGGGAGCCCTTTGTAGAAAATGCCGAATAGCTGAGTTTGAAGTTGAATATGCAAAGAAATTGGTTGCATCTGAAGCGATTGATGAGAGGTTGCATAAATTGAAAGAGAGCTTGCAGCTGAAGAAGCAGCTGACAGAGAGGCTGCAGCTGAAGCGGCAAACAGAGAGCCGACATCTTCTAGCGGCAATAATCAGGCCTGTGATGCACCGCTAATTATGCTGCAGGACGCTGAAGATAGGAAAGCCAAGTCAGATGCCATTTGGGACAAAGCAGTTCGTCGGACGTGGAGTACCTGGAATGATAGCAAGCGCGTCAAGTGGCCTAATGAGGAGTGAATTAAATTTTACTTGTCAGTGTTATGTTTCTGTTTTGTGGAACTCAGTTAGCTTGCCAAGATGTCTAGCGCATCAAATGATACTAGTAAAATAAATTTAACCCTCATTGTGTTATGTTTATGTATGTGTCTTGTAGCTTGTCAAGATGGTAGCTTCTTAATCGGCAGCTTGAAATGCGTTCTTTTCCTCTCTCGCTAAACAGATATGTTTCATTTTGCCCAAATTGGTAGCAAATCTAGAGAAGATTCTCACTGATAATTCGTTCCTTTTGGACCTCTTTTGCCTCCGATCGGTAGCAAATCTAGAGCAGCAAATCACACCAGAATACATTCATTCGAAAACAAAACAAATGTAGATATAGGTATAGCCTAAATAGGATATAGCGATAGAAAGTAGTAGGTTGCTTAACGGGGTTTGATGCATTCAGCCAGAAATAGGATGCAAGCGAAATATAGAAAATCAAAAGAAGCTGCTTAGCAGCAGCAGCCGTGGCAGATGCAGATACATTCAAGGAGACATCCAACGTGTTCATTCGCCAGTGCCTCCATATCCCTCTGGCGCCTCCGCCACTTCTTGCTGCCTAGTTTCTTGGACTTGGGGGCCTTGGGCCTGATTGGAGGCATGCGACCCTCTTTGATGGCCATCCGCTGGAGGTTTCGGAGGTGAATGTCGAGAGCACGGTGTTCAGCGATGTAGGCGTTGATGTTCGCGGGCTCAGGCTTGCCGCTTTTGTGGATGCCGGAGCCCGCGGCCTCTACATGCTTCAGTAAGGTGTTCAAGACGGTGCCGCCAGCAGCGTGACTCGTCAAGCAGTAGACGCCCCCTTGCGGAAGGGGCAGCTGTAGTAGGGGTCCGTGAGGATGCCATCGTACTTGTCGGCCCGCAGCCTCCTCAGCACCTGATGAGCCTTGGTGTGAATGGACTCGTCATCGCTGCAGACGTCGCTGCCGGAAACCTATTGGAAGAAAGGGAAAATGGGGGAGTAGATGGTGTAAGAAGATCGAGCAATCGAAATGCGAACAAGCGAATCCTAATAAACCAAGATTAGCATCCAACGATGGGAACGGTGTTGGATAATTAGGCACAATTTCCATGATTAATTCTAGAATATTAAACATGACAATACTAGCTAAATTTTAAATATATTAGCCCATTATTTCTAACAAACGGTAGAAGAACCAGGGGAGGGGAGCAAACCCTAGTTACCTCCGACCATAGGTCGTAGATGCTGGTGTCGTAGGGGTTCAGCGGAGCGATGTACTTATCTGGATCATAGGTGCCCAAGAAGTGCGTGATCTGCCAGACCGGCGGGGCCTCCTCGCGGGGGCTCCTCTTTGGTGGCTCAGTCGGTGCCGGACATGGGCACAGGGAACGACGACTGCCATCGATGCCTCCACTGGGGCCTGGACAGGGACAGCGGCTGCTTTGAACGCGTCGAGGGGGACCGGCGAGGAGACGGGGGCCTCCTCGCCGGCGGCCACGGAGGTGACGATGGCCACCTTATCCTCCTCGGCCATCACCGACATGGACGGGGTATTCTCAGGAGTTTGCGGATGCTAGTGGGACAGTGGAGAGGGTTGCGTGGGGACATTGAGCGAGAGTGGGAGTGGGTGTGCGGAGAGGGGCTCTATAGCTAAGGTGGATAGAAGCAAGGCACCACCGTGCAACGCGTCTGATCGCACTGCAGCACCGCGACACGCGCACGGTACGTCACGTTTTTTCCCGGGCCATGCATGGTAGTTCTGTATTGAGCCGCATGCAAAGGGCACACACACAATTTCTATGTACGAAGTTTGAGACGGCCCTAAAATTGGCGATTGAGAGCCGCTGCGTAAAAAATGGGATATGTCTTATTAAAATCAAGTGGCAATAAATTGCAGCTGTCCATCGACGACCGTGCACTCGATGACGCATGCGTTGTGGCATAGTAGTAGCAGTAGTAGGCTTTTCAGACTTGATTAAACATGACATGACCGCTCGACGACTTTTTCCATGGACGGCATCGTGTTCCTTCTTGTAGAAGTCTCGCTGAGGGAGACGTCCGTGTTGTCTCGCGCTGTACTGTGAAGGGCACGACGTGTGCAACGATCATCATTGGATCGCACAGAATCAATGGCTAGTGCGCACGATCCGCGTGACAACTGTGTAACCAATCAGGGAGTAGCAGACAAGGTGAGCACATATTTGTGCTTCTACGAAAGATAGGGAGGTGGGGGGCAAAGCTGAGTAGTACCACATAAAACCAAGGGCGATACTGAGTAGTATAAAAATGGAAAGTGAGTGTCTTGCACAATGAAATACATCATGGCATACATCAAATTATGCCAAGATAGATCCACAAGAGTTCATTGGATGTGTGTTCTTCTCATAAACCACTCATAAACCACGTAAGGATCCACTAGAGTCATTGGATGTGTGTTCTTCTCACAAGCCACATATCACCAGTGTCATTGCATGTGTGTTCTTCCCACAGACCACACATGGATCCACCGGTGTCATTGCATGTGTGTTCTTCTCACAAACCACACATGGATCCACCAGTGTCATCGCATGTTTGCTCTTTTCATGAACCATGGCTAGAGTCATTGCATGTGTGTTCTTCTCACAGACCACATATCACCGGTGTCATTGTATGTCTGCTCTTCCCATGAACCACAGCTAGAGTCATCGCATGCATGCTCTTTTCATGAACCACAGCTAGAGTCATTGGATGTGTGTTCTTATTACAAACCATATCATGAACCACACCCAGTGTCATTGCATGTGTGTTCTTCTCACAAACTACACATGCATCCACCGGTGTCATTGCATGTCTGCTCTTCTCATTAACCACAGCTAGAGTCATTGCATGTCTGTTCTTTTCACAAACCACATATCACTAGAGTCATTGCAGGTGTGTTCTTCCCATGAACCACACATGGATCCACCGGTGTCATTGCATGTGTGTTTTTCTCACAAACCACACATGGATCCACCCAGTGTCATCGCATGTGTGTTCTTCCCATGAACCACACATGGATCCACCAGTGTCATTGCATGTCTGCTCTTTTCATGAACCACACCTAGAGTCATTGGATGTGTGTTCTTCTCAAAGACCACATATCACCAGTGTCATTGCATGTGTGTTCTTCCCAAAGACCACACATGGATCCACCAGTGTCATTGCATGTGTGTTCTTCTCACAGACCACACATGGATCCACCAGTGTCATTGCATGTGTGTTCTTCACACAAACCATATCATGAACCACACCCAGTGTCATTGCATGTGTGTTCTTCCCATGAACCATACATGGATCCACCGGTGTCATTGCATGTCTCCTCTTCCCACAGACCACACATGGATCCACCAGTGTCATTTCATGTGTGTTCTTCCCATGAACCACACATGGATCCACCAGTGTCATTGCATATCTGCTCTTTTCATGAACCATAGCTAGAGTCATTGGATGTGTGTTCTTCTCACAGACCACATATCACCAGTGTCATTGCATGTGTGTTCTTCCCAAAGACCACACATGGATCCACCAGTGTCATTGCATGTGTGTTCTTCTCACAAACCATATCATGAACCACACCTAGTGTCATTGGATGTGTGTTCTTCTCATGACACACACATGGTTCCACTAGTGTCATTGCATGTGTGTTCTTCTTACAAACCATATAATGAACCACACCCGGTGTCATTGCATGTGTGTTCTTCCCATGAACCACACATGGATCCACCGGTGTCATTGCATGTCTGCTCTTCTCATTAATCACAGCTAGAGTCATTGCATGTCTGTTCTTTTCACCAACCACATATCACCAGAGTCATTGCATGTGTGTTCTTCCCATGAACCACAGATGGATCCACCGGTGTCATTGCATGTGTGTTCTTCTCCCAAACCACACATGGATCCACCCAGTGTCAACGCATGTGTGTTCTTCCCATGAACCACACATGGATCCACCAGTGTCATTGCATGTCTGCTCTTTTCATGAACCACAGCTAGAGTCATTGGATGTGTGTTATTCTCACAGACCACATATCACCAGTGTCATTGCATGTGTGTTCTTCCCAAAGACCACACATGGATCCACCAGAGTCATTGCATGTGTGTTCTTCTCACAAACCATATCATGAACCACACCTAGTGTCATTGCATGAGTGTTCTTCTCATAGACCACACATGGATCCACCAGTGTCATTGCACGTGTGTTCTTCTCACAAACCATATCATGAACCACACCCAGTGTCATTGCATGTGTGTTCTTCCCATGAACCACTCATGGATCCACCAGTGTCATTGCATGTGTGTTCTTCCCACAGACCACACATGGATCCACCAATGTCATTGCATGTGTGTTCTTCCCATGAACCACACATGGATCCACCAGTGTCATTGCATGTCTGCTATTTTCATGAAACACAGCTAGAGTCATTGGATGTGTGCTCTTCTCACAGACCACATATCACCAGTGTCATTGCATGTGTGTTCTTCCCAAAGACCACACATGGATCCACCCGTGTCATTGCATGTGTGTTCTTCTTACAAACCATATCATGAACCACACCTAGTGTCATTGCATGTGTGTTCTTCTCACAGACCACACATGGATCCACCAGTGTCATTGCATGTGTGTTCTTCTCATAGACCATATCATGAACCACACCCAGTGTCATTGCATGTGTGTTCTTCCCATGAACCACACATGGATCCACCGGTGTCATTGCATGTCTGCTCTTTTCATTAACCATA